>LT669794.1:3772126-4223721 GCA_900128785.1 Arabis alpina
CTGTCAAATATGGATGGTATTACGCTAGCATTTCTTTGACGTGACGCCCCGACATGTTCGAGGCGAGATGGATAGATCGACGTCAAGAGATCAAGGCGTTCGTTAATTCTTCGGTTTGACTCCTCCTGCTGGTTGACGTGACTCAGGATCGTACCGATTACGTCCGTGAGATTGAGCTCTCCTTCGTTTATTCGAACCAGTGTCTGTTCGACCTGACTCGCTCTTGCTTGGTCTTGCCTCAGAGCATGCGAACTTGACTCTGGGTCCTGTCCCGGGTTTTGCGTGCTGAAAGTGGCCCGAGGCGTGACTTCTTGAATTTCTGCCTGAGCATTGGGGTTGCCATGCTCGTTTTCTGTACGATTCGATTCCATTTTGCGTAAGAGATATCCTTAGACCCCTACCTGGCGCGCCAAATGTTATAACTAGGTTCGGGTCGAACTCAGAAATGGGGGTCGAATTAAGTTTACTGTTTTGGGAGGTCGAATAATCTCGTTTAAGAATCGAATCAGAAAATTGTATTGATCTTTATCGGGGTGCAAAAGAGGCTCGAGCCGATACAAGAATATTCGGGTCGAGCTCGAACTTAAGCGAAAACTAATTAATTATCCAAGGTGTAAATCCTTTGTCCTCTGGTCCAAAACCTGCTTATCTTGTGGCTCTTCACCTCCTTTTATAGTGCTTCTTGTGTGTTTGGGGAGCTTAATCATGGTTAGTTTTAACCCATGTGCTTTTCATTTTGGGCTTTCTAGTGGGCTTTATTTCTCTTGGAGGGCTTTATGCCAAATATACACCCAACAGTAAGCCCCCCCCCCAAGTCGGCGAAAGAGATCGAATCGAATTCGTCGTTGTTGACAGGGTCGAGTCGAATTAGTCGTTGTTGACAGGTCGGATCGAACTTGCGATTAGTTAAGGTTCTGAAGCCCGCTTCTTCTGATTGGTGGGGAGGTGCGGTTGCGAGTGTCGGTTCGCCTTCTTCCCTCTGCTTATAAATATCGAAGTTTTCCTCTCTTTTCTCGTTATTTACATTCTCTTTGGATCGAGCCGTCAGTGAAAGAAAAGGTAAATTTCTCTTCGATTTTCTTCTTGTGTGTTCGAACCGCTCTTCAGCAATCCCGAATCGTTCTCCGTCTGTCAACGATGTCTTCAGATTCAAGCGCTTCCGTGAAACTAGATAGGAAGAGGGCTCGACGCGATCCCGACGTTACCCTGGCTCGTGCATCGGACGGTCGACTCGATACGTTCATCCCGATGGGCATTCCTTTTGCTGGGCCTTCAGATCGGTGTGTATCAGACGCGTCGTCCCCGAGGATCGATTTGCCTGAGCACCGATTTGACGATGTTCCTCAGAAGGTATCTAGAGATTCGTCTAGCGACGGATCATCGTATGCTCGTTCCGGGGGCGACTCGAGAATATCTGAAACATCGAATCGAGTCGAAACGGAAGAAGGCACCTCCGGAGGAGAGAAAGGGAGTCTTGTCGATTTTCGAAATGCTGAGCCGAAGTCCCCGGGTCCCGGCCTCGGACACGGGATCAGGCTCGATGATTCAAATGACGTCGAGTCGAGTATGAATTCGAGCCGTGTTTACGCTTTAACTCCGGCAGGTGGATGGGAAGGAATCTCGATCGTTTATCCCCTGGCCAATGATCGACCCTGGAGCCCGCCGTCGGGGTACATGTGCGTGTACGAGTGCTTCATCAAAAATGGGGGACTCTGCTTCCCGATACCGAGGTTACTGCTCCAGTACTGCCATCGACGCCGAATTTCTCTTTCTCAGCTGACACATGGTTCGATTCGAGCCATGATGGCTGTGGTGGTTCTTGCTGCAGAGCATGGTGGGGTGGTGAATCTCGACGAGTTCGAGGAGATTTCTTCATTTAGCCCTATCGGAAATTTGGGCCGTTTTTACGTATCCCCCGTGGCGGCTACCAGCTCGTAAAGGGGCATAGCAGCCAAGTTAACAGGCATCGATGGTCGCGATACTTCTATGTGGAAATCAGTCGGAGAACGATTGGGGAATTTAGTAAACCGATTCGAGTCGGATGGAATTTTCGACCTGGTAAGACCGAAATCGAGTTCTTCATTTTTCTGAACTGATTTTAATCTATTTGTCTTTGTGCAGTCGAACCTGTGAAGCGGAAGACTCCTAAGGATTCGGTCGTTACGTTTCTTCGAAAGGACAAGAAACATATCCACCACTGGCCCGACTTCTTGTCCCATCGAATCGCTCGGAGCTACCCTCGGTTCTCGACAGGTAATACTTGATTGTCTTTTGCTTTTGTATCAGGCTCGCTTCTAACCGTTCCTTTTTATTTTTGGTAGGTGATTTCTACCTCCCCTTGGAAGATAATTCTCCTGAAGTTCAGCGGGGCTCGAACAAGAAAACCGGTTCGAGCCAAAGAAAGAAGAGTTCAACTCCGTCGAAGAAAAAGACTGTGCAGATTCGACCTAAGAAGACTTCGATGGTGAAATTAAACCTTGACGTGGTGGACTCGGACGAGGAGTTCGAGCTTCCAAAGGCTGCTCCCCCAACCGTAAGAGAGGGTCTTCGACCCGATAAGGAACCGATCACTCATGGTCGGGGTAAAGGACTAATGGGGGGGACTGTTAGCGGAGAGTCGACGGGCGGAAGAGGCTCGACTCGAGAGGGAGCAGCAGAAGGAAGCTGCTAAGCGAAAGTCGAGGGCCGAGGAGAAGAAAGTCGAGGCCGAAGCGAAGAAGAAGAAGAAGCGCGCTGATGAGGAGAAGGAGATGGCAAAATCCATCAAAGAGAAGAAGAGATCGGCCCATGAGGCTCTGGGATCTGGGGATCAAGCCGAGAAAGTGGCTCGATTCAACACTGTTGGTCTCCCAGTAGAGGTTGATCACCTGTATGCTGGCGCGATCGTCCGTGTGGGGGATTGTGATGAATCGAGCTCGTCGCCTTTTGACTTTGTTTTTGATTTCAGAGGAGGGGGAAAGCACATTTCCCAAGTCCCCCTAGCCTGCCTTCAGTTCGTCCGTTGCGTGCGAGGCGGTCCTGATTTTCTTTCTCCACCTGCGGTGGACTCCTCCTCCAGCGACCCGGACACGCGGTTCGCTATGTCGACTGTCTCTGTAAGTTCCTTTTAAGTAAGGTCGATCCGAGTTCGATCGAAACTTTCTTAACTCGTTTGTTCGAACCCTGTGCAGATGCTTGCTGGCTACAACTTTCTTTCTGATGCGCGGTATAACTTGGATCAGAGGAACCTCAAGCTCAATACCCAAAATGGCGAGCTGGTCTCCGAATCGAATCGATCGAAGGAGGCTCGAGCGAGGGCTGAGTTGGAAGCTGCGAAGCTCAAGGATCTGCTGAGCCATTCTCAACAGGTGAATGGCGAACTGATTGCCAGCAGGGATGACCTCAGCTCGAAGGTCGACGCCTTGACCTCAGCTCTGGCTGAGGCGGAGGAGGCGAAGAAGGAGGTAGAGTCTCGAATCGAGGGGGAGGTTGCGGAGCTTAGGAGTTCCTCGAAAGATGCTGTGGCTCGAGCCGTTGAGGAGGCTAAGAAGAAGGCTAAAGATAAGCTTCGCCGCAGCATCGAGATCATGGAAGAGAGAAGCAAAGCCCAAACCGAGGTCGATCGCCTCGCATCGCTAGCTAGTCAGGTGGTTGGAGCCATCAGGAGGATGGAGAAAGCAGCTAAGGACGGAGTTCCTATCGACGCAGCCAAGAAGGAGAAGCTTGAGGCTCGACTCGCTTCATATACTGCTGAGGCGGACTCGATCGTCCTTCCATCTCTCCCCTTTGATTCTTCCGATGACGAAGAGGTCGAGCCGAAGAAAAGCGTAGCGCTTGATATCTCTTCTTCGGATAGTTCTGATGAAGAAGGCGAGAGGAACGAGGTCGATGGTCGACCGTCTGTTGCTGGGAAGACTCCTGCCCTCACTCTTGCCGAGATTGAAGAGACAAAGAATGCCGAGGCGGAGGATGGGAACTAGCTTAGGGTCGAGCTTTTCGGTGATCAGAGCGAGGCCGAAGGCGATGCTGGAGAGACTGCTGCGACCGAGGAGCATGCTTCGATCGATACGCCCGCAGTAGATGCCGCCACTGGAGAGCCGATCGCTCCTCTCTTTGCTGATTCGAACCTAGAGACCGCTTCCTAGATCGCTTGTGATCGATCTTTTCCTGATTTGTACTTATCTTTTCTTTTTCTTTCTGAATTTCTTTGTTGAGCTATCACGGCTCGGGTTGTAATACTCTTTATTTCTATCGTTTTATTTCTGTCGATTCGAACTCTTTTGCCGATTTGAGTTTTAATCGGAGAAACTTATATTTCCATGTGTTATTTTTCGCTCGTTTCGTTTCCAACTTCGAGCGTAGCGTTTTTTAGATGGATTGAACATTTTGTCCAAATTCGAGAGTTCGATGTGAGTGTGGCGTCGAGCCGTTGTTTGCTTAGGATTTCGATTCGAGCTCAGGCCTGATATCGAATGTCTGAGATTCGGGCCCAACCTTTATGCTCGATGGGGGGTTGGGTCCTGCGGTGCGAGCATGGGCTCGGCTTATGTAAGTATGATCCGTCTTGCGTCTAAGTGTGCGGGTAGTTTCCGGCTTAATTACTTAGGCATTCTTAGGAGTCGTGCGGGTCCGGCCCCGGCTTTTGTCTCAGGTCAACGTGGACCTGGGTTCGATTCGTTGTGAACCGAAGCGACTATGAGAGTGTCGCGCTTTGTGTAGTGACCGAGGCCTGGCCAGGGCTTCGATCGTTTTTTTTTTTTTTTTTTTTTTTTTTGGTGTATAGCTGGGCCTTCGAGAAGGCTGCCTACGTACCCGATGTGGGATCAAGCCATTCGTAGTTCGAGTCGAGTCTTGAACTCGATTGTATTTTTTTTTTTTTTTTTTTTTTTTTTTGGTGGAGATGCGGGGTATATATTCCAAAAGACTCGAGGCGTTGAAATCGATGCGACTGGAACTGGCTGGGAGTTGTAGTGATATCGTTTGAGGGACATCGAATTCCATGATCTTGGGATTGCGATGCCTTCGAGTGTCATTAGCTCGTATACGCTGGGTCGAACGACTTTTGAGATGAGATATGGACCTTCCCAATTCGCTCCGAGTTTACCGGCTTGATACTCCTTGGTGTTTTCGTATACCTTTCGTAGCACCATGTCTCCTTCACGGAAGCTTCGACCCTGTACTTTACGATTGTAGTACTGGGCGGCCCTTTGTTGGTAATTCTGGATTCGAAGCAGTGCCTGAGCACGTTCCTCTTCGACGAAGTCGAGGTTATCGAGGAGCGCGATCTCGTTGGCCTCGGGGTGCTTGGGCATGGTGCTCCTGCGAAGGCTATTGATGTTGACTTCGGCGGGTGCCATAGCCTCGAGCCCGTAGGAGAGAGAGAAAGGAGTTCGATCTGTCGACTGTCTCGGAGTTGTTCGAAATGCCCATAGGACACCATCGAGCTCGTCGGCCCAAAAGCTCTTCTTTTCATCAAGTCGCTTCTTGAGCTCGCTGATGATTACTTTGTTTGTTGCTTCGGCTTGGCCATTTCCCTGCGGGTACCGAGGTGTTGACTTGTTGAGTCTGATCTTCCACCTCGCGCAAAAGGCCTCGAATGTGTTGGAGATGAATTGCGAGCCGTTGTCCGTGATGATCTCGTATGGTAAACCGTGCCGGCATATAAGGAATTTCCAAACGAAATTCTGAACGTCATTAGCTCGAATCATTGCATACGCCTCGGCTTCGACCCACTTTGTGAAGTAGTCGGTGATGACTATGACGTACCTTTTTTGGTGCGACTTGGGGAACGGTCCGATGATATCCATTGCCCATCTCATGAAGAGGTAAGCGGCGGCTGACGTGGTTAGGGGTTCGGTTGGTGACTTGATCATTGGGCCATGATGTTGGCACTTCTCGCAGCATCGAGCATGGTTCGCGCAGTCTATGAGCATTGTCGGCCAGTAGAGCCCGAGTTTTTTAATTTTGAGGGCGAGGGTCCGACCCCCTGAGTGGCTTCCTCCAGCCCCCTCGTGCGTTTCGGCGAGGGCTAGATAGATTTCGCCCCCTGCGATGCATTGGAGTAGGACTCCTGCTGTATTCCATCGAAACAACTTATCTTCGAGCATGACGTAACGCGCACTTCGAGTTTTGAGGCGTCCAGCTGCCCATTTGTCCTCCGGTACGATTCCTTGTGTGATATACTTGATGATTTCCTCAAGCCAGTCGGCGCTGGACGTCGAGGCTCCTGGGATTGAAATTGGTTCTGAGTCGGGTTCAGGCTCCGCTTCGAGTTCCGTGATGCTCATTGTCGGCGCGAGGTACCTTGGAGAGGAGGAAGCTATCGAAGTGATTAAGTATGATTTTCTCTGTTAGTTGCAAGTAAGCACTCATTCGATCGTCTCGAGCGTCGTACTCGTGATTCAGCTGGTTTGTCACTAGCTGGGAGTCGCTAAAAGCGTGTATGCGCCGCGCCCCCATTTCCTTTGCAAGCCTTAGGCCCGCAATCAGGGCCTCCCATTCGGCCTCGTTGTTCGAGGCTCGGAATCCGAGTCGAAATGACTGCTCGAGTACGTCACCGGTGGGTGACACCAGTAGGATTCCAATCCCAGAACCGTGTCGAGATGCCGATCCGTCCACGTACAGGTTCCAAATGTCAGATCGTCTAACCGACTCGATGCTAGGAGGTAATTCTGTGACGAAGTCTGCCAGAACTTGAGACTTGGCCGTTATTCTGTTCCGAAATTCCAGGTCGAATTCGCTCAGTTCGACCGCCCAACGTGCCATCCGTCCTGACTGGCTCGGGCTGTGCAGTATAGCTCGGAGCGGTTGCGTCGACTTGACCGCTATCGTGTGGGACTGAAAGTAAGGTCGGAGTTTTCGAGCAGACATAACGACGGCTAACGCGAGTTTTTCGAGTGTCGGGTAACGAGATTCGACACCATCGAGCGCTTTACTGACATAGAAAATCGGCTTCTGATCGCCTCGATCCTCTCGGACGAGTACTCCACTGACTGCGGCGTCGGTTATCGATACGTAGAGGTACAGAGTCTCGCCTAGCTCAGGTTTTGAGAGGATCGGTGTGGTGGTCAAATACTGCTTTAGATCTTGGAAGGCCGATTCGCACTTATCGTCCCAGGCGAAGCTTTTGTTGCCTCGTAGGAGCTGATAGAAAGGTAGGCTTCGATCGGTGGATCTCGAGATGAAGCGATTCAATGCTGCGATTCGACCTGTCAAGCGTTGTTCCTCCCTCTTGTTCTTCGGAGAAGGTAGATTGGCTATGGCTGCGATCTGCTTTGGATTCGCCTCGATTCCGCGCTGTGTTACGGTGTAACCGAGGAACTCTCCGGAGGTCACCCCGAATGTACACTTCGCCGGATTGAGCTTTATGCCATATTGGTTCAATATTTCGAAGCATGACCTAAGGTGCTCGACGTGGTCACCTGCCTTTTCCGATTTAACTAGCATGTCGTCTATGTAAACTTCCATCGTGTCGCCGAGCTGCTCAGCGAACATTTTGTTTACAAGCCTTTGGTAGGTCGCTCCGGCGTTCTTGAGGCCGAACGACATGACCCTGTAGCAGTATGTCCCACGCTCTGTAATAAATGCGGTCTTCTCACGATCGTGCGGATGCATCTCGATCTGGTTGTAACCTGAGAAAGCGTCCATGAATGACAGCAACTCGTTTCCTGCCGTCGCTTCCACGACTCGATCTATGTGGGGGAGGGGGAAGCTATCCTTGGGGCAGGCTTTGTTCAAGTCGGTGAAGTCCACGCAGACCCTCCAGCTGCCGTTCTTTTTCTTGACCACGACCGGGTTTGCCAACCATTCGGGGTATTGTACCTCGGTTATTGAGCACGAATCGAGCAGCTTCGTGACCTCGTCGTTTACTGCCTTGGTTCGCTCCGAACCGAGCTTCCGCCGTTTCTGTCGGATCGGTTTGAAGGTTGGGTCAACGTTCAATCGGTGGCTCGTGATGGAAGGGCTTATTCCCTTCATGTCCTGGACTGTCCACGCGAAGGTTCGGCGTTCTCTGCAAGGAATTGTATCAGCTCGGATCTTGTCGGATCGATGAGCTTGGTTCCGACACTGACGCGTCTTTTGGGACGGGCCGGGTCGATTACGACCGACTCAGATACATCTTTCCTCGGCTCCGAGGCATGCGACTGCTCCGTTGTTGAGATGTGCAGGCTAACCCTCCTTAGTTGATGTTCTGTAACGAAACACGTTCGGGCCATCTTCTGGTCACCATGTATTGTGAATACTCCGGTCGGAGTGGGAAACTTTAAACATAAATGATAAGTTGATGGCACGGCTCGAAGCGAGATCAGCCATGGGGTGCCCATAATCACGTTGTATATTGCAGGTCGATCCACGATGAGGAATTTGACTGCCTTGGTTATGCCACCTGCGTACACGTCCAACTTGATCGAGCCGATGGTCATTGTGGTGACGCCATCGAATCCAGTCAGGGGCTTCACACTCGGCTTGCTGACTCTCGGGGATATCCATGCTTACGAGTGTCTGCTTAAAGATTATATCGACCGAACTCCCGGTATCGATAAGGACTCGGGATACGTCGCAGTCCCCTATCCTAAGTTCGATCACCAAGGGGTCATTATGAGGCATAGCAAGACCCTTCGTATCGGCCTCAGAGAAAATGATCGGCATATCAACTTCGGCTCGCGTCAGGCACTGCTAAGCTTGGATCGCCATCTTCTCGTGCTGCTTGAGCGATCGAACCGACCCGTGCACGAGTTGAGCTCCTCCCATAATCATCAGGACCTTCCTCTTTGAGGCTGAGGGGGCGTCGGGCGATACCTGCTGGTTGTTGAGTCTCTTCGGAGGGACTGGGGGATTCGCATTTCCCACAGCTCTCTATTCGAGTTCGGGCCTCGGTGCCTAGTTCTTTTCTGCTTGAGTTTGAGGCGATTCGACCCTTATTTCGCCCTTGTTGTATTTGCCCAACAGGACGTTCATCAGGCTGCGACACACTGAAGTCGCATGGCCGTACTTCTTGTGGAAAGTGCAATAGGACTGGCCTTCCTTAGAATCTTGGCCTCGCACCCATTTGTTGGATTGCCCCTGGCTTGATTGATTCGATTGGTTGCTCGAGCCGACCTGGTTCACTTGGAGCCTAGCCTTGTAATCTTGATCATAGTGTTGTCGGGGTTCCTGGTAGTCATCCTCGATTCGTTCTTTTGTTGACTTAGGTTTTGGTGTGGATGGCTTGAGTGCCGATTGCCTTTTCGAGTTTATTGCCCGGTCCTCTTCGACGCGAATGAAACCACTCGCGCGATGCAGTACGTCGTCAAATCGGTACGCTTTATGCTGCACGAGGTCCCTTCGGAATTCTGACTCGTGCCACAAACCCTGCTTTAGCGCACTTATCGCTGATGAATCTGGGACGCTTACTTTGGAGAGGACCGCCTTGAAGCGATCCATGTAGTTTCTTAAAGTTTCTTTTGGCCCTTGAGGCTCGAGGTCGTAGAGGTCCGAGTCTGATGCGGTGTCGTGTAGATACAGTGAATAGTGTTTGACGAATGCGAACGACAGTTGAAGGAAATCATCGATCGAGTTTGGTTCGAGACGAGAGAACCATTCCAGGGCTGGGCCATCCAGGTACTCGACGAAGATTTGGCAGTTCGCCGCGTCCTTCTGATCAGCAGGGAAGTGTTGAAGGCTCATAGCGTGAGAGAATGCTGTTAAATGCCGCTTCGGATCGGTCTTCCCTTCGTAGGTCGAGATGCGAAGCTTCCCTGTGACCCGAACTGGGACGGACGTAATACGTTCAGTGAAGGGGGTGCGTTGCGCGTCTTCAATTACACGGTCGAGTTCCGGCGCCGAGCTTAGCGCCTGATGGACCAGTGATTTCATTGTCCTGAGTTTCTCCCTCAGGTCTCGAATATCGTCGTTTCGATCGTCCTGATCTTCCCTCGACCCGGAAAGTCTGGACAAGGCCGAGGGCCGCACAGGGTGCGAGGCCTCTGCACTTCCGGCAATTGGATTCGCGGGGGTAGGTAGAGTGTTCGCGCCTCCCAACCTGTCAAATATGGATGGTATTACGCTAGCATTTCTTTGACGTGATGCCCCGACATGTTCGAGGCGAGATGGATAGATCGACGTCAAGAGATCAAGGCGTTCGTTAATTCTTCGGTTTGACTCCTCCTGCTGGTTGACGTGACTCAGGATCGTACCGATTACGTCCGTGAGATTGAGCTCTCCTTCGTTTATTCGAACCGGTGTCTGTTTGACCTGACTCGCTCTTGCTTGGTCTTGCCTCAGAGCCTGCGAACTTGACTCTGGGTCCTGTCCCGAGTTTTGCGTGCTGAACGTGGCCCGAGGCGTGACTTCTTGAATTTCTGCCTGAGCATTGGGGTTGCCATGCTCGTTTTCTGTACGATTCGATTCCATTTTGCGTAAGAGATATCCTTAGACCCCTACCTGGCGCGCCAAATGTTATAACTAGGTTCGGGTCGAACTCAGAAATGGGGGTCGAATTAAGTTTACTGTTTTGGGAGGTCGAATAATCTCGTTTAAGAATCGAATCAGAAAATTGTATTGATCTTTATCGGGGTGCAAAAGAGGCTCGAGCCGATACAAGAATATTCGGGTCGAGCTCGAACTTAAGCGAAAACTAATTAATTATCCAAGGTGTAAATCCTTTGTCCTCTGGTCCAAAACCTGCTTATCTTGTGGCTCTTCACCTCATTTTATAGTGCTTCTTGTGTGTTTGGGGAGCTTAATCATGGTTAGTTTTAACCCATGTGCTTTTCATTTTGGGCTTTCTAGTGGGCTTTATTTCTCTTGGAGGGCTTTATGCCAAATATACACCCAACAGTAAGCCCCCCCCCCAAGTCGGCGAAAGAGATCGAATCGAATTCGTCGTTGTTGACAGGGTCGAGTCGAATTAGTCGTTGTTGACAGGTCGGATCGAACTTGCGATTAGTTAAGGTTCAACGCGGCTCGCATCGGTTTTGTCTGTCGGTATCGAACCCCTGCACGGACTGGTCAGGTGGAGCTCTTGGATCTTCTCTGTTGGGTTCGCTACGTGGCCCTGAATTTTTCGAAGCCCAAGACTTCGGCCCATCTTATTTCAGACGGGCTAATGGGCTTTGTTCTGAAGCCCGCTTCTTCTGATTGGTGGGGAGGTGCGGTTGCGAGTGTCGGTTCGCCTTCTTCCCTCTGCTTATAAATATCGAAGTTTTACTCTCTTTTCTCGCTATTTACATTCTCTTTGGATCGAGCCGTCAGTGAAAGAAAAGGTAAATTTCTCTTCGATTTTCTTCTTGTGTGTTCGAACCGCTCTTCAGCAATCCCGAATCGTTCTCCGTCTGTCAACGATGTCTTCAGATTCAAGCGCTTCCGTGAAACTAGATAGGAAGAGGGCTCGACGCGATCCCGACGTTACCCTGGCTCGTTCATCAGACGGTCGACTCGATACGTTCATCCCGATGGGCATTCCTCTTGCTGGGCCTTCAGATCGGTGTGTATCAGACGCGTCGTCCCCGAGGATCGATTTGCCTGAGCACCGATTTGACGATGTTCCTCAGAAGGTATCTAGAGATTCGTCTAGCGACGGATCATCGTATGCTCGTTCCGGGGGCGACTCGAGAATATCTGAAACATCGAATCGAGTCGAAACGGAAGAAGGCACCTCCGGAGGAGAGAAAGGGAGTCTTGTCGATTTTCGAAATGCTGAGCCGAAGTCCCCGGGTCCCGGCCTCGGACACGGGATCAGGCTCGATGATTCAAATGACGTCGAGTCGAGTATGAATTCGAGCCGTGTTTACGCTTTAACTCCGGCAGGTGGATGGGAAGGAATCTCGATCGTTTATCCCCTGGCCAATGATCGACCCTGGAGCCCGCCGTCGGGGTACATGTGCGTGTACGAGTGCTTCATCAAAAATGGGGGACTCTGCTTCCCGATACCGAGGTTACTGCTCCAGTACTGCCATCGACGCCGAATTTCTCTTTCTTAGCTGACACATGGTTCGATTCGAGCCATGATGGCTGTGGTGGTTCTTGCTGCAGAGCATGGTGGGGTGGTGAATCTCGACGAGTTCGAGGAGATTTCTTCATTTAGCACTATCGGAAATTTGGGCCGTTTTTACGTATCCCCCCGTGGCGGCTACCAGCTCGTAAAGGGGCATAGCAGCCAAGTTAACAGGCATCGATGGTCGCGATACTTCTATGTGGAAATCAGTCGGAGAACGATTGGGGAATTTAGTAAACCGATTCGAGTCGGATGGAATTTTCGACCTGGTAAGACCGAAATCGAGTTCTTCATTTTTCTGAACTGATTTTAATCTATTTGTCTTTGTGCAGTCGAACCTGTGAAGCGGAAGACTCCTAAGGATTCGGTCGTTACGTTTCTTCGAAAGGACAAGAAACATATCCACCACTGGCCCGACTTCTTGTCCCATCGAATCGTTTGGAGCAAGCCTCGGTTCTCGACAGGTAATACTTGATTGTCTTTTGCTTTTGTATCAGGCTCGCTTCTAACCGTTCCCTTTTATTTTTGGTAGGTGATTTCTACCTCCCCTTGGAAGATAATTCTCCTGACTCCTCCTCCAGCGACCCGGACACGCGGTTCGCTATGTCGACTGTCTCTGTAAGTTCCTTTTAAGTAAGGTCGATCCGAGTTCGATCGAAACTTTCTTAACTCGTTTGTTCGAACCCTGTGCAGATGCTTGCTGGCTACAACTTTCTTTCTGATGCGCGGTATAACTTGGATCAGAGGAACCTCAAGCTCAATACCCAAAATGGCGAGCTGGTCTCCGAATCGAATCGATCGAAGGAGGCTCGAGCGAGGGCTGAGTTGGAAGCTGCGAAGCTCAAGGATCTGCTGAGCCATTCTCAACAGGTGAATGGCGAACTGATTGCCAGCAGGGATGACCTCAGCTCGAAGGTCGACGCCTTGACCTCAGCTCTGGCTGAGGCGGAGGAGGCGAAGAAGGAGGTAGAGTCTCGAATCGAGGGGGAGGTTGCGGAGCTTAGGAGTTCCTCGAAAGATGCTGTGGCTCGAGCCGTTGAGGAGGCTAAGAAGAAGGCTAAAGATAAGCTTCGCCGCAGCATCGAGATCATGGAAGAGAGAAGCAAAGCCCAAACCGAGGTCGATCGCCTCGCATCGCTAGCTAGTCAGGTGGTTGGAGCCATCAGGAGGATGGAGAAAGCAGCTAAGGACGGAGTTCCTATCGACGCAGCCAAGAAGGAGAAGCTTGAGGCTCGACTCGCTTCATATACTGCTGAGGCGGACTCGATCGTCCTTCCATCTCTCCCCTCTGATTCTTCCGATGACGAAGAGGTCGAGCCGAAGAAAAGCGTAGCGCTTGATATCTCTTCTTCGGATAGTTCTGATGAAGAAGGCGAGAGGAACGAGGTCGATGGTCGACCGTCTGTTGCTGGGAAGACTCCTGCCCTCACTCTTGCCGAGATTGAAGAGACAAAGAATGCCGAGGCGGAGGATGGGAACTAGCTTAGGGTCGAGCTTTTCGGTGATCAGAGCGAGGCCGAAGGCGATGCTGGAGAGACTGCTGCGACCGAGGAGCATGCTTCGATCGATACGCCCGCAGTAGATGCCGCCACTGGAGAGCCGATCGCTCCTCTCTTTGCTGATTCGAACCTAGAGACCGCTTCCTAGATCGCTTGTGATCGATCTTTTCCTGATTTGTACTTATCTTTTCTTTTTCTTTCTGAATTTCTTTGTTGAGCTATCACGGCTCGGGTTGTAGTACTCTTTATTTCTATCGTTTTATTTCTGTCGATTCGAACTCTTTTGCCGATTTGAGTTTTAATCGGAGAAACTTATATTTCCATGTGTTATTTTTCGCTCGTTTCGTTTCCAACTTCGAGCGTAGCGTTTTTTAGATGGATTGAACATTTTGTCCAAATTCGAGAGTTCGATGTGAGTGTGGCGTCGAGCCGTTGTTTGCTTAGGATTTCGATTCGAGCTCAGGCCTGATATCGAATGTCTGAGATTCGGTCCCAACCTTTATGCTCGATGGGGGGTTGGGTCCTGCGGTGCGAGCCTGGGCTCTGCTTATGTAAGTATGATCCGTCTTGCGTCTAAGTGTGCGGGTAGTTTCCGGCTTAATTACTTAGGCATTCTTAGGAGTCGTGCGGGTCCGGCCCCGGCTTTTGTCTCAGGTCAACGTGGACCTGGGTTCGATTCGTTGTGAACCGAAGCGACTATGAGAGTGTCGCGCTTTGTGTAGTGACCGAGGCCTGGCCAGGGCTTCAATCGTTTTTTTTTTTTTTTTTTTTTTTTGGTGTATAGCTGGGCCTTCGAGAAGGCTGTCTACGTACCCGATGTGGGATCAAGCCATTCGTAGTTCGAGTCGAGTCTTGAACTCGATTGTATTTTTTTTTTTTTTTTTTTTTTTTTTTTTTTTTTGGTGGAGATGCGGGGTATATATTCTAAAAGACTCGAGGCGTTGAAATCGATGAGACTGGAACTGGCTGGGAGTTGTAGTGATATCGTTTGAGGGACATCGAATTCCATGATCTTGGGATTGCGATGCCTTCGAGTGTCATTAGCTCGTATACGCTGGGTCGAACGACTTTTGAGATGAGATATGGACCTTCCCAATTCGCTCCGAGTTTACCGGCTTGATACTCCTTGGTGTTTTCGTATACCTTTCGTAGCACCATGTCTCCTTCACGGAAGCTTCGACCCTGTACTTTACGATTGTAGTACTGGGCGGCCCTTTGTTGGTAATTCTGGATTCGAAGCAGTGCCTGAGCACGTTCCTCTTCGACGAAGTCGAGGTTATCGAGGAGCGCGATCTCGTTGGCCTCGGGGTGCTTGGGCATGGTGCTCCTGCGAAGGCTATTGTTGTTGACTTCGGTGGGTGCCATAGCCTCGAGCCCGTAGGAGAGAGAGAAAGGAGTTCGATCTGTCGACTGTCTCGGAGTTGTTCGAAATGCCCATAGGACACCATCGAGCTCGTCGGCCCAAAGGCTCTTCTTTTCATCAAGTCGCTTCTTGAGCTCGCTGATGATTACTTTGTTTGTTGCTTCGGCTTGGCCATTTCCCTGCGGGTACCGAGGTGTTGACTTGTTGAGTCTGATCTTCCACCTCGCGCAAAAGGCCTCGAATGTGTTGGAGATGAATTGCGAGCCGTTGTCCGTGATGATCTCGTATGGTAAACCGTGCCGGCATATAAGGAATTTCCAAACGAAATTCTGAACGTCATTAGCTCGAATCATTGCATACGCCTCGGCTTCGACCCACTTTGTGAAGTAGTCGGTGATGACTATGACGTACCTTTTTTGGTGCGACTTGGGGAACGGTCCGATGATATCCATTGCCCATCTCATGAAGAGGTAAGCGGCGGCTGACGTGGTCAGGGGTTCGGTTGGTGACTTGATCATTGGGCCATGATGTTGGCACTTCTCGCAGCATCGAGCATGGTTCGCGCAGTCTATGAGCATTGTCGGCCAGTAGAGCCCGAGTTTTTTAATTTTGAGGGCGAGGGTCCGACCCCCTGAGTGGCTTCCTCCAGCCCCCTCGTGCGTTTCGGCGAGGGCTAGATAGATTTCGCCCCCTGCGATGCATTGGAGTAGGACTCCTGCTGCATTCCATCGAAACAACTTATCTTCGAGCATGACGTAACGCGCACTTCGAGTTTTGAGGCGTCGAGCTGCCCATTTGTCCTCCGGTACGATTCCTTGTGTGATATACTTGATGATTTCCTCACGCCAGTCGGCGCTGGACGTCGAGGCTCCTGGGATTGAAATTGGTTCTGAGTCGGGTTCAGGCTCCGCTTCGAGTTCCGTGATGCTCATTGTCGGCGCGAGGTACCTTGGAGAGGAGGAAGCTATCGAAGTGATTAAGTATGATTTTCTCTGTTAGTTGCAAGTATGCACTCATTCGATCGTCTCGAGCGTCGTACTCGTGATTCAGCTGGTTTGTCACTAGCTGGGAGTCGCTAAAAGCGTGTATGCGCCGCGCCCCCATTTCCTTTGCAAGCCTTAGGCCCGCAATCAGGGCCTCCCATTCGGCCTCGTTGTTCGAGGCTCGGAATCCGAGTCGAAATGACTGCTCGAGTACGTCACCGGTGGGTGACACCAATAGGATTCCAATCCCAGAACCGTGTCGAGATGCCGATCCGTCCACGTACAGGTTCCAAATGTCAGATCGTCTAACCGACTCGATGCTAGGAGGTAATTCTGTGACGAAGTCTGCCAGAACTTGAGACTTGGTCGTTGTTCTGTTCCGAAATTCCAGGTCGAATTCGCTCAGTTCGACCGCCCAACGTGCCATCCGTCCTGACTGGCTCGGGCTGTGCAGTATAGCTCGGAGCGGTTGCGTCGACATGACCGCTATCGTGTGGGACTGAAAGTAAGGTCGGAGTTTTCGAGCAGACATAACGACGGCTAACGCGAGTTTTTCGAGTGTCGGGTAACGAGATTCGACACCATCGAGCGCTTTACTGACATAGAAAATCGGCTTCTGATCGCCTCGATCCTCTCGGACGAGTACTCCACTGACTGCGGCGTCGGTTATCGATACGTAGAGGTACAGAGTCTCGCCTAGCTCAGGTTTTGAGAGGATCGGTGTGGTGGTCAAATACTGCTTTAGATCTTGGAAGGCCGATTCTCACTTATCGTCCCAGGCGAAGCTTTTGTTGCCTCGTAGGAGCTGATAGAAAGGTAGGCTTCGATCGGTGGATCTCGTGATGAAGCGATTCAAGGCTGCGATTCGACCTGTCAAGCGTTGTACCTCCCTCTTGTTCTTCGGAGAAGGTAGATTGGCTATGGCTGCGATCTGCTTTGGATTCGCCTCGATTCCGCGCTGTGTTACGATGTAACCGAGGAACTCTCCGGAGGTCACCCCGAATGTACACTTCGCCGGATTGAGCTTCATGCCATATTGGTTCAATATTTCGAAGCATGACCTAAGGTGCTCGACGTGGTCACCTGCCTTTTCCGATTTAACTAGCATGTCGTCTATGTAAACTTCCATCGTGTCGCCGAGCTGCTCAGCGAACATTTTGTTTACAAGCCTTTGGTAGGTCGCTCCGGCGTTCTTGAGACCGAACGGCATGACCCTGTAGCAGTATGTCCCACGCTCTGTAATAAATGCGGTCTTCTCACGATCGTGCGGATGCATCTCGATCTGGTTGTAACCTGAGAAAGCGTCCATGAATGAGCATGGCAAAGCCTCATCTCGGTTTGCTGTTGGATGAGGCTTAATCAGTTACTTCAAAATTCTATTTACAGATTACGAATAAGAGTCTTGATGTATCCGTCACAGACTCACAGTCTCTTGGGAAGAGGTGCAACAGAAAAAGAAAACATAATTTGAACCGGAGAGATATTTATAAGACAATTACCCCTTTCACAACTTTAAAAAATAACTTCATTGCTTAATACTATCCATAGTAGTAGTTACAATAATTAGAATCTAGCCAAATAAAAATTAATTATTGATATTTACAATCATTTTAATTAATGCTTTGATTAATATTTTCAATTCAATTAGTCTTTAAAATCCAACATATATAAATAATCAAAACACTTCTTCCGCATCAAAAGTAAAGAAATCAAACATAAGATATATTAGAGCTACTTCATTTATATTGTTACTTTACTGAACCATAAGATTAGCTTTACCTAATGCTAAACAGAAATGTGTATAACAGCTAAACAAACTTCTTTACGTTATTTTCTCGACTATTATTTGAATGTAAATCATTCTATATCCTACCAATGCATCTACCATTCTCAACATCAGTTTTTAGTAGTCTGTTTCTTCTATATTTGAGAATGAGTTTAACTTAATTTTTCTTTCTTTTTCATTTAATTTCAATTTGAAATTGAAACAATATTTATAAATTTAGTAAAAAGGAAACGAAAAACAAAAATACCCCGAAGCATAGCGCGGAAATAAAGAGACTTTCAAAAAATTGTAGGTTCACTAATTTTGAATCATCAAATCTACCAAAACAAAATATATGACATACGAACACGTTATGGAGAACGACGATCTCATTGTTTTGGGACTGATTCTGGAGAGGGAAAGAAACGGGTTAAACAAGTTGGCGAGTAAGGCTTCGGTATCGAAAGCATCGTGGAAATTCACTTTTTCATCGTTCTTTTTAAATCTTGGTTATGTAATTATGGATGTGTATTTAGATTCGGTCATTATTGATGTATTTGGAATGTATCAACTCTTGGATATGATATAAATGAAGGGAAATTGGAGTGTAAGAAAGAAAGAAAAAGACATACGAACGCGGTATGGGCTAGTAATGGGCTATTAATGCAATTAAAGCCCACTGAGTTTACGCGATTTAACTCAAACGGACGCAAATCTTCAGACGAAAAGGCGGGAGAGAGAGACCTAAAACGAACGAACACAACCCTTTGACCATAACTGCCGTGACTCACAAGAATACTATATAAAGAACTACAAATAACATTTCGAAACATAGTTTCTTTTGTTGTGCAGGATCAAGAAGATGAGTAATCCAGAGAAGATGAAAGAAGTGGATGATACCGAGGAAAAGAAAGAAGATTCCGATGAACAATGGAGCGATGAAGAATCCGCTATGAGAGAGATTGTTCTCGCCCTCCCTGCTTTACGAATCAGTAGCGAAAGATTTGGTGTTAGTACCGACGATGCGGAAGAAGAAGAAGAAGTGCGTTTGAATGAGCAAGCGGTTGTTGCGGCTCAATTGGTTATGGCTGCGGCAGAGGAAGCGGTTATGAAAGAGAAGAGTGATGGTAAGAAGAAGAAGAAGAGACCAAAGAAGTTGAAGAAACTTGAAGATAAACCGAGTGGCTCGAGTACTAAAGCAGTCGTGGAATTGAAGAAGACGAAGAAGAAGAAGGGTTCGGAATTGACTAATCCACGGATAGGACCACCGGTTTGTAAAATATGTGGAAGAGGGTTTGGTTCTTGGAATGCGGTTTTTGGACATATGAGGTCTCATAAAGACAGGAATAATCAAGGGTTTATTCCTCCTCCTAAGTTCTCTGCGGTTACTGGAGGGTTTACGATTCCCGGACCAAACTCTGCTTTTGTTCGTGTTACCGCCGGTGTTGGTGTTGGTGTTCTTGTTGCCGCTGGTGGTGGTGCTGGTGGTTCCGGAGGTGAAGGTGGGAGAGGTGGAGGAATTGATTTGAATGTGGATCTTGTGGAGGAAGAAGATCAAGAAATGAATGAATCTGAAGCTATGGAAAGGTTTGATCTTAATAAGTCACCACCGAAAGATGAAGAAGAAGAGGAAGAGGAAAAAGCCAAGTGATGATGTTATTTTTTATCTTCTGAACATATTATTCATATGCTTTTTTTAATTTGATCGTAAGACGGTTTTCTTTGGTAATGTTTATTTTTTTTCTTTTTAACATTCGCAAGTTCGCAAAAACGGAGAAATGTAATATGTCGTTTAAAAGATACATATTAGAGTTTTATTTATACCGTTTGCAGACATTGTGATAATAGTACAAATATAGCTTATATCGTAAAACAGTGACAATTGAGAAAGAGAAAAATGGAGAACTGTTATAAACTCATTTAGTGGATGTCCATTAGAGGCCAATATTCTAGAATATCCCTAAACTCTAATTTCTCTCCAAGTATTGTATCCCTATATATACTCTATACTTCTCATGGAATAAAACACAACACAACACAACACCAATTCCTATTCTCTTCTCTTCTCTTATTCACAACACGTTATCAGCACGATAACCTAACCACTGAGTAAAACCCTAGTCACTAAAGTAAAACCCTAGCCACTTGAGTAAAACCCTAATTTTTCTAACATCTCGCACTTTACTTCGGTTCCACTTTATTTTTCATTAAGGTAAGTGAATCTCACTTTAGCATACGACACATCTAATTTTATTTGGTAAAGCATAAGGTTAACGTCATACTTCATATATAGTATCACGTTAGTTTTATAATTGCTTTGATAAAAAAAAAAAAAATTATTTTATAAATTATTTTTATGTTTGATTTTGTGATTCGATAACATACACATGTTAATTCATGAATACTATGTTTATCAACGAGTAATTCTCACAAATCATACTTATATATATTAATTATTATTATTTTTTTAAAACAATTTTATGTTTTTATTTTTAAGTTTGATTTTGTGATTCGATAACATACACATGTTAATTCATGAATACTATGTTTATCATCGAGTAATTCTCACAAATCATAATTATATATATATTAATTTTTTTTTTAATCATACTCGTATAAAGCAACTCTAATTAACACACGGACTTTAATACGTTTTTGGTTCTCAAAATCACATATTTTATTATAAAATTAATCGATCATGATTAACGCTTCTCTTCTATTAAACAAAAATATTTTATAATTATAAATTGAATTTCTATTATGATCGAGCTAAATAATTTTCATATATTTTCCATCGAGTTAAGTATTACTTCATATTATAAGTAACACATGTTTGATCGCAAGTTCATGCTTCTTATTGCTTTCATATTGCAACACATGTTTTTACACATGCTTTAAATTGAGATTGCATTGTCTTGATCAACAAATTTTTAATTGTTTGATATTTGTTGGTCTAATGAGTCTATGAAATTAAATCTAGACATATGGAGACATACATGATCTAAGATATTATGACGTGATTATGATCTTACTGGACAGTAAAATCTCCTCTCGGTAGAGGTAGTAAAGTGTGCATGACTTTATGTCATCTTGTTATTTTACAATAAAATTCATGAATCGCATTCGATTGATTTTGGTCCATTCTCTGAAGTGAATGTGACACGTTATATATATATAAGAGCACACTAAATCAAGGAAGTGGCTACAGAAACTATCTTAAATGGTCATGAGCAAAGTCTAACATGTTTCTTTCAAGAACTTAAATTTTCACTAGAAGTGAAAAAATAAAGATAGTAAGAAATAAGAGATTTATGTCATTTGATGATGAAAGAATCTAGTATGATTACAATGTAGTTTGAAATCATTGATGCATTATACTCTCCCAATCATACAAATAATTGGATGATAAAATACATGACCCAAATTGAGATATTTTGTTAATTATATAGTGAGATACAATTCGAGATAGATGAACCTGAAGTTTCATATCATCTCGAGGGGGAGAATTAGAGAATCTCACATAGACTACAAATGAACATAATAAGTGACATATTTAGAAGATTATGTTCACTAAGTTCTTCAAACAATTCTTAAAGGAAAAGTGTGATCACCAGAATGTGATATTACATAAAACTAGCTATGTAATTGGCTAAATCTAGCTATATCCAAGATTACAAGACTAAAAGTCTGTGAGTGAATATAATTAAGGTATGTTAGAATTACTTGCAAATTGATATTATATTGAGAGAATATCTCTAATGCGGAGTTGGTAAAGCATACATAATAAAATTTCCATGCAAGTAATGTTGTCCTATAGACACAAAGTCATGAACAAGAATTTAAGAAATATTATGGATTCTTCTTGAGGATGAGAAAATATATATGAGTTACTGATAATAAATCATACTCATATTTGACTAGTTTTGATATATTCCCTGAAGTGAATATAATATCTTACATATATAAAAGAAAAGGATTATACAAATTAAATCCTTGAGAAAGTAGCTACCAAATTGACCGCATCATCACCACTTTCTGACGATACTCATCATTGGCTTTAGATTTTCCGGGTACACTCCATTTCTAAATTCTTGATTCTCATACCATATATTTATATATGTTTTAGTTAAATTTATCCATAAGATTTACTTTACTTTATTATAGATTTACTGTAAGATTTACTGTAAGATTTACTTTACTATAATATCTCGTTTATTGCTACATGCTTCATGGTCCAAATCCATGCTTGGTTATCATGGACTAGAGAAGTTCATTTGATTATGATATCCCCTCGAGGGAGAAAGTGATTAGCAATAAAAAAAGTAAACCAGAAGTTTACTAAGAATGAAAGTAAACCAAAAGTTTACCAAAAATTTATATGATTGGCTTAACCGGATTGGTCATCCTGGTTTGATAATGATGCGAAAAAAATAATTGAGAATTATGTGGACATTAAGTGAAGAACTAGAAGATTCTTCCTAATGATTTATCATAGGTTATTCGCTTAGAAAGCAATATGATAATATGGCTTTCACCACTCAAAGATGATTTGGACTCTATCAATTTTCTGAAATATATACAAGGAGATGATTATGGGCTGATCACCCACTTCGTGACATTTATGCATCGATTCAATGGACGCATTGACTCGATTGTTGCATCCTAGAAGGTCACATTTATCCTTGTTATAAACTAGCAACCGGGAGTTTGTGAGGTTACTTGTTTATAAGTTCCAAAATTTATGTTTGAAGCCTAATTATTATATATGTCCATTGTGATATGTGTTGAACATTCGGAAGCTCATGTTCATATACAAAATTTTAGTAGCATTGATTCGCATCAAGCCAATGAATAACTAATTGTTCTTCCCATCATTATTGGTTTAGGGTTGGAAACCAAATAGTTTCCATCTGAACGATCTTTGAATGAAAGATCTATGAATGTGAAAAGTGCTCCACCACAGCGCTTGATGATGGAACCTCAAAAGAGGATAAGTATATGTTGGATATAAAAGGTAATTAAGTATACAGAGTCATCCCTGAAGGATTTATATAAGACTCAACTTTGTGGACTCTCATGTTAATAAGTCAGTTTTTCCAACATTAGGGGGAGAAAGTAAACAGCTGGAGAAAGAGATAAGTATGTATGAATTATCAATGATCCTCGGACTAGAGTATGTACATTAGTAGTCCAAAAAGATAATTCATAAGCATTACTTAGCGTAATAATTGCCAGACGCATTTGCTAACCCAAATAGAGTGATAAAGTCACATATACCAGCTGTATATGCTCCAAATTATAAATGATGTCCAAGAAGGGCGATATCAAACTGCTAAAGAGTCTAAAGATCGCCTGAAGCGTGATAGACCGATTTGGTTCCAAATATAATTATCCTCGAAAAAGAAAAGGAGCAAGAGATGACCAAATCGAGGAAAGAAAGATAATCTCCAGAAGAGATTGGATGATCTCTAGAAGAGACATAAACATGACAAATGAAAAATTCAAGTACTTGAAAATGAAGAGTTATAGCTAGATATGTCATGTATGGAATAAGTTGGAACCATAAAGCAAATCGACGTCGTAATATTTTTGCATGCAATGAGCAGTTGATATTATTGATAAAAAGAGAGGATCATGAAAGAAAATCTATTTAAAAGTGTACACAAAGTAATTATTGGCCAAGATGGAAAGGAAAAAATAGACTTATAATTATAATCTCTTGTAGAGAATTTTGGACCAGTAGTCCATACACCTGAAGTGTAAAACCAGTGGAAGATAAACAAGTCTTGATGTGAAAAAATAGTGAAAATTTCACAAGATCTTGAACTTATTATGAAGAGATTTACTCTCTTGTGGTGGATGCAACTAGTTTCAAGTTCTTTATCAATATGGCAAGAAAAAGAATGACTTGATTTATGTTTAAAGGATATAGTCCATATCTTATTTATACAACCCATTGGATAATGAAATTTATATGAAAATCCATGAAGGATATATCCCTGTAAGATTAAGTATGTTCCTGGGAAATTTTAGTCGATCGAATGAAAGATGTAACATGGGGTATAATCATGTACATGTTTACCCATGTAGACTTATCAAAAGTTTTTGATAAAGTGATTCTTAATTGAAAATCATCGAAACTCCGGCAGAGTTATCCCAAATTAATTTAGCAAAAAGATGCTATGTTCAAAGTTCCTTGAAGGATATTACAGAAAAATGCTCATATATATTTGGTCTTGAAGTACCATACATAAAATGAGATTAGAGCAATTCTGTGATTTATTTCATGATTGAAATATATGTTTGACAAAAGGGAAAGTCAAATATCATAGCTTTTAGAAGAGCATGAATATTATGTACAAGAGAAATGTTTAGAGACTTGTACATATATGAGATTTTGGCTTAAAGTCCAAATATACCAAAATATGTCTTCTATAAAGAAAAGATGTTATGGACCAGAAGTCCAATGATATGAGATATCATATGAGTTTGTTCATTAGGGCTATTCTTATAATAATTCGAAAAAGATAGCATATATGATCGGAATTCATCTCTTGAAGAAGATGTTTCCGAGGGGGAGAAATATAATGATGTGCGTAGATGTACTCTTTTTCCCTTATCATAGTTTTTATCCCATAGGGTTTTTCTATGAAAGGTTTTTAACGAGACATCAAAGAACACGCAAATGATAGACACTTATAGAGGAATGTTATCATTATAATGATATATGAAAGTCTATCAATCTCCCATAAGCATGTCATCCATGAATGATATCTAGAGAAACAAAGAGAATGATCTAGATGAATCATCTAGAAGACCGATGAGTTGCAGAAGAATGGCGGTGTACATGTTCTAAAGGTCAGATTTATTTTCACGACACTTCCAACTACTACTTTCAAGAAACAAGTTTGCAGCATCAAGAAGATCTCAAGTTATGCACTCATCAGGGGGAGTAAAAGCGCGTTGCACTCTTTTTCCTTAACCATGGTTTTGTCCCAACTGGGTTTTCCTGGTAAGGTTTTAATGAGGCAACATCTTATGCGTATTAGGATTATTTTTACTCTAATGGCATCCAAGGGGGAGTGTTATAAACCCATTTAGTGGATGTCCATTAGAGGCCCATGTTCTAGAATATCCCTAAACCCTAATTTCTCTCCAAGTATTGTATCTCTATATATACTCTATACTTCTCATGGAATAATACACAACACAACACAACACCAATTCCTATTCTCTTCTCTTCTCTTATTCACAACAAGAACGTAATATTATGAAGATGGAATGTAGTAATTGCATAACTGAAGTAATAATAACATAATGAAAAAGCCATTTTGTGACTCTGTCCAAATATATCCCTAAATCTAATCTGAAAATTGGAAAACCATTAACTGGTTCTTCTCAGGGTTGGCCAACATGTTATTTATTGGGTAACCACTAGATTACCTTGAAAATCGAAGACTGTATATCGTTTCGTATACGATGCCCTCTACTAAAAAGAACCAATGTTTGAATTTTTTTAACCAGTGTTTCTTATATTTTGTTCTCACATAGTACGTTCTCATCTTACTCATAGGTGAACAAAAAACATACTCATAGGTGAACAAAAAACATGGGGATATGAGTATTTTCAACAACAACAAAAGAATCAGAGTGCTAATACAGTTAAACCTCTATAAATTAATAATGTTGGGACTGGGATAATTTATTAATTTAGAGAGAATATTATTTTATCGATAAATTAATAATTATTAATTTATAGAGAAAAATCTGTTTTAGGTAAGATTTTTATTAATTTGTTTTTTCGAATAATGTTATATTATGGAATTTAATGAATCTATTTGCAAATTAATAAAATTTTGATTAAAATTTTTGATTATCGCAATAGAGTGGATGATATTATCATAATAGACGATCAAACTAAAATGGTATACTATGTATAAAATTTAGAAAAAATCATAGTTATTATCCCTAATGTCGATGAATACATTTAGAAAACGTTATTATAAAGAATCAATTATTTTGCCTAGAATTTTTACAAGTTTATGGTAAAGACCGGAAAAAAAAATTATAAATTTTTTTGATGTAACACTTAAATTAAAAGATAAGGCTAATGAGATTTTCATTTTTAAGTTAAAACAAAAATCACTAAAACCATGTTTAGTACATTATCATATATATATACATAATTATATATGATTATTAATTTATGCTATTATTGAGACCATATTTTACATAGGAGTTTCAAAAAAATTATTATCTTATCATTTTATCAAATTGACTTGATTTTTACATTGGCCCGACTCGGGACCGGGATAATTTATTAATTTATAGTGTTTATTAATTTATCGAGTATTAATTTATCGAGGTTCTACTGTACTTGTAAAATCCTTCCTAATCTTTTGTTTAATCGATATAATACCGTAATTTCATCAAATTTTACATGTTTGTATTGTTACAACAGTGGAGTAAATCTAGTAATACCATACATGTATTTTCATTGTACAATGATACAACAATACACCTCAATAATAAGCTCCATAAAAATACTATGATCAATCTCATTTTAAAACAGAAAAAAACCCAAAAGGACTCTAAAATATCATATACCGCCGATAAAAAAATAATAATATCAAGGAACCATTTATTTCCCTACTCCAAACCGTCCAGGCGGCGCCCTCTTCCGTTCAACCCCCGCCGCACCAGCTCGATAGTGATAGTGATGTGGCGATCGAGAAGGGCTAGCAACGGCCGATTTGGTGTCCGGGACTACGTTAAGTTTTCTGATTTGTTCAAGGACGTCGAGTACTTCCTTCATGTGCGGTCGGTTTTTCGGTTCTGGCTCGATACAAGATAGTGTAATGCGTGCCATTTCGTTCGCGACTTTGGATGTGTATTGACCTTTGATTCCTTGGTCCATTATACGTTTCACTTTGTATTTACATGAGAGTTCTGGTCTTAACCAATCTACTAGGCTCTCTTGCCCGTTGGGCCGTCTTGGATCGTGCGCTCTTAGTCCAGTCATTACTTCTAGTAGTACCACACCAAAGGCGTATACGTCACTCTTAACATATAAATGGCCTGAGGATGAAGAAATAAACTAAAACGGTTAATTAACTTATATGAAATCGGCTCAAGGAATGAAGAAAAGACTAATTTAACACGTTTTGGTTTATATTATGAATTCGGATAGTAAGAATAATGAAGAAACAATACCGTAAAGAGTTTAGAGAGAAAAACGTATTGAGATGAATACCATTTTGTCTAAAGTTATTTTTGGTGATTTAAATTTTATAATGTACTGCATAGAGACCCGAACATGGGCAATGCCATACCTATTTCCTCATGAAAGGCTCAATACATTACAGATTTTAAATCACCAAGCAGTTTCTAAACCGAAGAGAATATGAACGTAAAGTCTAAACATTTAGGCTATACAAAAACCTATGGTTTATTTTTTTTTATGTACCTGTTGCCATATATTCGGGCGCTGCGTACCCTTGTGTGCCCATGACCCTAGTCGTAACGTGTGACTTCTCTTGTGATGGTCCTAGCTTTGCTAATCCGAAATCTGAAATCTTTGCGTCATACTTCTGCAACGCAGATAAAAAAAAAAATGTAAATTCAAACAGTCAAAAGCAACAAAATTACAATAAATTTTGCATAAGAAAATTAAAAACACATTTAAAATGAAACAAAAAAAATCCCTAAAACATCAAATATAATGAAATGGACGGAGTATCATATAATGGGATTTTTAATTAGACTAACCGAGTCGAGAAGTATATTGGAGGCTTTGAAGTCTCTATAGATGACTTCTCTTTGCGAGCCATGTAGATACGCAAGGCCACGAGCTGCACCAATCAAAATCTTGATCCTTAAATCCCAAGGAAAAGACTCGTTTCCTAAATCAAATAAAGATCATGCAAATTAGTAAATCAAAGTATGTTCGAATCAATCTTTGTTATAACGATGGACATTGTTTTGTGGGTTTAAAAGAATCTTATATACTTCGAAAAAGATGAGTCTCAAGACTTCCTTTGGGCATGAACTCGTAGACAAGCAATAGCTCCTTGTCTTCACGACAATATCCCAGTAACTTCACCAGATTTGGGTGTGAAAGCATCCCCAAGAAGTTCACTTCTGACTGTCCAAAAACATTCCAAAAAATCACAAATCTCAAATTTACGTTTAAATAATACTTTTTGATTATAATATTATAGCTAACAACGTGTCCTCAACTCAAAGTCTGGTAACACCGAAACTTCCTAATAGAAACTGTTGGCAGCCAATAGATTTAAAACTATCTCCAAATAAAAAAAGGGCGTAATCAATTTCAAACCATTATATAATTCGGAGTTAGACGATTAGTAGTAAATAAAACAAGAATTAATCATAAAAAGTTCCCATAGATTCCTAAATTAAAAGCTATTAAATTCCTTAACTAATCATTCTGCAAGACTGAAAACAAAAAAAAAACAGAAAGTCAAAGTCGTTTCTTGATTAGAATAGTCAACTATTTCATTTCTTGAATGATCAAAACGTATCAATTGGTGTTGAAAGAACTAATCAAAAACCACATAAACAACATCGAAATATAGAGAATTTAGATCTTTAAAACTTACTCGCCACTCTGCAAATCCTTGAAAACTATCGGAATTCAATCTTTTAACGGCTACGATCATACCAGAACCAACTTTAGAAGGAGCAAGAGTCTTGGTATCGACCCAACCTCTATAAACTTTCCCAAAACCTCCTTGACCCAACATCGAATCCGGTTTGAAATTCTTGGTTGCAGTCTTTAGCTCCATAAAGCTATAAACTTTGAGATGAGGCGTTTCCAATAACAAACCGGAATGACTCATAGTCCCACCGGAAGTATCACTCGCAGCCTCGGAGAATTGGCTTCGTCGTTCGATGCTGCTGCTGGTTGTTGTCGCGGTCGTCGATGAGAACTTTGTTCCATTGCTAAGATTGTTTGTAGTTCCTGATTAAATTACACACAAAACAGAGAGATTGAGAGGTCGAGGTCAACTGAGATTGAACGATCAAGAAAGTGTAAGAACTCATATAGAAAAACAAGAACTTGCATAAGAATTTTATGGATTTGGAGTAAAAAAAAAGTAGAGATTACCATTGTTGTGAAGATCTGTTTTTGAGGTAGAGGAAGGATAAGAGAAACAATGACCCATTTCATTAACCACTTCTTGTTCTTTCTTGTTTTACCAATTGAGACAAGAGCTAGTTGATGGATCAAGTAGGCACTTTAGGTTTTATTATTGCTTTTGAGTTTGGGAAATAAATGGAATATTTTGGTTGCGATGATTTTGATTTAGAAAAGGAAATTTTTGTGGGGTTTTGTAATTGTAGGGAAAATAGAAGAAGATTTATTGAGTTCTTCTTCTTCTTTAGATTAAGGAATGGGGTAAGTAAAGGGGAGGAAGAGTAGGTCCACCATGCTTAATATGACAATTTCCATGTTTTGGTCTCATGTGTTATTTTATGCATTTCACTTTTTGAATTGCCTTGAATTAAAAAAACATATACGAAAATGCCAAGAAGATGGACCAAAAAGACAAGTCGTAGCCATTTCTTTTTCAATATATGTATGATCAGAAAAGAAAAAAAACTTTAGAAAACTAATTGTTTTATAGTTTTGTTTCACAATTTTAGAATCCATGTGTATATAATAGTAATAAATCGAAATTCTTAAAATTTTATAGGTTGATTTTTTGAATCATCAAATCGATGATATTTTAAATTGAGTATTAAACTATCGGTCAAATGATAATATATTTTAATAAAGTTTGAAAATTTACTAAAATATACTATGTTTGAACAATTTCTTAATTAAACCATCAAAAATTTTAATCAGTTTAATTTTCTGTAACAAAAGAAATCTTACATGGGAAAAACATCGTACTCAAGAGTATAGTAATAAATAATAACTAATTGATTGATCACTTTTTAACTTGTACTTTTCAACCTTTAGAGCTATGTTGATAAAAAAAACATGAAATCTTATATTTTGGAGTCAATTCTTCGTTATTTATGTGGATATACAAAGAGATGTGAAACCTAACAAGTCTTTTGCTTCTGCCAGCAAAATGCTTAAAAGTCAACCTCTATGAGTCACACGGTCTTTGTGGAATTTATTCATTTCATTTTCCACGAACTTGAGTAATCATTCGAATTTTACTATTTTGAAAAAGTTGTTTCAAAATTAGGCAACATCAAATTCTCCATGACTAAGGAAAGTATATGAATCTGTCTAGCAACGTGAGTAGGTTGTTTATTTTCTTCTCTTTGTCAAAGATGTTCATATACTATTAACCTTTTATCAAAATATAGTCTGTTCAAATGATCAAATTTTCTTGTTCTTAAGAGATTTGAGTAATGTCACATTGTCACACACACAAAAAAATCTTTTAGATCAGAAAATAAAATATTGTCATTATTTTTCATAGGGGTGGGCATTTTGGTTTAACTTTGGGTTCGGTTTGACTTTGGTTCGGTTTGGTTAAAATGGTTGTATGAAAACTCTAACCAATTTCAACCAATGTAAGTTTGGTTTGTGTTTGGTTTGGTTTTAATTCGGTTGAAAATTAAGGTTGTTAGTGAATTGAAAATTTGAAACAAATCCACCATCTACTTAACTCAAAAGTAAGAATTATAATTATATTGTGAGAAGTTTGATGAATCTTACTTTTGATTAACAAGTTGTGACTAAGGAATAAACAAGATGATGGTTCCTATTTGCTATAAAATTTTACTGCTTTAGAGGAGTGTACGAGAGAGGAAGGAGCATGCAAAGTGTGGTTAGGAGCTTTTATAAAATTTTGAAGTTGGTTTCTCTAGGGTTTAGAAGATAAGAGAGAATTAAGATAATTAAATTTTTGTGTAAATCTTCAAATTTAAAAGGAAAAGATAAAAACTTCCCCGAAGTGGAGATTACACCTTACATTATGAATGATTTAATATAATTAATTAAGTAAACGAAAAACACATTGGATTATTGGTTTGGTTCGGTTACAAACAGAACCAAACCATTCAGATTATGAGAAATCTTAACCAAATGGTTTGGCTATCAATTTTGGGTCGGGTTGGGTTGGGTTCGGTTTGTATGTCCACTCCTAATTTTTCAGTTTATTCCATTTGGATAAAATACATTTTAGTTTCTGTAAATTTCACGGAACGTACGTTTCTACGTTAACAAAAACAAATTGATCACAAATGTTGAAAAGGACTTGGAAATCTAACTAGACCACGTAAAAAAATACTTGATTAGACGAAAACGAAACTTCAAATGAATTCACATATTCTAATATTGCAGAGAATTTTTAATCAAAACACTTGTTTTTTCCGTCATTATTATACAAGAGTATGAACACTCACATACACACTTGAAGTTGTCTCTCAAGATTCGAACCTCTTTATACGATACACGAAACCTCTTTTTCCGTCATTATTATACAAGAGTATGAACACTCACATATAAATGGTCTTTGTTGTGTGGACATAAGTCTTTATAAAAATTCAAAGCACGAGCTAACCAAAGGGCCCACCCACTCCAGTACACACGCATACACTAATTGCATTAACTTGTCTACCTCCGGCGTGGGGAAAAAACCTTTTTTTCGCTTAACCCCTTCTTGTTGGTTTAGAGGGTTTGATATTTCTTTTTTCAAAAATTATTTCCCACCTCCGGCGTGGTGTCTTCAATTCCGGCTTCTAAGCCACGGTAATTAAGTTTTTTCGGTGACTAGATCTTCCCTTTTCTTCTCCTAAAGATCTTTGTCTTTATTGTAAACTTTCCTTTTTCACCTAAACTTGCTCATCAAGCACAAATCAAGGAATGATTTCCTGCAATCAAGACACTATTTCTCGCACAATTAACTACGACTTTCCGTCTCTGGACTCAAACTTTCTTCCACACTTACGTTTCATCCGTCGCCAAGTACTTCTCTGTCTCCGTATTTCACCGGAAACTATGACGGACAACCTGCATATGGCTATCAGGGGTATGTCCCTTGAAGATGACGAACCAATCACACTGCCAGACACACCAGAATTCCGAGTCTACGATGAAAACGCGATGAGCATCCTGGGTAGATTACTCAATCCAGACTGCCAACCAATGGACAAGATGATTGAAGCAATGCCACGAGTATGGCGTATCCAAAACAGAGTACGAGGTATTGCCCTCTCAAGAGAAAAGTTTCAGTTCATCTTTGACAGAGAGGAAGACCTTCTCACCGTTCTCAATGACCGTCCTTGGACCTACAATCACTGGACAATGCTAATAGAACGTTGGTCACCGGATTTGCCCTCTGATTTTCTCACATCCTTTGAGGTGTGGACCAGAATACGTAACATCCCAGCAAATCACTACAAACTGGAGACAATGGATAAGGTAGGTCGGGCAATTGGAGAGGTCAAGACGATAGCTTATGATCCGAAGGTATCTAAAAAAACCGACTATGTCAGGGTCTTGGTGAACCTCAACATTGCCAACCCAGCATGGCAGGTGAAGACTCTACATCTTCCACGCAATGGTGGATCTGTGATAATTGAGTATGAATATGAAAAACCCCGGAAACGTTGTTTCCACTGTTTTCGACTGACTCATGACAAACCTCGATGTCCTTGGCTTCGCAAATCCAAGCAAGCCTCCCCATCTGGTGTGAACCATAGGGCAAATGAATCGTTGATAGAACCAATGACTAACGCGAATGGGAAGAAGACCCTAGAGCTTCCAGGCCCACCTGGCTTTCCACCTCTTTCACCTGGTTTCAGAAAGGAGATGCGAGATGTGGCCTTACAATATGTCTCTCATTCAAATCCCACAGAAAGTCAAGCTAGGATCCTCCGTCTGCAACAATCTATGGGAGAAAACTCGGCGGAATCTAGACCCATCATCCCAAAGATCACGACGAATCTCGACAAAGGGAAAGGCCATGTTTTTGGTTTCCAGGACGAGAGTCCCAGATTTCATCGTCCGGAAAAAAAAGACAGTCAGCCCATCAACTCCGAACCATATCCGATTTTCTCGAATCTCTATGATGGTGAAGTTTCATCCACACTAAGCCTCTCCTCCAACAATGTAGCTAGGAGCCCGACGGATTTTCGTATAGGCATTTCCTCCCGAGAACCTGTACCCGGAAGCTCCTCGACAAAGAAAAAGGAAAGGAAAAGACCCCCGGCATGGAAACGAAAGCTGCGCCAAGCACAGGGAGCTACGGTTTTACCGGCTCCTCCAGAGGTCCCCTCCAGCAGTGCGTTAAACTACAGCAAACGCAAGACTCTAGAGAATATTGCATCCCCAATCTCCAAATCCCCAAGAACTTTGGACCATACGGTGGCTTCCGATCTGAAGCCGCTGTCATCGCAATGAGCATACTGAGTTGGAACTGTCAAGGTGCAGGAAGCACTGAGACGGTTCAGAGGTTTCGGGAAATACGAAGAAAGTATTTTCCGGATTTTTTGTTTTTAATGGAGACGAAGCAAAAGTTTACTTACATGTCAGACTTATCAAAAAGTTTGGGTTACGATGAAATTGTCACTGTGGAGCCCGTGGGATTAAGTGGAGGCTTGGCAGTAATGTGGAAGAAAAGTTTCGAGGTAGAAGTCGTTTCGAAAAACCGGAGAATTATAGACATGAAGGTGAAAATGGGCTCTCTTCATTTTTTCCTCTCTTGTGTCTATGGAGACCCGGTGATAGCACAAAGACAGGCTGTGTGGGATCAGTTAGAAGAATTGGGGATATGCAGAGATGAGCAGTGGATGCTCACAGGTGATTTTAATGAGTTAATGTCAAATGAAGAAAAACTAGGCGGTGTGATTCGTAATGAGTCCACTTTCTGGGGATTTCGTCATATGGCGGAAAACTGCAAAATCAAGGAAATTCGCAGCAGTGGTAATGTTCTCTCATGGGGAGGATGGAGAGATAAGGTGTGGGTCCAATGCAGACTGGATAGATGTTTTGGGAATGACCAATGGTTCCAATTATTCCCAAGATCTAAGGTAGAGTATATGTTGTTATGGGCATCGGATCACCGGCCTTTACGCACTTGCTTTGCTCTAGAAGGAGAAGAACATGGGCGCGGTAGATTTTATTTTGACAAAAGGATGACTAAGAAAGAAGGGTTTGAAGAGGTGGTGAAAAAAGGTTGGTGCGGCCACGGAACAGAAGGCATGACAACGATGGACTGTATCGCGAACTGCCGAAAAGAAATGGCGAGATGGAAAAAGTCTTCAGACCTCAACTCTAGAGATAAAATTGTGAGATTGCACGCCAAGCTGGAAATTGAGGTCACAAAACTCTACCCTGATTTTCACCGTATGAGAAGAATAAAACATGATCTCGCATTGGCCTATAAGGATGAAGAGCGATATTGGAGGCAAAAAAGCAAAGAAGAGTGGTTAAAAGCAGGGGATTTGAATACTTCTTATTTTCACAACTGTGTCAAAGGCAAGCGGTTTCAAAACAAAGTTTTAATGCTACTTGACAACGAAAACCGGGAACAATTTTCAGAAGGATCCAAAGGGAACATCGCGGTGGAGTATTTCAAAGAGTTGTTCAGAAGCTCGAACCCCTTTGACTTGGACTCTCTCCTCCAGGGTATGGAAAACCGGATCTCACCAAAAATAAATGGTTTCCTCACTGCCTCAATTACAGAGGAGGAGATCAAAAAGGCTGCTTTCTCGGTTAAAGGCAGTAGCTCCACAGGAGAAGATGGCCTCACAGGAATTTTCTACCAAAAGTATTGGCATATCGTTGGTCCTTCCTTGGTGGCGGAAGTTCAAAGTTTCTTTGAAACAGCGATCTTACCGGCCGGATGGAATCACACACAATTATGCTTATTGCCTAAGGTAGCACATCCAATTCAGATGAAGGATATGAGACCAATCAGCCTGTGCCCGGTACAGTATAAAATCATCTCAAACATACTATGTAATAGGCTAAAAGTCTTTCTTCCATCCATCATCTCAGAAACACAAGGGGCTTTCGTTTCTGGTAGGCTTATCACCGATAATATTATCATAGCCCATGAGATGGTCCATGGCCTCATGACGAATGAGAAGGTAACAGCGGATTTCATGGCTATTAAAACCGACATGTCCAAAGCATACGATCGAGTCGAATGGAGCTTTTTAGAAACATTAATGGAGAAACTCGGGTTTGAGAGGAAGTGGATAAGCTGGATCATGTCGTGTGTTAGCACGGTGTCATACTCTGTCTTGCTGAATGGAAGATCACATGGTTTCATTAAACCAGAGAGAGGAATTCGTCAAGGTGACCCGCTATCACCCTTCTTGTTTATATTATGTGCTGAAGCATTGGTGAATTGCCTCAACAAAGCTGAAAACTCCGGTCAGATCTCTGGAATTAGGCTAGCACCCTCAGGCCCTTCTGTGCACCACTTACTTTTCGCAGACGATAGTCTACTAATGTGTAAAGCCACGATGGAGGAAGCTACGGAGCTTTCAAACTGTCTGAAGCTATATGGATTGGCATCAGGCCAAGAGATTAACAAATCTAAATCATCGATCATATTCGGAAAGAGAGTCCCACTACACATCCAAGCTCAGGTCAAGTCAGTATTGGGTATTGATAAGCTGGGTGGAGAAGGGTCTTATCTTGGACTCCCAGAGTGTTTTAATGGATCGAAGAGGGCACTATTGAGTTTTATACAAGAAAAACTCCAAGGCAGACTCAAGGGTTGGTTCGCCAAATCACTATCACAAGGTGGTAAAGAGGTCCTTCTTAAATCCATTGGACTTGCTCTCCCAGTCTACGCTATGTCAGTCTTCAAGCTTCCCAAAGACGTGTGCAAGAAATTAACTAGTGCGATGACAGAGTTCTGGTGGAGTAGTGGTGAAGATAAGAAAAAGATTCCATGGGTGGCGTGGAAGAAAATGTGTAAATCGAAGGACAGTGGAGGCCTTGGGTTTCATGATATCGCCAGTTTCAATCAAGCTTTACTTGGGAAACAAGCAGCAAGGTTGTGGAGGAACCCCACATCTCTGTTAGCTCAGATACTAAAACACCGATATTTCAACAATTCCTCTTTCCTTGATAGCACGATAGGGATGCGACCATCTTTTGCTTGGAGAAGCATCATTCATGGAAAAGATCTCCTCAAACAAGGGCTAATTCACACCAACGGATCAGGAGAGGGCACTAAAGTTTGGCTTGATAATTGGATCCTAGATTCTGTACCAAGGGCACCCCAATACCGGCTAGACGCTACGTTTGATCTCACCCTAACGGTCAAGGACCTCTTGTTACCACTCTCTGATTTTTGGAACGTCCCCCTACTTCACCAACTTTTCGTGGAAGCGGATGTTCCTCGAATCTTAAGAATAAAGGCTAATACATCGCGTGTGGATCGAGTGGAGTGGAGTTTCACGAAAGATAAAGAATACTCGTCTAAGAGTGGATATCGTTTCCTCGAGATATGGCAGAACTTACAACATCCGTCGTACCAAGATACCCCCCCACTGGAAAAAGCTTTGTGGAAGAAAGTATGGAAGGCTAAAACATCTCATTTGGAAAGCTTTGTCCGAGGCTATGTCAGTAAAGGATAGACTTCAATCTCGAGGCATTCACATCGACACAACTTGTAGTGCTTGCTCTATGAGGGTCCCAGAAACTATATGCCATGTCCTATTCACATGCCCATCGGCGAAAGAAACATGGCATCTCTCCAACATTCCCATCCCCCCTTCAGGTTTCTCCCCCTCCTCTGTTTTCCTTAATATTCATCACCTCATGGCACAAAGTGGCAAAACTTCTCTTCCAATATCCACTCGGCATTGTTTTCCTTGGATCCTGTGGCACTTGTGGAAAGCTCGAAATGCATTGACTTTTGAAAATACAAGGTATACGCCAGCCATGATAATGGAAAAAGCACATGAGGAGGCTACCATTTGGTTGAGTACGAATGCGGTTACATCAAATCAGCGAGGAGCAGCGTCCACTACTTCTACCCATCCTCTTCTCCTACTTTCACGCTAGTTGAAGCCCTTTGGTGAGACTATAAAGTGCAACGTGGGAGCAGAATGGTCTGAGAACAGGTTGGAAGGTGGAGTGGCCTGGATAGCTCGTGATTACAAGGGTACCGTCTTGTTTCATAGTCGTCGTTCATATGCTAACATTTCCTCTCCGCTGGAAAATGAACTTTGGGGTCTTATCTGGGCAATAGAAGCTGCAACTAATCTAAAGCTGAGTGGTGTGAATTTCGAGTCTCATTTCATTGAAGCGAGAGAGGCCCTTCTCAATCCTCACACGTTCCCAAGGTATATGGGTTTACTGAATCGCCTCAGGAATAAGCTTTCCCTTCTGGAACATGGGAACCTAATCTATGCACCATTATCCTGTAACCGGATTGCGCAAAAAATAGCAACAAGCGTGATCGCGGAAGGTCGGCATCAATCTTATATCGCAAGAGACGGCCCAAGATGGCTGGAACATTTGACCAGAGCCGAGGCGATCTGATCTCGCCATGACAAACACGGAGCCTTGAGTTTCACTCAGCTTTAGCTCTGTTCTCTGGCCTCTTTATACCTCCGAGTCTCTGTTTCAAGGCTCGTTATAGTGCCTACTGGCATTGTTGTTTTCCTTTTTTATTTCAGTCTTCAATTTTCTATGTTGTATGAGTTCTACCCCATCTTAACTCTTTTGGAATGAATTTTTCAGCGTTAAAAAAAAAAAAACACTAATTGCATTCACTAAAATTATCATCACACTTTTGAAATGAAAGTTTTAAGTTTTGAATTAATCAAGTAACCAAGATTTGGTAAGACAGTTTGGTTTTTCACCACGTTATTATTTAAAGAATTTCGATACCCATTTACACCACCCCAATTTTTTTAATAATAATAATTCCGATTTCCGACCACACTAAGTCATGGTGGTACAAGAGAGGAATTCCTCTTTTTTCGCCAAAAAAGTATACATCTTTCTCTCAGAAAAAATTTGTATCAAAAATCTTACTTCTTTTCTTTTGACAAGACTTTCCGTTTGTGCGATTTTGGTCTTCTTGGGAAGGAGACGGAGACAAATAACATCTTCTTATCATTATTTATGTTCTTAGTGTAACACCTGTGAACCAAAAATTCAGAGAAATTCAGAAGCTTCGTTTTGGTCTTTGTATAAAAGAATGAGATGAAGACAGTTCTGACGTATTTTAGAAGAATAGAAGAACGGACAGTCTATTCAAATCGAATTAGAGTGAAACTTTTAAGGTAAGTTCTGCACTCTTATATCTAGCTTTAGGCGAAATCGGATTGTCATTTGGATTAGTATTTTGAGATTTATGATTGTTTTTCCGCGAGAGGTTTGTGCAGAATTAGATCTGCGATCAGTCCAATTCGTGAGTGTTTTTCCGTCGAACCAGAAAGAGTTAGGAGACTATCTGCATATCGTTGGAAAGGTCTCGGTCTCAAGATTCCAGATCAGGTTTCCGATCATATTCCAAGGTCGGCATGTCGTTTCTGTTTTTTAGAAAATCCTACTCCGGTTTAGGAGAAACTCTAATTGGTTCGGGTTAGTTAACCGGTTTGGTTTGATTTGGTTTAGCTTAGTTAACTGGATTGGTTTGGTTTGTTTTGGTTTGATTTAGTTAACCAGATTGGTTTAGTTAACCGAATTGGTTTGGTTGGTTGGTTTAACCGATTATTTCTGTTTGGATTAACCGACTGGTTTGGTTTGCCTTGTTCATCAGGCAAAAAAGGAGAGTTGCCAGAGGTTAAGGTCTGAGGCAACTAGTAGGCTAAGGTGAGTGCGTGACGATGGTCCTAAGTGGATAGAACCTTAGAATCCATGGTGTTAGGTTGATTGGTGGTTGGATTTGTGATGATTTTCGTGTTTGTATGCTTGGTGCGTGTGATTGTTGACGTTTTGTTGCAGGTATGTGTGATTGAGCAGGCTCGGGATCGGATCAGAGAGGAGATGGTTTGATTCTGAGAAACCTGCAACTAGTGTCGACCGACACCCAGAGGTAGTGTCGACCGACACCAGTGTTATGCGGAGAGGTGTCGACTAAAACCGAGAGGTAGTGTCGACCGAAACCAGTGCCGGGTATGTGGGGTGTCCACCGACACCAGTTGGGAGTGTCGACCGACACCAGAACAGAGTGTCGACCGACACGTAGTGGTAGTGTCGACCGACACGTAGTGGTAGTGTCGACCGACACTCTTGACATATTGTGCTGTTTTACTTGTTTGTGTGATGTGTGTTTGCCTGATGTTCTATTTACCTTGGTAATTGCCGAGTATATGGAATTACCGCCTCATTGAGTATTTGTGATAATACTCACGCATCTCTTTTTGCCATGTGATGCAGGTAAAGGCAAAATGTGACCGTGGGATCATGGCTACGAAGAGGAGGATGATCTGGGTCTCGGTTGCTTGGTTGCGTTGTTTTCCTTTGTTGTTTTAGAACTGCCATAGGTTGTTGGATAGTTCTGGAATCGTGGAATTGGTTATTGTGGAACTTGGTTTGATTTAATGAAATTGTTTTTAATTGAGTTATTGTTATCCGATGATTGTTGTGTGGCTTGTTTGGTCATTGAGGATAGCATTTATGGGAATGCTAGTCCGAGATCAAAGTTTAAATGTTAAAAAAAACGGGTCGGGTCGTTTCACTTAGGCATGTGAAAGTGTCTCAAGTGAATGTCTTTGTATGTAAATTATAAATAAACAAACCAAAACGTGTTTTTGTGATAGTGCACAAAAAGAGCTCAGAATTATATGCGACATGACCCACATTTATGTGCATATTCTTTTGAGAGAGGGTTTAAACTTATGATTGGATGCTTGATTTTGTGATTTATTTGGAGTTAATCTGGTTCATGTGGTTCACGTCCTTCAAGGGCATCAGGCTGGTGTGATTTATGTTGCATATAATCCCAACGATGCCAAACTACACTCTGCTTCCACAGACCGTAGTGTTTGAATATGGACATTTGGTGAAGAATGCTTTTCTCTTCAAGGGTGGATTGCAGAGGAGATTTATGGACACGACAGTTCTGTTCTCGCCGCCATGTTCCATCCCAGCGTGATTTGGTTGTATCTTGTTCTAAGGACAGGTTAAGCTTTGTTACCTGAATAGGTTTCCTCGAACTAATGCATAAATGTATCCTCGTCAAAATGACGACAGTTTTCGGAGTATCGGTGTGCATCCTGATAGGAATTTTGTGGTAGCATAACGTCAAAACTTGATGGTGGTGTTACTATGTTTTAGGGAGAAAGTTGAGACGTTTTGTAGCTAACATATTGTAAAATTGTTCTATCAGAAGAAAAGTTTACTACAATATTTTTGTGGGTTATTATTGACAAAGAGGTTTTTGGTTATTTCAACAGTTATTGCATTAACTAAAATTATCATCACACTTTTGAATTGAAAATTTTGGACCTTTACCATGAATCAAATAAGAAACCAAGATTTAGTAAAATGGGTTTGGTCTTTCACCACGTTATATTTAAAGAAATCCGACATTTCTTCTCAAGATCGTAAACTGGAGTATTGCCAGAGCTCTGCTTTATATACTCCACGACACCAACATAATACTAGTCCAGACAAAAGTAAAATAAAAAGAAAAATGGACCGGAAACACTTAAGACAATACAAATATTATGAGTTTCTGCATCTGAATTTGGTTGGTAACCTTGAAACTCTTACCCCGGAATTTGAAAAAAAATCCAAGGAATGTCCTCCAAAGTAGAGTGAAACAAATGAATTAAGAGATAATCAGCCAAAAATATTAAAAGAAAAGAGCAAAAAGAGTTGGTTTAAAGAAGATTTAATAAGAGGGAGAGAGTTGCAGTGAACATGATGGTAATTCAAATTCGTGTATCAAACCATTTGTAATATTGCTAAAAACGTTAAATAGATTATCCATCATAGACACGTAATAATAGAAAAAGAAAAAACATCTAAACAACAAAAATGCTGGATATTGAAATTAAAAGGAAACTAGCCGTTCAAGGCCCTTCTCTATAAATAGTTATTTCGTTAAACAGTGACAGAAAGAGCATCGATTGGCCAGATTGAACACGAGTAGGGGAGTGTAAGCACAACATCAAACCACTCAATTTTCCCCCAAATCTCATCTCCATTGCGCATTTCAAGCGCAATCTCAGCACAACATATAGTTTTTCTTTGCCAGTTTCCAAACCACAAAACTGCCAACTTTCCACCAAAATCAGACATCTTAATAATCCCATCTTGGCCGAGATCAGGAAATTCTTCAAGTCCATGCAATTCCTTCCATAGACTTACTTTAGAGTCATACCATTTGAAGCCTCTTTCTTCACATTCACACACGAAGAAGACGTTGTCAATCACGCAATAACTATTCATCTCGTTTGCGAAAACCTTCCTCAAATCCACTCCTATGGGGTTCCATATACTTCTTCTGGGATTGTAAACCACATCGTCTTTCCAGAAGATGTACAAGTTACCTCCAAGTCCTACGCTTTGGACTCGAGATCTTAGGTTGCGTCCCTCGATTCTAGGGTTAGGCACAGAGGCCCATGTTTGAGTCTTTGGATCAAAGACCTCGACCCAATCCAAGGAAAAGTGATTCTTGTAGCCTCCAGCTACATATATCTTTCCATCTACTGTCCACTCGCATGCTTGGAGCCTGGTGCCACTTGTGAGACCGACAATGCAGAACATAGACACTAGAAGAAGAGCACTCATACCCATCCCCCTCCTCAGAGTTGCCGACTATGTAGCCTCCGAATACATTTATTATCCCATCTATTAGGGTTGATGTGGAAGATCTTCGCTTCACTAGCACGCTTGTGGATGGCTTGGACTCAACACTGCCTATTTGGTAGATGTTAGAACCAACGGCTACAATACTCGACTCTTTCGCACAAGGATAGTTGGGAGATGGGATACTTAAAAAACTTTTTCCACTTGAGTTGCCTCGGTTAACATTCTTGCAGAGAGTGTACCAATTAGTGCTAAGGCCACCACTACCGTAGCGTAAGCCTTGATAGAGACAACTTTCGGTCCGGTTAATGAATGGTCGCATCTTGTAAAACTCCGGTGACTTAACCAAGGACTTGAATTTTTTGGAGACAAAGGAGAAAAAATAAAGATGGTTAATTTGAGGGACGTGTGCTAAGCAATTCAATAGCAAATCGTCAGGAAGTGACGAGATCGAGGTCGGCTCTGTCGCCGGTGGCTTTTTCGTCCCGGAAGATTTGGCTTTGGACGACATTAGTTTTTTTTGTTCAAACAAATTCGCTTGGAGAAGATAAGAAAGGAAGAGATTTAGGGTTTCCCATGATTCTCATCATATATAAAAGATGAAATTAATGCACTAAATCCTAAAACCAAACGAAATACGAAATGGAAATTTTGTTCAACCAACCCAAAATATGATTCAACTTTTGTTGTGTTTCTTTTTAAGAGTTCCGATATTTCTACTAAGGGAAAATTAAGAAAATAGATGAAAAAAGTATCAAAATAAAAAAAATAGGCCAAGTTTTTTCAAATTAAAGAAATAGGCTAATTTTGACATTTTTATCTGTTGGAACCAATTTATTGCTTAAACAAATGGGCCTTGTATTGGGCATTTGTCTAACCCAATTTTGGTAGTAAAGTGAATGAGAAAAGCCTTTTGGCTTAAGTGAGTGATATGCAAAAATCCCACATCTAAAGTTTGGGAACTTTTCAAGTGGTATATAAGGAGCCACATATATACCTTTGTTCAAAACATAGCAAAGGCTATATACCATAAAAGAGAGGAGGGAATCCCCACACGCGCGACCGACCGACCGAGCCGGGCGTGGGCGTGGGCTTTGGCTAAAGGGCCGTTGCCGGCCCAATTAAATATCTTTTTGGACCATCTAAATGGGCTGAAAAAAGCCTCGGTTCGTCTGCGGTTTCGCTAAACCGGAAACCGACGACAGTTTGAAAACAAACCGGAGATAACCTAGTTTAAGAGTCATAAGTACGAAGAGACACAATCTATTGTCTTCAAGAGACATAACTCTTTACTTGTGTCTTTTAGTTTTGTATATAAGTGTATGTAATGTATTAATGCAAATTGTCGAGAATTAAAGAGAAATTTTAGATTTGTGTTTTGTTTCTCTTATTCTCTTGCAAGATGGTATCATGAGCAATAATGATCTTGAGGACCAAATAAAATATAGAGTTCTAGGAAAAACAGAATCACGACAATATGGTAAGAGTGATTCGATGGAGAAAATTCTGATTTTTTGGCGTGTTAAGATGAAAACCGTTCAAAACACAAGAGAATTGTGGGCGGTGGTGGCAATCGGAGTTTCAATCCAACCGACACAAGCGAACGAGACACTCAAAGGGGTGAATTGAAAAATCAGTGAAAGAAAACATCGTTGATGGAGTTCACTATATTGTCCGTGACAGAGTTGAGGGGAACTCTTCTTCGCACATGAAGATCGTGTGGGTTATCAGGATAAAACGCGTATTATGGTGTGTTTGATACTCGATCAAACGAGGAATTTTTGGTTTTTACACCATAAAACAAAAAAAAGTGGTGTGGTGTTGTTAAGAAACATAATCATCACATGGAGTCGTCTGGTTGAAGAAAACAGAGCCAATCAAATACAAAGGAGGTTCATGTTTGATGGCTTACAAAGGTGCGATGATGAAAGTTGTGTATGATGATGAACAAAGGTGTTCCACACCAATCGACACCAACAAAAGAGACACTCGAAAGGGTGTAACTCAAAATGCATAGAAGAAAGCAATCATCGGTGAGAACCGAAAGGAAAAAGAGAGATGGTGACAAGAGAGAGCACCATCAACCTTCATAAACACATTCACGACAAGCCGTAAGTTTACAAAGAAGGCTCCAAAAGCGATGAAGAAAATATGAATTTTTTTCAAAACGTGATGGAGAACGGTTGTGGAGATGGAGTTTGTGGAAGGAGAATTCTGGAAATTTCGACAAAGATTTGGTGAAGCACAAGGATGCGAAGAAGCCATTAGTCGAAGAAGTTGAGAATTCGAATAGTTTTTCATCTTAAACAAGATGGAGAAAGCCGAGGTTGGTGATCAAAGGAAAACACCAAGCAAGGAAAGATGTGCTTACCTATGAAGAAAAAAGGGAGCACAAAGGGGTTATAGAGGTAACCGGAGAAGACGTGACAAGAGATTCACGCAAAGAAGCCGGTTACGGAGATAACCGAAGTAGACGTGAAGAAGAAATTCACGCAAGAGAACCGGTTGCAGAGATAACCGAAAAAGACGTGAACACGAGATTCATGTATGAAACGTCAAAGAGACGTGAAGAAGTCGTGAAGAAGTTTCACGTATGAAACATCAAAGAGACGTTAAGAGGATGTGGAGAAGGTTCACGCACAAGACGTCAAGGAGACGTCAAGAAGATGTGAAGAAGGTTCACGCACAAGACGTCAAAGAGATGTGAAGAAGGTTCACGCACAAGACGACAAGGAGACGTGAAGAAAGACTTCAAAGTTACATGGAGAAGGCTCACGGGAATAGAGAACCCAAGGAGTAGATCCATTGACTGCGAAAATTGACGAGAAAGTGTCAAGTGAAAACAGAGCAAAACAGAGTATGGTGAATTGAAAGCCAACAAAGAAAACGCAGAGGTGAAGAGATGAGAAAGAAATGGAAGATTCTACTCCAAAGCACCTGCGTAAATGGAAGAATTGAGTTCGATTAAAGAAATTCGAAACAGGGGAAGGAGATTGAGAACAAGGGCTTTCTCAAGAAGATAGTGTTCCAATCTAGTGCGACAACAAATGGGCGATTGTAATTGGAAAGAAACAGTGCAACATCGAAGACAAACAAAAACACATCAAGTCACTTGGTACGTGAGGCGAAACACAGGGGTCTTACTCATTCAAGTATTGTCAAGAAGAACTTGTCACAAAGTTTGAAGAACTAAGCAAACTTAGAGTTAAACCGAAACTCAATTAAGGGGGAGTGTTAGATTATAATTGAGTTTACTTGTATTATGTTATAATAGGTATACGTGTGTGAGTATGTAAAGTGAAAGTGTGTGTTTGATAGTTGTGACTTGTCGGATAAGAAAAGGCAGTTATTCTAGTTTAAGAGTCATAAGTACGAAGAGACACAATCTATTGTCTTCAAGAGACATAACTCTTTACTTGTGTCTTTTAGTTTTGTATATAAGTGTATGTAATGTATTAATGCAAACTGTCGAGAATTAAAGAGAAATTTTAGATTTGTGTTTTGTTTCTCTTATTCTCTTCCAAGAGTTTTTATCACAAAGACGTCGCCGAAGACCCTTGAAACTAGCGTTTCAGTGTGTATTTTCTCCGGATCACGCAATGTGGGTATGAGTATGAACAGACTTACGCCTTCTTGCCTCTACTTGCCTTCTTCATTTGGGTCCTCTCTCGCACAGGTTTTGGAATTTAGAATCTACTATGATACTTGCAAAAGACTAGGAGTATCTTCCTCCAGAGCCATCTCAATTGAGTCCCTGTTATAGTTTTATCATATCATAAGATCACATCACAAGAGAAACATAAACTAATCAAAAGGTACGAAGAATCCAACCGAGAGACTCACGTGGCAATTTTGATTCGTTTCCAAGGACGCAATATCTTCAAAGGTTTAACGTTTTCATCATATGCACATAAGCTAAACCCTGAGGACGGGGAATTTGTGTTGGAATTGAACCTTTGATTCAACCTGCAAATGAGAAACCTTCAAGTGAGGAGAAGAAGAAGAACAAAACAAAACGTCGAAGAAGAATATGCATCAGAGAAGATGTGTCGAAGAAGAAGAGCCGCTTTTGTCTTAAGGAGACCATTGGAATAATTAGGCTCAATGAGATTAAATGTTTCGTTATAATAAGCAGAGAACAGAACACAAGAGTGTTGTCTTGGTCTAAAACTTAGCTAAAGTCTGTAGGACCCGAATTTCTACAATTGGGCAACTGATATATGAAAAGATAATTTAAGAACAAATTCAAGAATTACAATACCAAATTACAAAGATGAAAAGGAATTGCAGAAGCGAGACGAATTTCTTTCCTTAAATCTTTAAACGCCCGTAGTGTGACGGTTTCATAGCGATAAGATTCCCAGGATACAACTGCATTGTTTCTGTCTTCCATCACCGAAGAACAGAACCTATCGAACCAAAATTCTGCGTATACTCTCAGACACAAGAAAAGAAGAGATCATGAGGAGAATTGCTTTAGAACTCTTTCTTGATATTATTTTTGTCTTTCCAATGAATGAGTATATATCTGTATTAATAGGAGAAGCTTAGCCTTAAGCCTTTCTTCAAAGTCAAACAACAACCAAAAGAAACGTTTTTCTATTATTACGACCATCAATGTCAAATCATAAAGACATTGACTCAATGTCATTGATGCTAACGTTTCTTTTGATGCTAATTAGAGAGATATTTTGATTTTGTTATTAAATATAATTAATCACAAAACTCAAATGATTTGGCCCAAAAGAATTAGGTATTAAGTCTATGACTCATTTACCAAACGCAAATCCAAATCCATATCTTAATCCCAATTCTTAAACCGATTTCAAAACCGGTACGGTTTGATTCGGTACACCGCCTACGCGCATGATTGGTTTTTATTCTCTCTAATACACTATAACCTTTGTTATAACTTCTCCATACACATACAAGAGGACTTTCACCTCATGTATCAAATGTGGTATATTTGCTAATTTTCTTACTTAGCCAAATATTCAAGCTTTACAAGCTTTCCAAGTCATCGACTTTAAACCAACATTTCTCATTCAAACGAACACTATCTCATAGTGATCATTACAATGAATCCAATGATTCTAAGTTCCGGTTATTCCGACAACTAAATTGCTCGGAAAAGCCACCAGAATATTGGCCAACGCCATTGTCAAAAAACAAGTTCCAACAAAGTCTAAGTAGTTGTTGGAGTTGCTGTAATAATCTGACTTGTGTAAGAGTCTAGTGATGAAGAAGGGGGAAGTATGGGTGCATGTCTGAGGTGCAATTAGAAGTAGTATAAGTATGTCAGTATCATGTATGTGTTGTGTAAAAAGATGACTGAATGAATGTTAAAGATGTAGTTTCAAAGAGTAAAACGTTTTGTTCCTTTCACTCTAAAACAATATGCAACGTGAAACAGAGTTGAGTGATAGAGAGCAAAAGAAACATACCTCTGAGCACAAAACAGAGGGTAGAGTGATAAATACAACAATTTCGTTCTTCATGATGACTTGAACCATGAAAGATTAAAGCTTTAATCGATCGATTAAATTTTGTTGATATAAAAGAGGGATAAAAATGTCAAAATAAACCTATTTTTTTAATTTAAAAAAACTTGGTCTATTTTGTTAATTTTGATATTCTTTAGCCTATTTTCTTAATTTTCCCTTCTACTAATTGCACTATCCCAAGAAAATGAATAGTAATAATTCCGATTTCCGACCACAAAAAGTCATGCACAAGAGAGGGCAAGAGTTTCTCTCTTCATGCCAAAAAAAATACCAACATGGCCTCCGATCTCTTGGCCTCGTAAATTCACCAATACTTCACAGAAACCCTAACTAACTAACCTAATATGTTCGATGTTTATGTTAAAAGATCTAAAATCTTAAAAGTGGAAGAAGAAGTGACAAGAGATTCTTGATTCTTCTTGGCTCTGGAAGCTTTGTGTCTTTTTTTGAAGTTGTCTTGTCTGAATTTTTTGGTTTCTATCTGTATCTCCATGAATGGTCTCTTCACCATATTTATCTTTTCTGTCTCTAGTTTCTTCTGTCTCTTAGCTACCGCCAATGCTGCTGCTTCATTCTTCTGCTTCTCTGCTTCTCCCTAAGCAAAGCAAAACATAGCAATGCTTATTTCAAACATAACAATATTCAGTGAATTGAAAGTATTATAGATGGATCAAGAGAGAAGACCTGAAGATCATGGATCAGAGTGTCTAGAGATTTGATCTTCCTATGAGGCCACCGGGGAATCCCAAACTCTCTGCATTTCTTTTTCAAGACCGTGAGACCAATATTAAGTCTCCGAGAAGCTTCCACGATAGGAACACCAAAGTATTTGGAAAGATCTTCTAAGGAAAGTCCGGCAACATGTTCTGATGGTGTTCTCTTCTGCTTCTTCATTGTCTCTGTCTTAGCATCTATATTTTCACAATGACTCAAGATAAATCACCAAATGCGTAAAACTAGCCTAGAGGTATAACTCCAAATTAATCACCAAATGCGTAAAACTAGCCAAAAGTTTATATGTTGACATTATAGAGAAAGGAACTTCAGTAGATACCTGATTCTGAATGTTCAGTTTTGTCCTTTTCAGATTCCTCAGCTTCGGTTTCTGAATCGGGAAGGCGATTAAGATCTTGTTTGAGGACGATCTTACGCGGTTTAGGCTGATCAACCTCACAATCTTGGACTCTATCTACTTCGAAGTTGCAATGTCGGATTCTACTGCAATTTTCCTGGTCAGAAACTTTTAACACTTTCTTCAATTTTAAGTCAGAGATAAACTTGAGATCATTCGCTAAATTAGGGATGTTCTCCAGCTTAGCGTTTCTGTCAATCAGAAGAACAAAAACTATGATTGGTTCTGTTAAAATACACACAAACAAAGAACACTAATTAAGCGTGTTACTTTCACAAGCATATATACACTTTAAAATCTTAGCAAAACTGGTAAATTAAGATATCAAACTGATTATAGACACAGAAGTCTTTGTATAATCAGTAATGATCACCACAATATATTACAAAGACCTGTGGAATGTGATTGAAGGTGAAGTGTAGATTGTTATTAAAACCAAAGTATGTAGAATTTTTGATGTTACCTGTGGCACTAGTATTAAATAGAACAAGTAACAAATTATGAGAGATAACTCAAATACAACCCTTAACCAAAAAACCATAATACAGAATTATTCTGAAATGAAATTTCCTAGCTAAGCAGGACAATAACATAACAACCACACTATTTTGTATATATATTCAGTGGCTAAATTGAATCATACTAAGAACCTTGGACTAGTATTAGTGTACTCAAACCATACATTCCATTACTACTTTTTCGCCATTATTGTCAATTGTTTGCTTGTATTTGACAAACATAGACTGAAAACCTACATTTCTATGACATCTTTATCTAATAATCAATTCAAAAACTACATTTCAATACAACATAAGTAACCTCTAACCAAAATTTAAAAAACGGCAACAAAATTAAACTAAAAAGAATCAATGCTATAAAAAAATCTTATAGAAGCGTTACCTTGAAATACAGAGAAGATAAGGAAACCGAGGAAGACCATGATTAAACCGGAACACAAAGATACATCGCCATGTACCACATAAAACCGAACCTTTCGAGATCTCCGGTCGCCGGAAACCTTCTAAACAAAACAGAGGCTTTGTTTCCTTCTCTACATAACAACTTTTCTTCTCGAACAAGAACTCTCTCTCAATCTCCATCGATCCATACACATGCAAACTCCTTACCATCTCTACATTAACCACAACAACAACAACAAACAACATTTTTAAACCCGACAAAACCAAATCCGACCCGACCAAATCTGAACCTTAACTAGGGTTTTACCTTTATGGGTAGTACTCTGGAAAACGGCGAGTGAGGTCAAGGAATGTGCCATTGTTCTAAAGAAGAAGACCAAGGGTCGCAAAAGGAGCAGAAGATTTTTTTTTACCAAAAAGAGAAATATTTGTTATATATTTGTTTTTTTATATGTGTTTCCATTTTTAATGTTTAGAATCTGCAGAAGAATCCAAGGTTTTTATTTGCAAGATTTCGTCATCAAGTTGGAAAAAGAAGTTAATGAAAATGCCCTTGGTTTAACCTAGAAATTACATGGACCTGATTTTAGGGTATTTACTTCTCTTGCCTCGGTTACTTAAACACCGAATATTCGCAAGCGCATGTGTAAGCGTGCGGAGCGTGTGAGGGTATTTATGTAATAACAGTAGAGGGGGAATGGAGTATTTCTCACGCGCGATGCATGTCTGAAAAGTGGCAACCGAAATTTTGTTAATTCGTATTTAATTTTTAGTTTCTCTATAAGTTATAGAATATTCTACAGAGGTTTGAATTAGGTAAATGAATTAGAGAAATATTAGGCATTTATACCAAAAGAAATGTAATATTGACTATTTTTGTTTCCAATTCGACTAAGATTTCATTCTATATATTTAGGTTTTCCTTTTCAATTTCTAAAATTGACTCAGCCAATTTTTGTTTGGGAATTTTGCTAAATTGACCTAAATTGAAAGTTGTTTTGTCTCACTATCCTAACACCTTTTTGTGTCAAAAATTCTCTAAATTACCCTTTAATAAACTTTGAAAATTCAAAATAAATAGGTTCTATAATGTTTAAAATAAGGAAAAATAAAAAATGTTATGTAGAAGATATATAGTTTCATGTTAATTTTTTTTTATTCAAAAAAGTGTTAGAAAAATAAAAAAAATTATGTCTACCAATATCAAATTTGCAGGTAGGTTGCCTTTTCTACCAAACAACACAAATCTGCGACGGCTAGAAACCTCCGTTCTGCCAATTGTTCTATTTCTACGCAATGCAGAAAGCAAGTTCCACGATTTGGCTTGTTGCTGCGAAATGCAGAAACTAGTTTCTGTCATTCGCTTTGTCTTCTACGCTATGTACTAGATGCATTCTACCGCATTCATCTACATCTTACTTATATTTTACCGTTGGTAGAAAGTAGTTTCTACCAAAATTAGTTTTATTTCCTTAAATCTAAGATCTTATAAATCATGATTATTTACTTTCTTTAACTAATATATTTTTAAAAAAAATTCCTAAATCTAATATTCTTCCTCCTATTCTTCTCTGATCGTGATATATATAAAAAAATATTAATCCCAATTTCTGAGTTTTTGAAAATGAGAAAATAAAATAATTTTTTTTTCCAAGGACTAAATTGAATTTCAAAAATTGCTTGGTTAAGGGGACAAAAACACCTTCATATTAGGTTAGTGGGACAAAGCACCTTTCAATTTGAGTCAATTTAGCAAAAATCCCTTTTTGATTTTAGGTTCGATAGAATTTTGTTTGTTGATTTGGTTATTAACAACTAATAAAAAAAAAAGATTTTTGCTAAATTGACTCAAATTGAAAGGTGTTTTGTTCCACTAACCTAATATGAAAGTGTTTTTGTCCCCTTAACCAAGCGATTTTTGAAATTCAGTTTAGCCCTGGAAAAAAAAAAATCTTTATTTTCGGATTTTCAAAAACTCAGAAATTGAGATTAATAGTATCCTCTTCCTATTAAAAGTAAAGTCACTTTAATTGTTCTCATTAATTATTATAATTTTATTGGCTAACAATTATGACATGGATTGAAAGAATGATGACATGTCTTGACAAAAATTGTGACATAGCTTAATACTAAAATAACTTTTACTTAATTATTATTTCAAAGTTAAATCACCATTTAAAATGAAAGTCAACAATACTTTTATTTATATCCCTCGAGCAAGAGATACATCCTTCGAGGTCAGTCTCCATGAACTCAAATACAAGATGCAAGTTTTCTTTGTGAGGAAATGCATCTATCAAGAGGATTATACGTGGATGCTTAAGTTCTTTGAGCATTTTGATTTTTCTGAGAGCTGAGATAATTACACCTTCTTTTTGTTTACCAAGTCTTATCTTCTTGATTCCTACAGTTTGTCCCGTCTGCATAATCCCCAAGAAAAACAAAAACATGAAAACCAATTCAGTCACTGTGGACACTCTTAGGACCTAAAACCAGTTTTGATAATTGCAGCTCAAGAAGTGTTCAAAGGATTCCACGAACTGGATTCAAAATATTAAAACGTAACCGGATTAAGTTATATTTTTTATTTTGATTGGGTTTGGTTCGGCTAAAGATTTACTTATACACTGGATTTTTTTTTATTTGATAACAAAATTTATCATTAGATTTTCATTAGATTTGGTAACATGATTTAGAATATTTTTATTTTAAATCACTACTTTGGCGAGATTTACGTGAGTCTTATAATCAGCATCTATTATAATATTTCAAATATCACCAAATCATAACCTCCAAATTATTTACAAGATTACATTTCACTTATAAAAACTAAATAGCATATCCAAAATATATTTCCGTATAATATTCTAATAAGATTACGTTTGTTCTACTTCTAATTATCTATATAAACCCAAACTTCTACCTAATAACTCATAGACCATACAAATTTACTTACATTCCCATCTACTATATAATGTCTATCGTAATTAAACAAACCTCTTCATTTGTGCTTTTTAACAATTTTCTGTCATCTTCAGATAAATAAAGAATCAAAGTCCATACCATTCTCTTGTGGAAATCCAAAAGGAAAGCAGAAAATTCCATGAGATGGTTTTGGTTGATGAAGAGGTTAGTTATTATAAATATTCAACTTCAACTCCCTTTTTCCGAAAGTACTTATTATTAATATTAACTACTTGATAGTTCCCGAGAATTTATTTTACTAAAACTATATATAATAATTTATCAACTTCATATTTGTGCTATATATCAATCACACATCTCTCGATATTAATCATTTTCCAAGCATAATACCTCAGAGAAATTCAGCCATGATCAACATTGATATCGCAGAGATCCGATGCATCAAGTCCAAGAGCATAGAGGAAGATGTGACCAAGAAGCCTACGAAGATAGAAGGAGAAGTGATTCTGATGAAGAAAAACTTTCTCATGCTATGCATGCATGCATGTTCTTTTTAGATTTCCATGATTATGGTATATGATTTACTTATTTTGATTGGGTTTGGTTCGGCTAAAGATGAGCTTGGTTTTTTTACATATACTTTGCATTAGTGATGGAATTCGTATAAATACTACCCTTCTCTCTAAAATATTTTGTTAATTAATTTGTTCAGATACTTCTACTTTTCAATTTTTTAACTTAAAATCTTATTGTTATCGTGCCTATATTTTTTTACTGTTTTTTTCCGTCACCAATTAAATTTGTTACAACTGATAATTTGTTACATCTTTTTAATCAATCCAAGATTTTCGTTAAAAATAAAGAATAATCGAATATTATAGATTCGATTAAAAATAAATCGAATATCTTATATTAACTCCCAATCTTTTGAACATTCGTTTGTTACAACCTAGAGCAAGTTTCTCCTAATTTTAATGTTTCTAACGATTCTGAAAGATTTGATTTTACCTATCAACCAATTATCATTTTCTATATAAAAATACATGGTTTACGGATATGTATTTCTTTATTTTTAGATTATTTTTGAATTGTGAATTTTCTCATTGTGAGTGGCTTACTATTTTTCTTTGCATAACTATATTATATAAATCATAGTCCGTTGTTTAGTCTCAAGCTCTAACAAGCGTTTTTTATTATTTTAGGTTGATTTTCATTTCACATACTCATTTTTTTTTATTTGATGTTTTTTTCAGCCAGAATATAGATAAATAAGATATCTATCGATGCACCGTTAAGATTGTACTCTTTGGTTCGACAAGTGGTAATATTGATCGACTGGTTGATGAAACAACAAGATTTTCTTTCATTAGTTTTTAAGATTTGTTTTTACATATTTTATTTAATTTTTTTAAACTACATTTATATAATGTCTTCTCTCATTATTTAACACATATATCATTAGGTTAGCCATATCTAACATTTTTTAATCTTTTTTACTTCCTGTGAATTTTTAGATCTTCATAATTCATAATACCAAAAATATTATAAACAAAATGTTTATACCCGCACACGGTGCGGGAAAATCACCTAGTTTTTAATTAAATCACAATCAGAGAAAAATAGGAAGAAGAAGATTAGATTTAGGAAATATTTTCTTAAATATATTAGTTAAAGAAAGTAAATAATCACGATTTATAAGATCTTATATTTAAGAAAATAAAACTAACTTTGGTAGAAACTACCTTCTACCAACGGTGGAATATTAGTAAGATGTAGATAAATGCGGTAGAATGCATCTGCTACATGGCGTAGAAGACAAGGCGAATGATAGAAACTTGTTTCCGCATTTGGCAGCAACAAGTCAAATCGTGGAACTTGCTTTCTGCATTGCGTAGAAATAGAACAATTGGCATAACGGAATTTCTAGCCGTCGCAGATTTGTGTTGTTTGGTAGAAAGTGCAACCTACCGCCAGATTTGACCTTGGTAGACGGAAAAAAATTGTTTTTCTAACACTTTTTTGAATAAAAAAAATACACCGATTAAAATTTTGGTATAAGTATACCATTGGTGACATCCCTAAAATCCGCCAAATACTGCTCAGGAACACTATATGGGAAATCTAGACACTCTCAAAGTGTAGTTGTCTTGATGAACGTGATTTTGTAAGGATGTGGGTTCGTCCTATAGTTACCGATATATCGTCCGACCTTGAACGTATCGATAATCAGGGATTCACCTTCTTTGAGCCCATTAGCATGTTCTTCAACTAGTTCATTTTTCCACAGTGGCATGAACACATGTACCCTACAAAACGTTTTTATAACTAAAACAAAACAATAGGAAAGGAGTAAGATGAATAAACCGACGGTAATAACAAACCTGATCATCAATCAAGACCATCTCGATCGATCCCCCAGCATTAGCACTTTTTGTCCACAATTTAATTATTTTCACCTTAACTTTAGACCTTTTCATGGTAGGAAGAATATCCTTAAGAGGAACAATACCGGTGAATTTTTTTTGGAAGAACGACATGGTATTTAGTTTTTATGATTTACGAAGAAGGTAGGTATTACCATTAGGAGATGATACCACTATCTATAGTTCATACAAAACCTAGGAAACATTATATGTTTAATTTTTTAATAATAGGATAAATACGATTTGTCAAATTGACATAATCCTAACATAACGTGTTTAAGATAATCACGATGTTAACCTAACAAAATCCCAAACTTTTAGAAATATAAGAAATTTACATAATTATATAATATGCTATAATGTAAGATTTTTTCATTTCCATATCATGTAAGATTTTTAAGCAACTTTTAAGTTAATACTTGAATACCTTTTTATGATACACCGAACAATAAAGAAAAGTTTAAGTCATTACAATTTCAAGTCATGTCTCCCCATTAACTTTCAAGTTATAGGTTATGGTGAATAGGGGGTGTAGTCTTTGCTGTCATTGTTAATTATTCTATACATGTAAAAAATAGATAACGAAGATAACCATGTGCACAATGATCATGAACACGATGAGAGTAAACACTTAATTATAGATAGTTTGTCAAACCAAAGAAAAAAATAGAAATACATATCGTCCAAAGTAGATATTTAAGAGAATACAACGATATAGGTTTTCATAAAACAAAAGAACATATTCGAAACACTTCTCGATGCATCGATCAATGGCCTCGTTCCAAATCGTACTTCTCAGACCACACCATTCACATAGGTATGTATGATCCTATAATATAGCGTAGATATAACACGTTTAGCTCATCCATTACAATAAATATATACATAAGAAAATAGAGTACTATTAAATATCGTATATACTTGATCAAAGATTTATATTCACCTAATACCTTGTTCTGAAATGAGTTGCTTCTTCGATGTCCGGGTTGATCAGTACCTGGCTACACTCTTGGTATGTATGGATATCATTCCCTATTTGCAAAAAATACAAAATATTTTTTTGTTATGATCAAATGCAAACATAACACATGGATTAGAAATTAGTATATTATTCTAATACCAATAAATATATTAATCTTCTACCACCGCAAAATGCACACATCGATTTGGTTAGGCAGAGCATTGTCAAATCTCTTGAGCTTTATCCCCCGAAGCAATGCACTTAATTCGTGTGTTGCTTATTTAACGTAAACACAATTACATATAAACCACCACTCAGAAAAATATAATAGATAGATAAACTCAAAATAAAAAACTATGGTCTGAGTAAGTACCGTTTATTAGACAGAGTAAAACATAGTTCTTTAATGTAACGATGTTCTCCACAATTATATACTTCCTCTACAATACCGACATGGACAACACGCCCAATCAAATCTACAATAAAATGGTCAACTAAAATTAATCATAAAACTAAAACAACACACGAAGAACTCATCAGACTGTCTATATACGTATCTTACCGATTAGGTCGTTTCGCAATGAATATCCCTGGTGGATTACATCAAAATCAACAAATGAAAAAAACTATTTCCATTCACATAAGCGGTCGGATTCACCATGGTTCCACTAAGGAATTCAATATTATAGTTGTTGCGCACAACGTTTGATATCCCGTTTGCGTTCTGCACAGTGAAAAAAGTAATGATCCTCCACTTTGATTCCGCTAGTCTGTCATCAAAGGTTCTTATGTCATTTTCAAGAACCATAGCATGAATTTTTGTACCCTATCGTATAAACAACATTAATTCGTTTTTGTTCACATACCAATTCGTGTTTAAAAATATATCTAACCATCAGAATACCAAACATATCCATAAAAGAAATTGTTCAATATCAAGAAGTGGAGTCATGGCTATTTTTTTTTTTTTTACATGCAATTATATCACAAAGTAAATTTGCAAGAAATAGTAGTAGAGATGCTAACTTGGTCATCGCAGAGGATAAGTTCAAGAGTTTGGCCGGAATTTCCATCGTACCCGTACCACTTCCTCAAAAATTTAACCATGATTCTCCAACCGGTTATGTGACGGTGAAGTTCTGAAACGGTGTGTTGTGGAAGCATGGCCATCGAAGAGTGCTAAATTGGAAGAATCTTAGATCTACTATAATTTAGAGAGAATATCGAATAATATATAGGATAACCCTAAATTATGATGGTATATATAACAGTGGGATTTTTTTCCATTTATGAAAAAGAATACGAAAAGATGCGTTCTAGAACAACGATTAATATATTTTCCAAGAAGTAAAAAAAATACAAAAATGTGCGTTCTAAAACAACGATTAATATATTTTTCATAAATGAAAAAAAATCATTGTTATATATACCATCATAAACTAGGGTTCTTCTATATATTATCCAATATTCTCTCTAAAATATAGTAGATCTAAGATTCTTCCAATTTAACACTCTTCGATGGCCATGCTTCCACAACACACCATTTCAGAATTTCACCGTCACATAACCGGTTGGAGAATCAGGGTTAAAGTTTTGAGGAACTGGTACGGGTACGATGGAAATTCCGGCCAAACTCTTGAACTTATTCTCTGCGATGACCAGGTTAGCATCTCTACTACTATTTCTTGCGAATTTACTTTGTGATATATTTGCATGAAAAACAAATAAAAATAGTCATGACTCCACTTCTTGATATTGAACAACTTCTTATATGGATATGTTTGGTATTCTGATGGTTAGATCTATTCTTAAACACGAATTGATATGTGAACAAAAACGAATTAATGTTGTTTATACGATAGGGTACAAAAATCCATGCTACGGTCCTTGAAGACGACATAAGAACCTTTGATGACAGACTAGCGGAATCAGAGTGGAGGATCATTACTTTTTTCACTGTGCAGAACGCAACCGGGATATCAAACGTTATGCGCAACAACTATAAGATTGAATTCCTTAGTGGAACCATGGTGAATCTGACCGCTTATGTGAATGGAAATAGTTTTTTTTCATTTGTTGATTTTGATGTAATCTGTTGAGGTCAGAAGTCCCTCCCTAAAGAACAACGATTAAAATAACGAAAGCGCTGCGTTAAAGTTTAATTCGCCGAGCACGCGAATTGACCGAGTAGCCAAATATGCTAAGACATCCAAATTTAGCTTAGCTGGGCAAATTTCGCCTAGCTGATCAAATTTTGCCTAGCTGGGAAATTTGGCATAGCTAGGAAATTTGGCCTAGCTGGAAAATTTGGCCTAGCTGGGCCTAGCCGGGCAAATTTGGCCTAGCTGGAAAGGTTGTTCGGAAAATCCAGTTCGCCGAGCTGCCAAGTCCGATTTGGCCGAGCTGGAGGATAGATTTGGCCGAACAGGAGCTGGACGGCAGTTTTGGCCGAGTAGGCCGAACTGCCTAGCAATTTTGGCCAAACCGAAGCAGGCCAAACTCCTAACAGTTTTGGCGGAACGAGATTAACAACATTTCGCGGAGGAGAGTTCAGTCTGAAGAGCAGGTTATTCGTTAAGCTTAGCAAAACTATCAGGCCAGCAAGTCCAAAACAAGGCCAGCCCATCGGATGAAGGCCATGAGGATAACCGCCTTCAGAAGGAGACGATCATTGGCGAAATAAGGAAAGTTTTGGATTCTTCGAGAGGATATACTTAATAAGGAAATAGCATCAAAGCGAATCCCGAAGAATTAGTGTCATTTCCTTTATCTCTTTGTAATAGGTCTAGACGGACCTAGTCAAGTATATATATCGATGTACATCCCTTGAAAGGGGGATCCGCGTTCTTATTCACAAAAGCAACACATCAATAAAAAAAATTCTTCAGTTTTTCGTTTTTGTGGCTTAACCTAGAATTCTCTGTCCCTTTTACAACCCTTGAACAAATTCAATTGTGTGAGTTTCGGCATCCACATAATCCACCAGAGATATTCATTGCGAAACTACCTAATCGGTAAGATACGTATATAGACGATCTAATGAGCTCTTCGTGTGTTGTTTTAGTTTTATGATTAATTTTAGTTGATCATTTTATTGTAGATTTGATTGGGCGTGTTGTCCATGTCGGTGCTGTAGAGGAAGTATATCATTATGGAGAACATCGTTACATTAAGAACTCTGTTTTACTCTGTCTAATGAATGGTGCTTACTCAGACCATAGTTTTTTATTTTGAATTTAACTATCTAGTATGTTTTCCTGAGTGGTGGTTTATATGTAATTGTGTTTACGTTAAATAAGCAACACACGGATTAAATGCATTGCTTCAGGGGATAAAGCTCAAGAGATAAAGGACGCTTTCGATAGTGCTATGCCCAACCAAATCGATGTGTGCATTTTGCGGTGGTGGAAGATTAATATATTTACTGGTATTAGAATAATATACTTATTTCTAATTCATGTGTTATGTTTGCATTTGATCATAACAAACAAAAAAAAATTTGCGTTTTTTACAAATAGGCAATGATATACATACATACCAAGAGTGTAGCCAGGTACTGATCAACCCAGACATCGAAGAAGCAACTCATTTCCGAACAAAGTATTAGATGAATATAAATCTTTGATCAAGAAAATACGATATTTAATAACACTATGTTTTCTTATATATATTTATTGTAATGGATGAGCTAAACGTGTTATACCTACGCTATATTATAGGATATAAACACCAATGTGAATGGTGCGGTCTGAAGAGTACGGTTTGGAACGAGGCCATTGATCGATGCATCGAAAAGTGTTTCGAATATGTTCTTTGGTTTTATGAAAACCTATATCGTTGTATTCTCTTAAGTATCGATGCATCGAGAAGTGTTTCGAATGTGACTAAAGGTGAAGTAAGCATAGATTGTTATTAAAACCAAAGTATCTAGAATTTTTGATGTTACCTGTGGCATTAGTACTAAATAGAACAAGTAACAAATTATGAGAGATAACTCAAATACAACCCTTAACCAAAAAACCATAATACAGAATTATTCTGAAATGAAATTTCCTAGCTAAGCAGGACAATAACATAACAACCACACTATTTTGTATATATATTCAGTGGCTAAATTGAATCATACTAAGAACCTTGGACTAGTATTAGTGTACTCAAACCATACATTCCATTACTACTTTTTCGCCATTATTGTCAATTGTTTGCTTGTATTTGACAAACATAGACTGAAAACCTACATTTCTATGACATCTTTATCTAATAATCAATTCAAAAACTACATTTCAATACAACATAAGTAACCTCTAACCAAAATTTAAAAAACGGCAACAAAATTAAACTAAAAAGAATCAATGCTATAAAAAAATCTTATAGAAGCGTTACCTTGAAATACAGAGAAGATAAGGAAACCGAGGAAGACCATGATTAAACCGGAACACAAAGATACATCGCCATGTACCACATAAAACCGAACCTTTCGAGATCTCCGGTCGCCGGAAACCTTCTAAACAAAACAGAGGCTTTGTTTCCTTCTCTACATAACAACTTTTCTTCTCGAACAAGAACTCTCTCTCAATCTCCATCGATCCATACACATGCAAACTCCTTACCATCTCTACATTAACCACAACAACAACAACAAACAACATTTTTAAACCCGACAAAACCAAATCCGACCCGACCAAATCTGAACCTTAACTAGGGTTTTACCTTTATGGGTAGTACTCTGGAAAACGGCGAGTGAGGTCAAGGAATGTGCCATTGTTCTAAAGAAGAAGACCAAGGGTCGCAAAAGGAGCAGAAGATTTTTTTTTACCAAAAAGAGAAATATTTGTTATATATTTGTTTTTTTATATGTGTTTCCATTTTTAATGTTTAGAATCTGCAGAAGAATCCAAGGTTTTTATTTGCAAGATTTCGTCATCAAGTTGGAAAAAGAAGTTAATGAAAATGCCCTTGGTTTAACCTAGAAATTACATGGACCTGATTTTAGGGTATTTACTTCTCTTGCCTCGGTTACTTAAACACCGAATATTCGCAAGCGCATGTGTAAGCGTGCGGAGCGTGTGAGGGTATTTATGTAATAACAGTAGAGGGGGAATGGAGTATTTCTCACGCGCGATGCATGTCTGAAAAGTGGCAACCGAAATTTTGTTAATTCGTATTTAATTTTTAGTTTCTCTATAAGTTATAGAATATTCTACAGAGGTTTGAATTAGGTAAATGAATTAGAGAAATATTAGGCATTTATACCAAAAGAAATGTAATATTGACTATTTTTGTTTCCAATTCGACTAAGATTTCATTCTATATATTTAGGTTTTCCTTTTCAATTTCTAAAATTGACTCAGCCAATTTTTGTTTGGGAATTTTGCTAAATTGACCTAAATTGAAAGTTGTTTTGTCTCACTATCCTAACACCTTTTTGTGTCAAAAATTCTCTAAATTACCCTTTAATAAACTTTGAAAATTCAAAATAAATAGGTTCTATAATGTTTAAAATAAGGAAAAATAAAAAATGTTATGTAGAAGATATATAGTTTCATGTTAATTTTTTTTTATTCAAAAAAGTGTTAGAAAAATAAAAAAAATTATGTCTACCAATATCAAATTTGCAGGTAGGTTGCCTTTTCTACCAAACAACACAAATCTGCGACGGCTAGAAACCTCCGTTCTGCCAATTGTTCTATTTCTACGCAATGCAGAAAGCAAGTTCCACGATTTGGCTTGTTGCTGCGAAATGCAGAAACTAGTTTCTGTCATTCGCTTTGTCTTCTACGCTATGTACTAGATGCATTCTACCGCATTCATCTACATCTTACTTATATTTTACCGTTGGTAGAAAGTAGTTTCTACCAAAATTAGTTTTATTTCCTTAAATCTAAGATCTTATAAATCATGATTATTTACTTTCTTTAACTAATATATTTTTAAAAAAAATTCCTAAATCTAATATTCTTCCTCCTATTCTTCTCTGATCGTGATATATATAAAAAAATATTAATCCCAATTTCTGAGTTTTTGAAAATGAGAAAATAAAATAATTTTTTTTTCCAAGGACTAAATTGAATTTCAAAAATTGCTTGGTTAAGGGGACAAAAACACCTTCATATTAGGTTAGTGGGACAAAGCACCTTTCAATTTGAGTCAATTTAGCAAAAATCCCTTTTTGATTTTAGGTTCGATAGAATTTTGTTTGTTGATTTGGTTATTAACAACTAATAAAAAAAAAAGATTTTTGCTAAATTGACTCAAATTGAAAGGTGTTTTGTTCCACTAACCTAATATGAAAGTGTTTTTGTCCCCTTAACCAAGCGATTTTTGAAATTCAGTTTAGCCCTGGAAAAAAAAAAATCTTTATTTTCGGATTTTCAAAAACTCAGAAATTGAGATTAATAGTATCCTCTTCCTATTAAAAGTAAAGTCACTTTAATTGTTCTCATTAATTATTATAATTTTATTGGCTAACAATTATGACATGGATTGAAAGAATGATGACATGTCTTGACAAAAATTGTGACATAGCTTAATACTAAAATAACTTTTACTTAATTATTATTTCAAAGTTAAATCACCATTTAAAATGAAAGTCAACAATACTTTTATTTATATCCCTCGAGCAAGAGATACATCCTTCGAGGTCAGTCTCCATGAACTCAAATACAAGATGCAAGTTTTCTTTGTGAGGAAATGCATCTATCAAGAGGATTATACGTGGATGCTTAAGTTCTTTGAGCATTTTGATTTTTCTGAGAGCTGAGATAATTACACCTTCTTTTTGTTTACCAAGTCTTATCTTCTTGATTCCTACAGTTTGTCCCGTCTGCATAATCCCCAAGAAAAACAAAAACATGAAAACCAATTCAGTCACTGTGGACACTCTTAGGACCTAAAACCAGTTTTGATAATTGCAGCTCAAGAAGTGTTCAAAGGATTCCACGAACTGGATTCAAAATATTAAAACGTAACCGGATTAAGTTATATTTTTTATTTTGATTGGGTTTGGTTCGGCTAAAGATTTACTTATACACTGGATTTTTTTTTATTTGATAACAAAATTTATCATTAGATTTTCATTAGATTTGGTAACATGATTTAGAATATTTTTATTTTAAATCACTACTTTGGCGAGATTTACGTGAGTCTTATAATCAGCATCTATTATAATATTTCAAATATCACCAAATCATAACCTCCAAATTATTTACAAGATTACATTTCACTTATAAAAACTAAATAGCATATCCAAAATATATTTCCGTATAATATTCTAATAAGATTACGTTTGTTCTACTTCTAATTATCTATATAAACCCAAACTTCTACCTAATAACTCATAGACCATACAAATTTACTTACATTCCCATCTACTATATAATGTCTATCGTAATTAAACAAACCTCTTCATTTGTGCTTTTTAACAATTTTCTGTCATCTTCAGATAAATAAAGAATCAAAGTCCATACCATTCTCTTGTGGAAATCCAAAAGGAAAGCAGAAAATTCCATGAGATGGTTTTGGTTGATGAAGAGGTTAGTTATTATAAATATTCAACTTCAACTCCCTTTTTCCGAAAGTACTTATTATTAATATTAACTACTTGATAGTTCCCGAGAATTTATTTTACTAAAACTATATATAATAATTTATCAACTTCATATTTGTGCTATATATCAATCACACATCTCTCGATATTAATCATTTTCCAAGCATAATACCTCAGAGAAATTCAGCCATGATCAACATTGATATCGCAGAGATCCGATGCATCAAGTCCAAGAGCATAGAGGAAGATGTGACCAAGAAGCCTACGAAGATAGAAGGAGAAGTGATTCTGATGAAGAAAAACTTTCTCATGCTATGCATGCATGCATGTTCTTTTTAGATTTCCATGATTATGGTATATGATTTACTTATTTTGATTGGGTTTGGTTCGGCTAAAGATGAGCTTGGTTTTTTTACATATACTTTGCATTAGTGATGGAATTCGTATAAATACTACCCTTCTCTCTAAAATATTTTGTTAATTAATTTGTTCAGATACTTCTACTTTTCAATTTTTTAACTTAAAATCTTATTGTTATCGTGCCTATATTTTTTTACTGTTTTTTTCCGTCACCAATTAAATTTGTTACAACTGATAATTTGTTACATCTTTTTAATCAATCCAAGATTTTCGTTAAAAATAAAGAATAATCGAATATTATAGATTCGATTAAAAATAAATCGAATATCTTATATTAACTCCCAATCTTTTGAACATTCGTTTGTTACAACCTAGAGCAAGTTTCTCCTAATTTTAATGTTTCTAACGATTCTGAAAGATTTGATTTTACCTATCAACCAATTATCATTTTCTATATAAAAATACATGGTTTACGGATATGTATTTCTTTATTTTTAGATTATTTTTGAATTGTGAATTTTCTCATTGTGAGTGGCTTACTATTTTTCTTTGCATAACTATATTATATAAATCATAGTCCGTTGTTTAGTCTCAAGCTCTAACAAGCGTTTTTTATTATTTTAGGTTGATTTTCATTTCACATACTCATTTTTTTTTATTTGATGTTTTTTTCAGCCAGAATATAGATAAATAAGATATCTATCGATGCACCGTTAAGATTGTACTCTTTGGTTCGACAAGTGGTAATATTGATCGACTGGTTGATGAAACAACAAGATTTTCTTTCATTAGTTTTTAAGATTTGTTTTTACATATTTTATTTAATTTTTTAAACTACATTTATATAATGTCTTCTCTCATTATTTAACACATATATCATTAGGTTAGCCATATCTAACATTTTTTAATCTTTTTTACTTCCTGTGAATTTTTAGATCTTCATAATTCATAATACCAAAAATATTATAAACAAAATGTTTATACCCGCACACGGTGCGGGAAAATCACCTAGTTTTTAATTAAATCACAATCAGAGAAAAATAGGAAGAAGAAGATTAGATTTAGGAAATATTTTCTTAAATATATTAGTTAAAGAAAGTAAATAATCACGATTTATAAGATCTTATATTTAAGAAAATAAAACTAACTTTGGTAGAAACTACCTTCTACCAACGGTGGAATATTAGTAAGATGTAGATAAATGCGGTAGAATGCATCTGCTACATGGCGTAGAAGACAAGGCGAATGATAGAAACTTGTTTCCGCATTTGGCAGCAACAAGTCAAATCGTGGAACTTGCTTTCTGCATTGCGTAGAAATAGAACAATTGGCATAACGGAATTTCTAGCCGTCGCAGATTTGTGTTGTTTGGTAGAAAGTGCAACCTACCGCCAGATTTGACCTTGGTAGACGGAAAAAAATTGTTTTTCTAACACTTTTTTGAATAAAAAAAATACACCGATTAAAATTTTGGTATAAGTATACCATTGGTGACATCCCTAAAATCCGCCAAATACTGCTCAGGAACACTATATGGGAAATCTAGACACTCTCAAAGTGTAGTTGTCTTGATGAACGTGATTTTGTAAGGATGTGGGTTCGTCCTATAGTTACCGATATATCGTCCGACCTTGAACGTATCGATAATCAGGGATTCACCTTCTTTGAGCCCATTAGCATGTTCTTCAACTAGTTCATTTTTCCACAGTGGCATGAACACATGTACCCTACAAAACGTTTTTATAACTAAAACAAAACAATAGGAAAGGAGTAAGATGAATAAACCGACGGTAATAACAAACCTGATCATCAATCAAGACCATCTCGATCGATCCCCCAGCATTAGCACTTTTTGTCCACAATTTAATTATTTTCACCTTAACTTTAGACCTTTTCATGGTAGGAAGAATATCCTTAAGAGGAACAATACCGGTGAATTTTTTTTTGGAAGAACGACATGGTATTTAGTTTTTATGATTTACGAAGAAGGTAGGTATTACCATTAGGAGATGATACCACTATCTATAGTTCATACAAAACCTAGGAAACATTATATGTTTAATTTTTTAATAATAGGATAAATACGATTTGTCAAATTGACATAATCCTAACATAACGTGTTTAAGATAATCACGATGTTAACCTAACAAAATCCCAAACTTTTAGAAATATAAGAAATTTACATAATTATATAATATGCTATAATGTAAGATTTTTTCATTTCCATATCATGTAAGATTTTTAAGCAACTTTTAAGTTAATACTTGAATACCTTTTTATGATACACCGAACAATAAAGAAAAGTTTAAGTCATTACAATTTCAAGTCATGTCTCCCCATTAACTTTCAAGTTATAGGTTATGGTGAATAGGGGGTGTAGTCTTTGCTGTCATTGTTAATTATTCTATACATGTAAAAAATAGATAACGAAGATAACCATGTGCACAATGATCATGAACACGATGAGAGTAAACACTTAATTATAGATAGTTTGTCAAACCAAAGAAAAAAATAGAAATACATATCGTCCAAAGTAGATATTTAAGAGAATACAACGATATAGGTTTTCATAAAACAAAAGAACATATTCGAAACACTTCTCGATGCATCGATCAATGGCCTCGTTCCAAATCGTACTTCTCAGACCACACCATTCACATAGGTATGTATGATCCTATAATATAGCGTAGATATAACACGTTTAGCTCATCCATTACAATAAATATATACATAAGAAAATAGAGTACTATTAAATATCGTATATACTTGATCAAAGATTTATATTCACCTAATACCTTGTTCTGAAATGAGTTGCTTCTTCGATGTCCGGGTTGATCAGTACCTGGCTACACTCTTGGTATGTATGGATATCATTCCCTATTTGCAAAAAATACAAAATATTTTTTTGTTATGATCAAATGCAAACATAACACATGGATTAGAAATTAGTATATTATTCTAATACCAATAAATATATTAATCTTCTACCACCGCAAAATGCACACATCGATTTGGTTAGGCAGAGCATTGTCAAATCTCTTGAGCTTTATCCCCCGAAGCAATGCACTTAATTCGTGTGTTGCTTATTTAACGTAAACACAATTACATATAAACCACCACTCAGAAAAATATAATAGATAGATAAACTCAAAATAAAAAACTATGGTCTGAGTAAGTACCGTTTATTAGACAGAGTAAAACATAGTTCTTTAATGTAACGATGTTCTCCACAATTATATACTTCCTCTACAATACCGACATGGACAACACGCCCAATCAAATCTACAATAAAATGGTCAACTAAAATTAATCATAAAACTAAAACAACACACGAAGAACTCATCAGACTGTCTATATACGTATCTTACCGATTAGGTCGTTTCGCAATGAATATCCCTGGTGGATTACATCAAAATCAACAAATGAAAAAAACTATTTCCATTCACATAAGCGGTCGGATTCACCATGGTTCCACTAAGGAATTCAATATTATAGTTGTTGCGCACAACGTTTGATATCCCGTTTGCGTTCTGCACAGTGAAAAAAGTAATGATCCTCCACTTTGATTCCGCTAGTCTGTCATCAAAGGTTCTTATGTCATTTTCAAGAACCATAGCATGAATTTTTGTACCCTATCGTATAAACAACATTAATTCGTTTTTGTTCACATACCAATTCGTGTTTAAAAATATATCTAACCATCAGAATACCAAACATATCCATAAAAGAAATTGTTCAATATCAAGAAGTGGAGTCATGGCTATTTTTTTTTTTTTTTACATGCAATTATATCACAAAGTAAATTTGCAAGAAATAGTAGTAGAGATGCTAACTTGGTCATCGCAGAGGATAAGTTCAAGAGTTTGGCCGGAATTTCCATCGTACCCGTACCACTTCCTCAAAAATTTAACCATGATTCTCCAACCGGTTATGTGACGGTGAAGTTCTGAAACGGTGTGTTGTGGAAGCATGGCCATCGAAGAGTGCTAAATTGGAAGAATCTTAGATCTACTATAATTTAGAGAGAATATCGAATAATATATAGGATAACCCTAAATTATGATGGTATATATAACAGTGGGATTTTTTTCCATTTATGAAAAAGAATACGAAAAGATGCGTTCTAGAACAACGATTAATATATTTTCCAAGAAGTAAAAAAAATACAAAAATGTGCGTTCTAAAACAACGATTAATATATTTTTCATAAATGAAAAAAAATCATTGTTATATATACCATCATAAACTAGGGTTCTTCTATATATTATCCAATATTCTCTCTAAAATATAGTAGATCTAAGATTCTTCCAATTTAACACTCTTCGATGGCCATGCTTCCACAACACACCATTTCAGAATTTCACCGTCACATAACCGGTTGGAGAATCAGGGTTAAAGTTTTGAGGAACTGGTACGGGTACGATGGAAATTCCGGCCAAACTCTTGAACTTATTCTCTGCGATGACCAGGTTAGCATCTCTACTACTATTTCTTGCGAATTTACTTTGTGATATATTTGCATGAAAAACAAATAAAAATAGTCATGACTCCACTTCTTGATATTGAACAACTTCTTATATGGATATGTTTGGTATTCTGATGGTTAGATCTATTCTTAAACACGAATTGATATGTGAACAAAAACGAATTAATGTTGTTTATACGATAGGGTACAAAAATCCATGCTACGGTCCTTGAAGACGACATAAGAACCTTTGATGACAGACTAGCGGAATCAGAGTGGAGGATCATTACTTTTTTCACTGTGCAGAACGCAACCGGGATATTCAAACGTTATGCGCAACAACTATAAGATTGAATTCCTTAGTGGAACCATGGTGAATCTGACCGCTTATGTGAATGGAAATAGTTTTTTTTCATTTGTTGATTTTGATGTAATCTGTTGAGGTCAGAAGTCCCTCCCTAAAGAACAACGATTAAAATAACGAAAGCGCTGCGTTAAAGTTTAATTCGCCGAGCACGCGAATTGACCGAGTAGCCAAATATGCTAAGACATCCAAATTTAGCTTAGCTGGGCAAATTTCGCCTAGCTGATCAAATTTTGCCTAGCTGGGAAATTTGGCATAGCTAGGAAATTTGGCCTAGCTGGAAATTTGGCCTAGCTGGGCCTAGCCGGGCCAAATTTGGCCCTAGCTGGAAAGGTTGTTCGGAAAATCCAGTTCGCCGAGCTGCCAAGTCCGATTTGGCCGAGCTGGAGGATAGATTTGGCCGAACAGGAGCTGGACGGCAGTTTTGGCCGAGTAGGCCGAACTGCCTAGCAATTTTGGCCAAACCGAAGCAGGCCAAACTCCTAACAGTTTTGGCGGAACGAGATTAACAACATTTCGCGGAGGAGAGTTCAGTCTGAAGAGCAGGTTATTCGTTAAGCTTAGCAAAACTATCAGGCCAGCAAGTCCAAAACAAGGCCAGCCCATCGGATGAAGGCCATGAGGATAACCGCCTTCAGAAGGAGACGATCATTGGCGAAATTAAGGAAAGTTTTGGATTCTTCGAGAGGATATACTTAATAAGGAAATAGCATCAAAGCGAATCCCGAAGAATTAGTGTCATTTCCTTTATCTCTTTGTAATAGGTCTAGACGGACCTAGTCAAGTATATATATCGATGTACATCCCTTGAAAGGGGGATCCGCGTTCTTATTCACAAAAGCAACACATCAATAAAAAAAATTCTTCAGTTTTTTCGTTTTTGTGGCTTAACCTAGAATTCTCTGTCCCTTTTACAACCCTTGAACAAATTCAATTGTGTGAGTTTCGGCATCCACATAATCCACCAGAGATATTCATTGCGAAACTACCTAATCGGTAAGATACGTATATAGACGATCTAATGAGCTCTTCGTGTGTGTTGTTTTAGTTTTATGATTAATTTTAGTTGATCATTTTATTGTAGATTTGATTGGGCGTGTTGTCCATGTCGGTGCTGTAGAGGAAGTATATCATTATGGAGAACATCGTTACATTAAGAACTCTGTTTTACTCTGTCTAATGAATGGTGCTTACTCAGACCATAGTTTTTTATTTGAATTTAACTATCTAGTATGTTTTCCTGAGTGGTGTTTATATGTAATTGTGTTTACGTTAAATAAGCAACACACGGATTAAATGCATTGCTTCAGGGGATAAAGCTCAAGAGATAAAGGACGCTTTCGATAGTGCTATGCCCAACCAAATCGATGTGTGCATTTTGCGGTGGTGGAAGATTAATATATTTACTGGTATTAGAATAATATACTTATTTCTAATTCATGTGTTATGTTTGCATTTGATCATAACAAACAAAAAAAAATTTGCGTTTTTTACAAATAGGCAATGATATACATACATACCAAGAGTGTAGCCAGGTACTGATCAACCCAGACATCGAAGAAGCAACTCATTTCCGAACAAAGTATTAGATGAATATAAATCTTTGATCAAGAAAATACGATATTTAATAACACTATGTTTTCTTATATATATTTATGTAATGGATGAGCTAAACGTGTTATACCTACGCTATATTATAGGATATAAACACCAATGTGAATGGTGCGGTCTGAAGAGTACGGTTTGGAACGAGGCCATTGATCGATGCATCGAAAAGTGTTTCGAATACTGTCTTTGGTTTTATGAAAACCTATATCGTTGTATTCTCTAAGTATCGATGCATCGAGAAGTGTTTCGAATGTGACTAAAGGTGAAGTAAGCATAGATTGTTATTAAAACCAAAGTATCTAGAATTTTGATGTTACCTGTGGCATTAGTACTAAATAGAACAAGTAACAAATTATGAGAGATAACTCAATACAACCCTTAACCAAAAACCATAATACAGAATTATTCTGAAATGAAATTTCCTAGCTAAGCAGGACAATAACATAACAACCACACTATTTTGTATATATATTCAGTGGCTAAATTGAATCATACTAAGAACCTTGGACTAGTATAGTGTACTCAAACCATACATTCCATTACTACTTTTCGCCATTATTGTCAATTGTTTGCTTGTATTTGACAAACATAGACTGAAAACCTACATTTCTATGACATCTTTATCTAATAATCAATTCAAAAACTACATTTCAATACAACATAAGTAACCTCTAACCAAAATTTAAAAAACGGCAACAAAATTAAACTAAAAAGAATCAATGCTATAAAAAAATCTTATAGAAGCGTTACCTTGAAATACAGAGAAGATAAGGAAACCGAGGAAGACCATGATTAAACCGGAACACAAAGATACATCGCCATGTACCACATAAAACCGAACCTTTCGAGATCTCCGGTCGCCGGAAACCTTCTAAACAAAACAGAGGCTTTGTTTCCTTCTCTACATAACAACTTTTCTTCTCGAACAAGAACTCTCTCTCAATCTCCATCGATCCATACACATGCAAACTCCTTACCATCTCACATTAACCACAACAACAACAACAAACAACATTTTAAACCCGACAAAACCAAATCCGACCCGACCAAATCTGAACCTTAACTAGGGTTTTACCTTATGGGTAGTACTCTGGAAAACGGCGAGTGAGGTCAAGGAATGTGCCATTGTTCTAAAGAAGAAGACCAAGGGTCGCAAAAGGAGCAGAAGATTTTTTTTACCAAAAGAGAAATATTTTATATATTTGTTTTTTTATATGTGTTCCATTTTAATGTTTAGAATCTGCAGAAGAATCCAAGGTTTTTATTTGCAAGATTCGTCATCAAGTTGGAAAAAGAAGTTAATGAAAAATGCCCTTGGTTAACCTAGAAATTACATGGACCTGATTTTAGGGTATTTACTTCTCTTGCCTCGGTTACTTAAACACCGAATATTCGCAAGCGCATGTGTAAGCGTGCGGAGCGTGTGAGGGTATTTATGTAATAACAGTAGAGGGGGAATGGAGTATTTTCTCACGCGCGATGCATGTCTGAAAAGTGGCAACCGAAATTTTGTTAATTCGTATTTAATTTTTAGTTTCTCTATAAGTTATAGAATATTCTACAGAGGTTGAATTAGGTAAATGAATTAGAGAAATATTAGGCATTTATACCAAAAGAAATGTAATATTGACTATTTTTGTTTCCAATTCGACTAAGATTTCATTCTATATATTTAGGTTTTCCTTTTCAATTTCTAAAAATTGACTCAGCCAATTTTGTTTGGGAATTTTGCTAAATTGACCTAAATTGAAAGTTGTTTTGTCTCACTATCCTAACACCTTTTTGTGTCAAAAATTCTCTAAATTACCCTTTAATAAACTTTGAAAATTCAAAAATAAATAGGTTCTATAATGTTTAAAATAAGGAAAAATAAAAAATGTTATGTAGAAGATATATAGTTTCATGTTAATTTTTTTTTATTCAAAAAAGTGTTAGAAAAATAAAAAAAATTATGTCTACCAATATCAAATTTGCAGGTAGGTTGCCTTTTCTACCAAACAACACAAATCTGCGACGGCTAGAAACCTCCGTTCTGCCAATTGTTCTATTTCTACGCAATGCAGAAAGCAAGTTCCACGATTTGGCTTGTTGCTGCGAAATGCAGAAACTAGTTTCTGTCATTCGCTTTGTCTTCTACGCTATGTACTAGATGCATTCTACCGCATTCATCTACATCTTACTTATATTTTACCGTTGGTAGAAGTAGTTTCTACCAAAATTAGTTTTATTTCCTTAAATCTAAGATCTTATAAATCATGATTATTTACTTTCTTTAACTAATATATTTTAAAAAAAATTCCTAAATCTAATATTCTTCCTCCTATTCTTCTCTGATCGTGATATATATAAAAAAATATTAATCCCAATTTCTGAGTTTTTGAAAATGAGAAAATAAAATAATTTTTTTTCCAAGGACTAAATTGAATTTCAAAAATTGCTTGGTTAAGGGGACAAAAACACCTTCATATTAGGTTAGTGGGACAAAGCACCTTTCAATTTGAGTCAATTTAGCAAAAATCCCTTTTTGATTTTAGGTTCGATAGAATTTGTTTGTTGATTTGGTTATTAACAACTAATAAAAAAAAAAGATTTTGCTAAATTGACTCAAATTGAAAGGTGTTTTGTTCCACTAACCTAATATGAAAGTGTTTTTGTCCCCCTTAACCAAGCGATTTTTGAAATTCAGTTTAGCCCTGGAAAAAAAAAAATCTTTATTTTCGGATTTTCAAAAACTCAGAAATTGAGATTAATAGTATCCTCTTCCTATTAAAAGTAAAGTCACTTAATTGTTCTCATTAATTATTATAATTTTATTGGCTAACAATTATGACATGGATTGAAAGAATGATGACATGTCTTGACAAAAATTGTGACATAGCTTAATACTAAAATAACTTTTACTTAATTATTATTTCAAAGTTAAATCACCATTTAAAATGAAAGTCAACAATACTTTTATTTATATCCCTCGAGCAAGAGATACATCCTTCGAGGTCAGTCTCCATGAACTCAAATACAAGATGCAAGTTTTCTTTGTGAGGAAATGCATCTATCAAGAGGATTATACGTGGATGCTTAAGTTCTTTGAGCATTTTGATTTTTCTGAGAGCTGAGATAATTACACCTTCTTTTTGTTTACCAAGTCTTATCTTCTTGATTCCTACAGTTTGTCCCGTCTGCATAATCCCCAAGAAAAACAAAAACATGAAAACCAATTCAGTCACTGTGGACACTCTTAGGACCTAAAACCAGTTTTGATAATTGCAGCTCAAGAAGTGTTCAAAGGATTCCACGAACTGGATTCAAAATATTAAAACGTAACCGGATTAAGTTATATTTTTTATTTTGATTGGGTTTGGTTCGGCTAAAGATTTACTTATACACTGGATTTTTTTTTATTTGATAACAAAATTTATCATTAGATTTTCATTAGATTTGGTAACATGATTTAGAATATTTTTATTTTAAATCACTACTTTGGCGAGATTTACGTGAGTCTTATAATCAGCATCTATTATAATATTTCAAATATCACCAAATCATAACCTCCAAATTATTTACAAGATTACATTTCACTTATAAAAACTAAATAGCATATCCAAAATATATTTCCGTATAATATTCTAATAAGATTACGTTTGTTCTACTTCTAATTATCTATATAAACCCAAACTTCTACCTAATAACTCATAGACCATACAAATTTACTTACATTCCCATCTACTATATAATGTCTATCGTAATTAAACAAACCTCTTCATTTGTGCTTTTTAACAATTTTCTGTCATCTTCAGATAAATAAAGAATCAAAGTCCATACCATTCTCTTGTGGAAATCCAAAAGGAAAGCAGAAAATTCCATGAGATGGTTTTGGTTGATGAAGAGGTTAGTTATTATAAATATTCAACTTCAACTCCCTTTTTCCGAAAGTACTTATTATTAATATTAACTACTTGATAGTTCCCGAGAATTTATTTTACTAAAACTATATATAATAATTTATCAACTTCATATTTGTGCTATATATCAATCACACATCTCTCGATATTAATCATTTTCCAAGCATAATACCTCAGAGAAATTCAGCCATGATCAACATTGATATCGCAGAGATCCGATGCATCAAGTCCAAGAGCATAGAGGAAGATGTGACCAAGAAGCCTACGAAGATAGAAGGAGAAGTGATTCTGATGAAGAAAAACTTTCTCATGCTATGCATGCATGCATGTTCTTTTTAGATTTCCATGATTATGGTATATGATTTACTTATTTTGATTGGGTTTGGTTCGGCTAAAGATGAGCTTGGTTTTTTTACATATACTTTGCATTAGTGATGGAATTCGTATAAATACTACCCTTCTCTCTAAAATATTTTGTTAATTAATTTGTTCAGATACTTCTACTTTTCAATTTTTTAACTTAAAATCTTATTGTTATCGTGCCTATATTTTTTTACTGTTTTTTTCCGTCACCAATTAAATTTGTTACAACTGATAATTTGTTACATCTTTTTAATCAATCCAAGATTTTCGTTAAAAATAAAGAATAATCGAATATTATAGATTCGATTAAAAATAAATCGAATATCTTATATTAACTCCCAATCTTTTGAACATTCGTTTGTTACAACCTAGAGCAAGTTTCTCCTAATTTTAATGTTTCTAACGATTCTGAAAGATTTGATTTTACCTATCAACCAATTATCATTTTCTATATAAAAATACATGGTTTACGGATATGTATTTCTTTATTTTTAGATTATTTTTGAATTGTGAATTTTCTCATTGTGAGTGGCTTACTATTTTTCTTTGCATAACTATATTATATAAATCATAGTCCGTTGTTTAGTCTCAAGCTCTAACAAGCGTTTTTTATTATTTTAGGTTGATTTTCATTTCACATACTCATTTTTTTTTATTTGATGTTTTTTTCAGCCAGAATATAGATAAATAAGATATCTATCGATGCACCGTTAAGATTGTACTCTTTGGTTCGACAAGTGGTAATATTGATCGACTGGTTGATGAAACAACAAGATTTTCTTTCATTAGTTTTTAAGATTTGTTTTTACATATTTTATTTAATTTTTTTAAACTACATTTATATAATGTCTTCTCTCATTATTTAACACATATATCATTAGGTTAGCCATATCTAACATTTTTTAATCTTTTTTACTTCCTGTGAATTTTTAGATCTTCATAATTCATAATACCAAAAATATTATAAACAAAATGTTTATACCCGCACACGGTGCGGGAAAATCACCTAGTTTTTAATTAAATCACAATCAGAGAAAAATAGGAAGAAGAAGATTAGATTTAGGAAATATTTTCTTAAATATATTAGTTAAAGAAAGTAAATAATCACGATTTATAAGATCTTATATTTAAGAAAATAAAACTAACTTTGGTAGAAACTACCTTCTACCAACGGTGGAATATTAGTAAGATGTAGATAAATGCGGTAGAATGCATCTGCTACATGGCGTAGAAGACAAGGCGAATGATAGAAACTTGTTTCCGCATTTGGCAGCAACAAGTCAAATCGTGGAACTTGCTTTCTGCATTGCGTAGAAATAGAACAATTGGCATAACGGAATTTCTAGCCGTCGCAGATTTGTGTTGTTTGGTAGAAAGTGCAACCTACCGCCAGATTTGACCTTGGTAGACGGAAAAAAATTGTTTTTCTAACACTTTTTTGAATAAAAAAAATACACCGATTAAAATTTTGGTATAAGTATACCATTGGTGACATCCCTAAAATCCGCCAAATACTGCTCAGGAACACTATATGGGAAATCTAGACACTCTCAAAGTGTAGTTGTCTTGATGAACGTGATTTTGTAAGGATGTGGGTTCGTCCTATAGTTACCGATATATCGTCCGACCTTGAACGTATCGATAATCAGGGATTCACCTTCTTTGAGCCCATTAGCATGTTCTTCAACTAGTTCATTTTTCCACAGTGGCATGAACACATGTACCCTACAAAACGTTTTTATAACTAAAACAAAACAATAGGAAAGGAGTAAGATGAATAAACCGACGGTAATAACAAACCTGATCATCAATCAAGACCATCTCGATCGATCCCCCAGCATTAGCACTTTTTGTCCACAATTTAATTATTTTCACCTTAACTTTAGACCTTTTCATGGTAGGAAGAATATCCTTAAGAGGAACAATACCGGTGAATTTTTTTTGGAAGAACGACATGGTATTTAGTTTTTATGATTTACGAAGAAGGTAGGTATTACCATTAGGAGATGATACCACTATCTATAGTTCATACAAAACCTAGGAAACATTATATGTTTAATTTTTTAATAATAGGATAAATACGATTTGTCAAATTGACATAATCCTAACATAACGTGTTTAAGATAATCACGATGTTAACCTAACAAAATCCCAAACTTTTAGAAATATAAGAAATTTACATAATTATATAATATGCTATAATGTAAGATTTTTTCATTTCCATATCATGTAAGATTTTTAAGCAACTTTTAAGTTAATACTTGAATACCTTTTTATGATACACCGAACAATAAAGAAAAGTTTAAGTCATTACAATTTCAAGTCATGTCTCCCCATTAACTTTCAAGTTATAGGTTATGGTGAATAGGGGGTGTAGTCTTTGCTGTCATTGTTAATTATTCTATACATGTAAAAAATAGATAACGAAGATAACCATGTGCACAATGATCATGAACACGATGAGAGTAAACACTTAATTATAGATAGTTTGTCAAACCAAAGAAAAAAATAGAAATACATATCGTCCAAAGTAGATATTTAAGAGAATACAACGATATAGGTTTTCATAAAACAAAAGAACATATTCGAAACACTTCTCGATGCATCGATCAATGGCCTCGTTCCAAATCGTACTTCTCAGACCACACCATTCACATAGGTATGTATGATCCTATAATATAGCGTAGATATAACACGTTTAGCTCATCCATTACAATAAATATATACATAAGAAAATAGAGTACTATTAAATATCGTATATACTTGATCAAAGATTTATATTCACCTAATACCTTGTTCTGAAATGAGTTGCTTCTTCGATGTCCGGGTTGATCAGTACCTGGCTACACTCTTGGTATGTATGGATATCATTCCCTATTTGCAAAAAATACAAAATATTTTTTTGTTATGATCAAATGCAAACATAACACATGGATTAGAAATTAGTATATTATTCTAATACCAATAAATATATTAATCTTCTACCACCGCAAAATGCACACATCGATTTGGTTAGGCAGAGCATTGTCAAATCTCTTGAGCTTTATCCCCCGAAGCAATGCACTTAATTCGTGTGTTGCTTATTTAACGTAAACACAATTACATATAAACCACCACTCAGAAAAATATAATAGATAGATAAACTCAAAATAAAAAACTATGGTCTGAGTAAGTACCGTTTATTAGACAGAGTAAAACATAGTTCTTTAATGTAACGATGTTCTCCACAATTATATACTTCCTCTACAATACCGACATGGACAACACGCCCAATCAAATCTACAATAAAATGGTCAACTAAAATTAATCATAAAACTAAAACAACACACGAAGAACTCATCAGACTGTCTATATACGTATCTTACCGATTAGGTCGTTTCGCAATGAATATCCCTGGTGGATTACATCAAAATCAACAAATGAAAAAAACTATTTCCATTCACATAAGCGGTCGGATTCACCATGGTTCCACTAAGGAATTCAATATTATAGTTGTTGCGCACAACGTTTGATATCCCGTTTGCGTTCTGCACAGTGAAAAAAGTAATGATCCTCCACTTTGATTCCGCTAGTCTGTCATCAAAGGTTCTTATGTCATTTTCAAGAACCATAGCATGAATTTTTGTACCCTATCGTATAAACAACATTAATTCGTTTTTGTTCACATACCAATTCGTGTTTAAAAATATATCTAACCATCAGAATACCAAACATATCCATAAAAGAAATTGTTCAATATCAAGAAGTGGAGTCATGGCTATTTTTTTTTTTTTTACATGCAATTATATCACAAAGTAAATTTGCAAGAAATAGTAGTAGAGATGCTAACTTGGTCATCGCAGAGGATAAGTTCAAGAGTTTGGCCGGAATTTCCATCGTACCCGTACCACTTCCTCAAAAATTTAACCATGATTCTCCAACCGGTTATGTGACGGTGAAGTTCTGAAACGGTGTGTTGTGGAAGCATGGCCATCGAAGAGTGCTAAATTGGAAGAATCTTAGATCTACTATAATTTAGAGAGAATATCGAATAATATATAGGATAACCCTAAATTATGATGGTATATATAACAGTGGGATTTTTTTCCATTTATGAAAAAGAATACGAAAAGATGCGTTCTAGAACAACGATTAATATATTTTCCAAGAAGTAAAAAAAATACAAAAATGTGCGTTCTAAAACAACGATTAATATATTTTTCATAAATGAAAAAAAATCATTGTTATATATACCATCATAAACTAGGGTTCTTCTATATATTATCCAATATTCTCTCTAAAATATAGTAGATCTAAGATTCTTCCAATTTAACACTCTTCGATGGCCATGCTTCCACAACACACCATTTCAGAATTTCACCGTCACATAACCGGTTGGAGAATCAGGGTTAAAGTTTTGAGGAACTGGTACGGGTACGATGGAAATTCCGGCCAAACTCTTGAACTTATTCTCTGCGATGACCAGGTTAGCATCTCTACTACTATTTCTTGCGAATTTACTTTGTGATATATTTGCATGAAAAACAAATAAAAATAGTCATGACTCCACTTCTTGATATTGAACAACTTCTTATATGGATATGTTTGGTATTCTGATGGTTAGATCTATTCTTAAACACGAATTGATATGTGAACAAAAACGAATTAATGTTGTTTATACGATAGGGTACAAAAATCCATGCTACGGTCCTTGAAGACGACATAAGAACCTTTGATGACAGACTAGCGGAATCAGAGTGGAGGATCATTACTTTTTTCACTGTGCAGAACGCAACCGGGATATCAAACGTTATGCGCAACAACTATAAGATTGAATTCCTTAGTGGAACCATGGTGAATCTGACCGCTTATGTGAATGGAAATAGTTTTTTTTCATTTGTTGATTTTGATGTAATCTGTTGAGGTCAGAAGTCCCTCCCTAAAGAACAACGATTAAAATAACGAAAGCGCTGCGTTAAAGTTTAATTCGCCGAGCACGCGAATTGACCGAGTAGCCAAATATGCTAAGACATCCAAATTTAGCTTAGCTGGGCAAATTTCGCCTAGCTGATCAAATTTTGCCTAGCTGGGAAATTTGGCATAGCTAGGAAATTTGGCCTAGCTGGAAAATTTGGCCTAGCTGGGCCTAGCCGGGCAAATTTGGCCTAGCTGGAAAGGTTGTTCGGAAAATCCAGTTCGCCGAGCTGCCAAGTCCGATTTGGCCGAGCTGGAGGATAGATTTGGCCGAACAGGAGCTGGACGGCAGTTTTGGCCGAGTAGGCCGAACTGCCTAGCAATTTTGGCCAAACCGAAGCAGGCCAAACTCCTAACAGTTTTGGCGGAACGAGATTAACAACATTTCGCGGAGGAGAGTTCAGTCTGAAGAGCAGGTTATTCGTTAAGCTTAGCAAAACTATCAGGCCAGCAAGTCCAAAACAAGGCCAGCCCATCGGATGAAGGCCATGAGGATAACCGCCTTCAGAAGGAGACGATCATTGGCGAAATAAGGAAAGTTTTGGATTCTTCGAGAGGATATACTTAATAAGGAAATAGCATCAAAGCGAATCCCGAAGAATTAGTGTCATTTCCTTTATCTCTTTGTAATAGGTCTAGACGGACCTAGTCAAGTATATATATCGATGTACATCCCTTGAAAGGGGGATCCGCGTTCTTATTCACAAAAGCAACACATCAATAAAAAAAATTCTTCAGTTTTTCGTTTTTGTGGCTTAACCTAGAATTCTCTGTCCCTTTTACAACCCTTGAACAAATTCAATTGTGTGAGTTTCGGCATCCACATAATCCACCAGAGATATTCATTGCGAAACTACCTAATCGGTAAGATACGTATATAGACGATCTAATGAGCTCTTCGTGTGTTGTTTTAGTTTTATGATTAATTTTAGTTGATCATTTTATTGTAGATTTGATTGGGCGTGTTGTCCATGTCGGTGCTGTAGAGGAAGTATATCATTATGGAGAACATCGTTACATTAAGAACTCTGTTTTACTCTGTCTAATGAATGGTGCTTACTCAGACCATAGTTTTTTATTTTGAATTTAACTATCTAGTATGTTTTCCTGAGTGGTGGTTTATATGTAATTGTGTTTACGTTAAATAAGCAACACACGGATTAAATGCATTGCTTCAGGGGATAAAGCTCAAGAGATAAAGGACGCTTTCGATAGTGCTATGCCCAACCAAATCGATGTGTGCATTTTGCGGTGGTGGAAGATTAATATATTTACTGGTATTAGAATAATATACTTATTTCTAATTCATGTGTTATGTTTGCATTTGATCATAACAAACAAAAAAAAATTTGCGTTTTTTACAAATAGGCAATGATATACATACATACCAAGAGTGTAGCCAGGTACTGATCAACCCAGACATCGAAGAAGCAACTCATTTCCGAACAAAGTATTAGATGAATATAAATCTTTGATCAAGAAAATACGATATTTAATAACACTATGTTTTCTTATATATATTTATTGTAATGGATGAGCTAAACGTGTTATACCTACGCTATATTATAGGATATAAACACCAATGTGAATGGTGCGGTCTGAAGAGTACGGTTTGGAACGAGGCCATTGATCGATGCATCGAAAAGTGTTTCGAATATGTTCTTTGGTTTTATGAAAACCTATATCGTTGTATTCTCTTAAGTATCGATGCATCGAGAAGTGTTTCGAATGTGACTAAAGGTGAAGTAAGCATAGATTGTTATTAAAACCAAAGTATCTAGAATTTTTGATGTTACCTGTGGCATTAGTACTAAATAGAACAAGTAACAAATTATGAGAGATAACTCAAATACAACCCTTAACCAAAAAACCATAATACAGAATTATTCTGAAATGAAATTTCCTAGCTAAGCAGGACAATAACATAACAACCACACTATTTTGTATATATATTCAGTGGCTAAATTGAATCATACTAAGAACCTTGGACTAGTATTAGTGTACTCAAACCATACATTCCATTACTACTTTTTCGCCATTATTGTCAATTGTTTGCTTGTATTTGACAAACATAGACTGAAAACCTACATTTCTATGACATCTTTATCTAATAATCAATTCAAAAACTACATTTCAATACAACATAAGTAACCTCTAACCAAAATTTAAAAAACGGCAACAAAATTAAACTAAAAAGAATCAATGCTATAAAAAAATCTTATAGAAGCGTTACCTTGAAATACAGAGAAGATAAGGAAACCGAGGAAGACCATGATTAAACCGGAACACAAAGATACATCGCCATGTACCACATAAAACCGAACCTTTCGAGATCTCCGGTCGCCGGAAACCTTCTAAACAAAACAGAGGCTTTGTTTCCTTCTCTACATAACAACTTTTCTTCTCGAACAAGAACTCTCTCTCAATCTCCATCGATCCATACACATGCAAACTCCTTACCATCTCTACATTAACCACAACAACAACAACAAACAACATTTTTAAACCCGACAAAACCAAATCCGACCCGACCAAATCTGAACCTTAACTAGGGTTTTACCTTTATGGGTAGTACTCTGGAAAACGGCGAGTGAGGTCAAGGAATGTGCCATTGTTCTAAAGAAGAAGACCAAGGGTCGCAAAAGGAGCAGAAGATTTTTTTTTACCAAAAAGAGAAACATTTGTTATATATTTGTTTTTTTATATGTGTTTCCATTTTTAATGTTTAGAATCTGCAGAAGAATCCAAGGTTTTTATTTGCAAGATTTCGTCATCAAGTTGGAAAAAGAAGTTTATGAAAATGCCCTTGGTTTAACCTAGAAATTACATGGACCTGATTTTAGGGTATTTACTTCTCTTGCCTCGGTTACTTAAACACCGAATATTCGCAAGCGCATGTGTAAGCGTGCGGAGCGTGTGAGGGTATTTATGTAATATTAGTAGAGGGTGAATGGAGTATTTCTCACGCGCGATGCATGTCTGAAAAGTGGCAACCGAAATTTTGTTAATTCGTATTTAATTTTTAATTTCTCTTTAATGAAAAAAGTATAGAATATTTTGTAGAGGTTTGAATGAGAGCAATATTAGGCCTTTATACCAAAAGAAATGTAATACTAAAAGAATGATGTTTTGGAATTTTTCCTTATATTTGAAAGATTTATTTTCTACATTTCAATTAATATCTTTTTGCTTTATCACTTAAATTCATGGCAAATATTTATTTTACCCCCTAAAGTTGCACACCTTTTTTATTGGAAAACAAAAAAGTAATTAGAAATAAATAAATAAATTATAAATAAATACAAATAGTTATTGTGTTTTAATATGTGTGAAAAATTATAAACATCAATCTTTCAAATACGGAGGGAGTATTGACTATTTTGTTTCCAATTCGACTAAGATTTCATTCTATATATTTAGGTTTTCATTTTCAATTTCTAAAATTGACTCAGCCAATTTTTGTTTTTAGGTTCGATAGAATTTTGTTTGTTGATTTGGTTTTCTACAACTGATAAAAAAAAACTTTGAAGTTCATTCGTGTTTCATTGGGGAATTTGCAAAATTATGTCACATTGAATTTTTTTTGTCACAATACACATTTGAAGTATTTTGTCATTTTTGACCAAAATTACCATTAAAGAAAATATAAAATATTTGAAATACATTGTTTTTAAAATTTTAAAAAATCTAAAAATTAAGAATACATCATTAGTATTCATCTCTATATATAAAAAAAATTAACTTTAAAACTATGGTTAAAATTAATGATATAGTTTTCGTCTACGGCTATTTTCTACGGTCGGGTAAAAGAATTTATATTCTGTTATATTGTTTATTTTCTACATTGTTGTAGAATATGTCTTCTTCCAATTGTATTTCGATCTACAAATTTTAGAACACACATTCTAACACTTCTTATGTCGTCTACCAATGGCAGAAGATATTTTCTTCCATTTTGTCTACAGTCTACTACTACCGTAGAATATGTTTTCTGAAAATCAGTTACAATAAATGATTTAAATTCATTTTAATTAATATTTTTAATTCATTTTTTCATAAATAATTTTAAAAATTAATGAAAAATCCCCTAAATCTAGGATATAATATTCTCCATATCTTGCAGTTTCCTTAAATGTTACTCCCTACGTTCCTAATTAATAGATGTTTAAGTTAATGCACGGTTATTAAGAAAATGCATTGATTTCTACGATTTACAGTTTTCAATAAAGTTTAACCAATAGTATTTCAGTATTTGTTTTGGAATTTGTAAAAGTGCATAGAAAACTGTAAAAACTCTATTATTTTGGAACAAAATTTTTTTGTAAAAAATTCATTAATTAGGAACGGAGGGAGTATTTTTAAATCATTGTAATTAATGATTTCCTTATTTAATTTTTAAAATACAAAAACAATATATTGAACATTGTATTGAAAAACATTAAAATCTTAATGGGACAAGCTTGCTCCTTTAAAGGTATGGTGGGACAAAACACATTTTAATGTGTCTTGATTTTACAATTTTCCTTTCATTTCTAAGAGGAAATAGAAACTTTTACTTACCAAAATGGCTTTTAAAAAAATGAAAATTAAGAAGAGAAACAGAAAAAGACTAACCACTTTAAGAACTAGTACAGTCAAAAAAGCATGATTGGAGAAATAAACGTGAAGAGTCTATAAAAACCTATTAAAATTGTGACAGTCCAAATGCCAATATGTAAAGACACACAGTCACAAACTTCTCCTTGTTCATTTGAGATCTCAATCTTAAAAACCTTTTCAAATATCTAAGTCATAGACTCCTATGCTTTCTTAATCGTTTTCTAATTACTTTTTTAGATTTGTTCCAAATTATTGGGATACTTGCTAGATAGCTGGGGAGAGGGCAATCAAACTATTTCTTTGAAATGAATACGGCATAATATAAACGGTGAATGAAGTTCAATCTGACCATCATCGCTTTTTTTTTTCTTAAGAACTCAAATATAACCAATTTGTTTTCAGATTTGTGACAAAGAAAAATTGGTTATATTTTACCTTAAAAAAAAGCGGTGATGATCAGGTTGAAACTTCATTCGACGTTTGTTAGATACATCGTGTGGTCGAATGATATGGAGAGTAACGTCAACAACCTTGTTGATGAAGACACCGTTTGTACTGGACGTCAAATACTGACTTCTTAATGGAGATAATGGAAATCATTAAAGCTTTGGTTGTTCCTATCTACATCACCAAGGTTACTAGACATACAAATTTATAGGCTCTTTCTTTAATTTTTCTTTCTCTATCTTTGCTTCTTTAGCCATGAAATTAATTAATCAAACAATATTCAATAGAAAAGTCAGTAAATATATATATATATGTGTTTTTTTAGTAATGTTTCAGTTTGTTTTCTTCACATTCGTTATAACACAGCTTGAATAATAATTTGAAGACGATTAGGAGGAACGATGACCCATAATTTTAAGGGTCAATTGGCTAATAAATCATGAAGAAACATATAATTAAGTAACTGACAATAAGAATCCGAAATTTGACAATATGGTTTGGAATTAATGAAAAAAAAATGAAATTAACCTTCTTCATTAAACTTTTTTCTCTTTCTCAAATTACAAAAACTAAAAAAAAAAATTTGGAGAATTGGCAGCCAATAGAAACATCAGCAAATCAAGTAGTTACAATAACGGATCCGGTGGATGCAGTAACAAATCTGATGGTGTGTGGCCGCCACAGTTAACCTTAGCCGTCACGGTGGTGTGTGGCAGAAGAGCGGGAGAGAGGAGGAAAGATTTGGTGGTGCGTAACTGCCACGGTTAACCCTAGCCACCACGGTTAACCCCATCCGCCACGGTTAACCCTAGCCGCCACGGTGGTCTGTGGCAGAAGAAAGAGATAGAGATCATATAGATAGAGGAGGAGAGATCTGGTGGTGCGTAGCCGCCACGGTTAACCCTAGCCACCACGGTGGTGTGTGGCGGTTAAAAACATTGACGGATCAGGTGGATAGAGGCCATTAAAAATATTCGACGAATCAAGTGGGGCTTTCGACAGATCTGGTGGTGCGTAGCCGCCACAGTTAACCGTAGCCACTACAGTTAACCCCAACCGCCACGGTTAACCCTAGCCGCCACGGTGGTGTGTGGCAGAAGAGCGGGAGAGAGGAGGAGAGATCTGGTGGTGCGTATGTAACATCCCAAACCGGAGAGGGGATTATTTGGGAAAAACTTAGAGGGAAAACAAGAGATGCGGACCTTAGGAATGGAAACTAAGGCGCGTAGACGGTCGGGAAAGCTAGAAATGGAAGGAAAGGAAGAGAGATGGGCTTTCGGCCCATGTAGTAAGGAGGTGGAGAAAAATAAGGAAAGTGGAGAAAAATAAGGAAAGTGGATATTCTCCTTAGGGTTTTCGGTGTAGTATAAATAGAGGGCTAGGGAGCTCATTATTTACACACACCAAAATATTTCTCTCCTCTCTAGAGCCAAAGATACACGCTTAAGAGGGAGAGAAAAGGAGGAGCTCGAGAAGGAACTCGGCACCCCACCTAAGGAGAAGCGGTATAAGGAAAGGCGCGATCCGTACCTAATACTCCCTTTCTATTCTCTTCCTTATAGCTTTCATACGGTAGTCTTAGTAGTACGGGTTAGGGTAGTAGTAGTAGTAGTAGTAGTAGTAGTGGTCTTGTGCGGGTAGCGCTCTCGTGCACGGCCGGTAGTGTTGGTAGCGCCAAGGGTTGGCATCGGTATGGCCTCGGGGTGCCTCGATGTCAACACGACTGGGTACCAATGATAGGCCTCGGTAGCGCCAAGGGTTGGCATCGGTCAGATACCGGTGACAACACGACTGGGTACCGAGTGTCCTAGAACTAAGCAGTGGCCGCCTCGATGGGGCATCGGTCAGCCTCGAGAGGGCATCAATGCGAGGCATTGGTGGCGCCTCGACAGGACCGGTGACGCCTTGACCAGGCACCGTAAGTAGTAAGGCTGATCGATGATCAGGACGAGGAGCGTCGGACCGTATCACGAGGGTCGTATCGATAAGCAATCGGTGCGGCCGCTCAACGATCCGATAGTGCCATAGTGGCTATCAGGTAGTATCAGCGGTTGGACCATGGGGACGCGTCGATGGGCCCTCGGGGAGGCCTACGATCGATCTACCACTGGCCATCGAGGATAACTGTGCAGTCCGCAAGGGCAGGCCGCGACATGGTCGCAGCCTGGCATCGGTAAGCCCAGCGTAGGCATCGGTGCATCAGCATGATACCTTGCTAGTCCGCGATGAACAAACCGGTAATCATCGGTGAAGACATCGATGATCGGAGAGAAAGCTAGACAGCCAGTGCCAACCACTAGGCCGCGGATCGGTAAGGCCTCGATAGATATCGACACGGCCTCGGTTCGGAAATCACGCCTGGTAAGCAAAAGCATGCTTGGCTTACCAACAGTGGCAGAGCATCCGGTCAGATCATGGCGATCTGGCTATGGACTCGTAGGTGAGACAGTAGAGGAGCATGGCAAGGCTAACACAGCTTGCCAAGCAAATCAGTTATCACAATGGAACTTGGTGAGGGTACACGTACCTAGGGATACCGGTCGTGGGACTCAACCTTGTATCTCGAGGAAACTTGGCTCGGCCTAAGCCGGCCCAAGAGTGACTCGTTGTTTGGCGGACTGGAAACTAGGCATGGCAGGATCATGTCTAGCTCCGACTCGCACCGCATGTAGTTTAGGTAGTAGTAGATGCATAGGCCGGCTATACTCTGAAAAGAGAGCCAGTGGGCCAAATGTGAGGATTAGCGTGGCAGACTGAGAGGTCTGATACTAACCGATCATTGAACCGCAAAATAGAGTTATGGTAGCGTTATAGCCGCAAGGCCGTGAGGTTACTCGATGGTTCGCTTGTTTGTTGGACTCGGCAGACTACTAGAGAATGCTGTAGGCCGGACAGGTAGTGGCCGGCCAACTCGATAGTTGGACGGTTACGCCTTAGTCAACCTGGTAGAAAGTCTAGACGGTGTGTGCCAACAAGAGAAGCGCTAAGGAAGCTTAGCAAACTCGTACGGCCGCATACGACTCCAGGGTTAGAGGCAAGGCCGTGGGAACGCCGAGGCCAGTGATGGGCAAGGCTGGACCGCGAGTCTTCCACAATTAACGGATAGTTTTATGTTTGTATTTCTGCAGGGACGGTCACCGTATGGCCATAGATGTGTCATGGGTAACGTATTGGGATAGCCATGCTTACCTGGGGCCGACCATACGGGGCAAAGGTATTGTTTGAAATGCTTCGGCTATTGCTTGAGAACGTAGAGGTATAACGGACTAGGATTAAAATGAAGTAGATAGCTTGATTGTGAACCTTAGGATAGAGTAGTAGAGCATGTTAAACTGGTAGGATAGTAGGTTCACAATGCCACCGTTAAATATTGCATAGGGACGTATGTATGGGCATGCGTTCCGACTTGTTTGTGTTTGGCCTGAAAGAGGGCACCAGTCCTAGCGCTCTAGCGGAGCGTTAGAAGGGTTTGAAGTTCCAGAATCTTCGGAAAGTCCGCCGACGGGCCGACTAGTAGTAGTGGCCAGCGTGCCAAGAATTTCCAGTGTTACTGGAACAGTTACCAGCGTGCTGGTGTAGAGTTGTCGTGACGGCCAGCGTGCCGGCACGAGGTTGAGAAGTTATGCTCGTATCACCGCCAAAGGGTTGGCCGTGAGACGTAGTGCCTAGCAAGTAGTGCTAAGGGTACTGTGTGGGGTTGTAGGTTTAGAATAGCTAGGTAGTGTTAGGTGGTGAGACGGAGTAGACCGTCTTACTGAGTATTCAATACTCACCCCCTTACCAGTGCGCAGGATAGGACATCCGGTCAGGTGGACCATAGGACGGCAAGGCAGGAGGGAGCGGCAGGCAACGGAGGAAGAATTTCCCAAGGCGTAGTGAATCTACTACCCTATGTTGTAATTTACCGTACAATGTAACTGAGAAATTTTAGAGCAATGAAAATACCACTTTTTGACTAACACTTGGGTCTGGATTCATAGTCCGAGATGCGGGTGTTACAAATTTGGTATCAGAGCTCGGCTGTCACTCCAGTTCTGACCTGGAGGGCAACTTCAAAGGATCTCTTGGGACTAAGCCGAAGGAAAGCCCAGTTGCCTCGCCGCGGAACTCAACGCCTCCTATGAGACTGATAAGAACCAAGTACGTCAGGTACACGGTCCCGGGTAACACTTAAGGGAAATGGAAATACTCGGTTTCCCTTTGGAACCAGAATGGTTCCACCGTTTTTCTTATATATATAGCTATAGATAAAGCAAATTTTTTTTTGGGATGGACGGGCCTCTACATTTAGGCGGGCCTTGGGAAAGCCTTGCTTAAAGCCCCAAATTCCTGGAACCCTAATAAGGCTCCACCAAAAACCCTAGGAACCCACGGCTAAGGAGAAGGGAGCCGTGAGCGCGCCGGATGCTTAATAAGGAAGGAAGGGAGTAAGCATCAAGCAGGAATATTCTCAAGATCTAGGAGAATGTTTCGAGTTATCCGATTATGGGAAGTAGATTTTTCGGCCATTAAGGGATAATGGCGAAAAAGGAAGGTGTATTTATCAGCAATGGAAACTGATAAATACTACCAAATCTTTTGAGATTATCCACGCGCAAATGGGAAGTGGATTTTTCCTTTTTTGTTCGGCCATTAAGGGATAATGGCGAAAAAGGAAAGTGTATTTATCAGCAATGGAAACTGATAAATACTACCAAATCTTTTGAGATGATCCACGAGAAAATAAGGGAAAGGGAAGGCGCAATTATCAGTAATGGAAACTGATAATTATCACGTAATATTTCGTGATTATCCAAGAGGGAAAGTAAATATTCCCTGCTTGGCGGAGAAGGAAATCCGGCGCTATATAAAGGGGAGAGGAGTCTCCTCTTTTCTCATTCACTTTTCATTCTTCTCTCCTCATAACAAAGTAGTAACAAGCTCCACGATGGCCGCCAGGATTGTCAAAGTCGAAGGAAACAAATTATGGATCCGGGTAAAGAAAGAACCTGCGGAGGAACAAGCGGCGAGAGGCAGCCCGTGCTCAAGCAGGGAGTCTCGGACAATCACACAACACTACTCTCGGGTCAAGGAGGAACCGGCCGACAGCCCCATGGAACAAGACCCGCACCCCCGAATCTTCCGGATGACTCCACAACCGGCAGAAGAAGCTAAGGTAAGTCCGCCGGGAAACCCTTGCGTACAAGTCAAGAGAAGGGCCGGGTTCCCGGTCCACCGAGACTGGCCGAAGGGATCCCATTCCGAGCCGCGGATCCCAAAGGTAGAACCGCAGTCACCCCGGGTAACGGAGCAGGCCTCGATCACCTTCCACCACGTGGAAATGGTCTTAGCAAATTGGCAGCACCGGTTCGACACCATCGCTCAAGACAACAAGACCGTGGAAGAGTACTTCGTGGAGTTCATGCTGCTAAAGAAGGCTACCAGGTGCGCTGAAGACCCGGACGCGGTCCTACTTCGATTTTGGAAGGGCCTACGGACGGAGTTCCACGTGGCTCTGGGCGGAAGCACTTACCTCACCGCGGCCCACTTGGCGGACGATGCCGCTCGACTCGAAAAGATGGGGAGAAGCAAGGAACCAGGAACATTCGGAGGACTAGGGGATCCTGCACCAGCCCCACCGGCGGAAGCAGCACCAACGGGTCCGGGTAGCTCGCGGCCTGCAGGATGGCCGTACTTCCTAAATGCATACCGGACCTATGCCGACCTGCGCATTAACCCGAGCGAGGAGGCGGGCAAAGGAACAAACGGATGGCTAGAAGAGTCGGATGAAGAGGCTGACATATGGGGCGAAGTCAAGCCTGAATGGGAGCGCTACCGGGACAGCCCGCCGTCAGCAACAACCCCCGTTGGGACCCCGAGTGGCTGAAGGAGGAAGAGCTAGTTGATGTAGGTTAAGATAGTCGTTGGTTTTGGTTTTGTTTCAACTCTAAGTTTTGCTTGTTCCAATTATTCTCAACTAGTTTAAAGCAATTGTCTTTCTCATTTTTTACTCAATAAAGAATTCGATATTTATTCTAGACAAAGTTTAGGATAAGCATTGAAGTGAGTAAAATACTCGAGAGACAATACTTGGCTAGGCCCCCATTGAGGATCGACAAGGTCGATACTCGTCTTGGATCCGAGGACGGCTCCATTTCAAGGGGGGGAGAATTTGTAACATCCCAAACCGGAGAGGGGATTCTTTGGGAAAAACTTAGAGGGAAAACAAGAGATGCGGACCTTAGGAATGGAAACTAAGGCGCGTAGACGGTCGGGAAAGCTAGAAATGGAAGGAAAGGAAGAGAGATAGGCTTTCGGCCCATGTAGTAAGGAGGTGGAGAAAAATAAGGAAAGTGGAGAAAAATAAGGAAAGTGGATATTCTCCTTAGGGTTTTTGGTGTAGTATAAATAGAGGGCTAGGGAGCTCATTATTTACACACACCAAAATATTTCTCTCCTCTCTAGAGCCAAAGATACACGCTTAAGAGGGAGAGAAAAGGAGGAGCTCGAGAAGGAACTCGGCACCCCACCTAAGGAGAAGCGGTATAAGGTAAGGCGCGATCCGTACCTAATACTCCCTTTCTATTATCTTCCTTATAGCTTTCATACGGTAGTCTTAGTAGTACGGGTTAGGGTAGTAGTAGTAGTAGTAGTAGTAGTAGTAGTAGTAGTGGTCTTGTGCGGGCAGCGATCCCGTGCACGGCCGGTAGTGTTGGTAGCGCCAAGGGTTGGCATCGGTATGGCCTCGGGGTGCCTCGATGTCAGCACGACTGGGTACCAATGATAGGCCTCGGTAGCGCCAAGGGTTAGCATCGGTCAGATACCGGTGACAACACGACTGGGTACCGAGTGTCCTAGAACTAAGCAGTGGCCGCCTCGATGGGGCATCGGTGAGCCTCGAGAGGGCATCAATGCGAGGCATTGGTGGCACCTCGACAGGACCGGTGACGCCTTGACCAGGCACCGTAAGTAGTAAGGCTGATCGATGATCAGGACGAGGAGCGTCGGACCGTATCACGAGGGTCGTATCGATAAGCAATCGGTGCGGCCGCTCAACGATCCGATAGTGCCATAGTGGCTATCAGGTAATATCAGCGGTTGGACCATGGGGACGCGTCGATAGGCCCTCGGGGAGGCCTACGATCGATCTACCACTGGCCATCGAGGATAACTGTGCAGTCCGCAAGGGCAGGCCGCGACATGGTCGCAGCCTGGCATCGGTAAGCCCAGCGTAGGCATCGGTGCATCAGCATGATACCTTGCTAGTCCGCGATGAACAAACCGGTAATCATCGGTGAAGACATCGATGATCGGAGAGAAAGCTAGACAGCCAGTGCCAACCACTAGGCCGCGGATCGGTAAGGCCTCGATAGATATCGACACGGCCTCGGTTCGGAAATCACGCCTGGTAAGCAAAAGCATGCTTGGCTTACCAACAGTGGCAGAGCATCCGGTCAGATCATGGCGATCTGGCTATGGACTCGTAGGTGAGACAGTAGAGGAGCATGGCAAGGCTAACACAGCTTGCCAAGCAAATCAGTTATCACAATGGAACTTGGTGAGGGTACACGTACCTAGGGATACCGGTCGTGGGACTCAACCTTGTATCTCGAGGAAACTTGGCTCGGCCTAAGCCGGCCCAAGAGTGACTCGTTGTTTGGCGGACTGGAAACTAGGCATGGCAGGATCATGTCTAGCTCCGACTCGCACCGCATGTAGTTTAGGTAGTAGTAGATGCATAGGCCGGCTATACTCTGAAAAGAGAGCCAGTGGGCCAAATGTGAGGATTAGCGTGGCAGACTGAGAGGTCTGATACTAACCGATCATTGAACCGCAAAATAGAGTTATGGTAGCGTTATAGCCGCAAGGCCGTGAGGTTACTCGATGGTTCGCTTGTTTGTTGGACTTGGCAGACTACTAGAGAATGCTGTAGGCCGGACAGGTAGTGGCCGGCCAACTCGATAGTTGGACGGTTACGCCTTAGTCAACCTGGTAGAAAGTCTAGACGGTGTGTGCCAACAAGAGAAGCGCTAAGGAAGCTTAGCAAACTCGTACGGCCGCATACGACTCCAGGGTTAGAGGCAAGGCCGTGGGAACGCCGAGGCCAGTGATGGGCAAGGCTGGACCGCGAGTCTTCCACAATTAACGGATAGTTTTATGTTTGTATTTCTGCAGGGACGGTCACCGTATGGCCATAGATGTGTCATGGGTAACGTATTGGGATAGCCATGCTTACCTGGGGCCGACCATACGGGGCAAAGGTATTGTTTGAAATGCTTCGGCTATTGCTTGAGAACGTAGAGGTATAACGGACTAGGATTAAAATGAAGTAGATAGCTTGATTGTGAACCTTAGGATAGAGTAGTAGAGCATGTTAAACTGGTAGGATAGTAGGTTCACAATGCCACCGTTAAATATTGCATAGGGACGTATGTATGGGCATGCGTTCCGACTTGTTTGTGTTTGGCCTGAAAGAGGGCACCAGTCCTAGCGCTCTAGCGGAGCGTTAGAAGGGTTTGAAGTTCCAGAATCTTCGGAAAGTCCGCCGACGGGCCGACTAGTAGTAGTGGCCAGCGTGCCAAGAATTTCCAGTGTTACTGGAACAGTTACCAGCGTGCTGGTGTAGAGTTGTCGTGACGGCCAGCGTGCCGGCACGAGGTTGAGAAGTTATGCTCGTATCACCGCCAAAGGGTTGGCCGTGAGACGCAGTGCCTAGCAAGTAGTGCTAAGGGTACTGTGTGGGGTTGTAGGTTTAGAATAGCTAGGTAGTGTTAGGTGGTGAGACGGAGTAGACCGTCTTACTGAGTATTCAATACTCACCCCCTTACCAGTGCGCAGGATAGGACATCCGGTCAGGTGGACCATAGGACGGCAAGGCAGGAGGGAGCGGCAGGCAACGGAGGAAGAATTTCCCAAGGCGTAGTGAATCTACTACCCTATGTTGTAATTTACCGTACAATGTAACTGAGAAATTTTAGAGCAATGAAAATACCACTTTTTGACTAACACTTGGGTCTGGATTCATAGTCCGAGATGCGGGTGTTACAGCGTAACCCTAGCCACCACGGTTAATCTCATCCGCCACGGTTAACCCTAACCGACACGGTGGTCTATGGCAGAAGAGAGAGATAGAGGTGGAGAGATAGAGATCATAGAGATAGAGGTGGAGAGATAGAGATCATAGAGATAGAAGAGGAGAGGTTTGGTGGTGTGTAGCCGTCACGGTTAACCCTAGCCGTCATGGTTAACCCCGTCCGCCACGGTTAACCCTAGCTACCACGGTGGTGTGTGGCAGAAGAGAGATAGAGATCAGAGAGAGAGGGAGAGAGATATAGATAGATATGTATAGGGGCAATATTGTATTGATTGAAAAGTGTTTAGTTGGTTGTACAACTACCTAATTAGTCTATTATGTATATATGTGGTCTAATATTCCCTAATTTTAATCCGTAAATTTTGGAAAACGTGATTGGATAGTGATATGAAGACGATGGCTATTAATTTTTTTTTTTTTTTTGACAACGATGGCTCCTTATTTTAATCTTAAGTTTTCGGAAAATTAAGCTACTTTGACAACGATGGCTCCTTATTTTAATCTTAATTTTTCGGAAAATTAAGCTACATATCAAGATATATCAGTATTTGGTCCATATTGGCCCAATATTTTAACTACAAGAGTCAAAAGTATTCATGAATTGTCAAAGATATAACGATTAATTAATAAAAGGGCAAATAAGCTTGGCCAGCAAGATAAGAGGACATTTCCAAGAAACTTGTCCATGAATATTCAACGATAATCTTTGTCCTTTATAAATACATAAACCTTCTCATAATCATTTAAAAATCAAACCAAATCATCATACACAATATACTCACTCATTCACTAAAACACACGTTTTAAAGAACTCTAATCATGTCTCTTTTCGCCTCCTTGTTTCATTGTTTTGCTCCAAATTCCGGTTCACGGATTAGCTCAACCAATGAGAGTAGCTTGAAAGCTATGCCCTTGAAGAAACCGAAAAGCAAATCCGAATCTCCAAGAGCTCCGATCATCGTGTCTTATTTCCCGGTTGGTTCTAACCTTTCACGTTTGTAAAAGAAGAGAAGATGAAGTTGACATATTTGTTGTAATGTGACGGCTTTATTTTCTTGGCCCCTCTTGTTTCGTGTATGTCACTATAATAGATCATTTAGATTGTTCATAATACAGACCACAAAAATAGAATGGGTTTTTTTTTGTAACAAAAGAATTATATGCTTTGTACTCAACGTGAAATAAAAAGATTAATTTTTAGATGTTTGTTTTGTATAGAAAATTAGGCTGAGGTACAAGAGACATGTAAGTATGTAACCCACATTTTTATTACTTATTAAGTCAATTTGATTCCGAAGTGATTCTTGAGGCATAAACACTGCTCAAGATATCACCAGCATATAAATTTGTAACATTGTGATGATGTTGAACGACTACATGAGTGGCCTAACTTCTCCATAGATTTACTAGAATTTAGTCGTTGTGCACTACGGTAGAACCTCGATAAATTAATATTCGATAAATTAATAAACACCATAAATTAATAAATTATCCCGGTCCCGAGTCGGGCCAATGTAAAAATCAACTCAATTTGATAAAATGATAAGATAATAATTTTTTTGAAACTCCTATGTAAAATATGGTCTCAATAATAGTATAAATTAATAATCATATATAATTATGTATATATATATATATGATAATATACTAAACATGGTTTTAGTGATTTTTTTTTAACTTAAAAATGAAAATCTCATTAGACCTTATCTTTTAATTTAAGTGTTACATCAAAAACTTTTATAATTGTTTTGTCGATCTTTACCATAAACTTGTAAAAATTATAGGCAAAATAATTGATTCTTTATAATAACGCTTTATAAATGTATTCATCGATATTAGGGATAATAACTATGATTTTTTCTAAATTTTATACATAGTATACCATTTTAGTTTGATCGTCTATTATAATAATATCATCCACTCTATTGCGATAATCAAAAATTTTAATCAAAATTTCATCAATTTGCAAATAGATTCATTAAATTTCATAATATAACATTATTCGAAAAAACAAATTAAGAAGAATCTTACCTAAAATGGATTTCTCTGTATTAATTTATCGATAAAATAATATTCTCTCTAAATTAATAAATTATCTCGGTCCCAACATTATTAATTTATAGAGGTTTTACTGTATTTAATTATTGTACGTTTTTTTTGTTTATTGACCTATTAAATAATTAGTGCCGATAACTATTGTATTTAGACGGTCAAGATTCAAGGTAATTTCTTCATTTGTTCCATGCCTCACATTCTTCCAACACAAGCAAGCCAATCATGGATCAGATTTACCACAACTAGCTTTTCCATTTCAAGTTGCTTCCAAACAACCCGATGAAAAATTCGTTAAAAAAATTGTTGTCACTAAATCTGAGAATGAAGCAAGACAAAAATGATAATGGTTTTACTATGAAGTGGTGGAGACATGATTCTTGGATGTATAAAGAACTTGAGGCTTGGAATTTGCCAGAGAAATTCCTTAAAATACTATACTTTCAAAACAAATTCCAAAGATACCACCAAAAGTGATGTTTTCGTTATTCTATGCACACATAATTAAGGACTTGGTTATTTTAGAGAAGTACTTGCAGGATTACTTAAGCAAAATATTGAAGAAACTAAAGGATCTTAAGGCACAATCCAAGCAACTAACTAGTTCAAGAAACAACTAACATGAGGTACGAGGTTGTTGAATCAGATGCATGGGGTCAACTTTAGGCATACAAAAACTGTAAGTGAGAAAAGGGAAACTTGAGGTACGAGGTTGTTGAATCAGATGCATTGATACAATAAGTATAAGGCCCGTCCTTCACTTTTGGGTCAAGAGGATGCTTACCCATGTGTTGATTGGATCTGTGGAAAAAACAACTAACTAGTTCAAGAAACAAGAACCATAGCTTAAATTAATTAGCTAAAAAAACATTGTAGAGAGCAGGAGAGAGGATAAACACCTTCATCGCCTCGGTGTGTTACATGATTTTCTTTGAGATGAGAGACAAATTGTTCAAAACCTTTGCCATTCAACCTGCATTGCGCGCAATACCAACCCGGATCCTCCACCTCAGGTACCCCTGAATCCTTTGGAACTGTAAGGAAGGGAAAAAAAACTAACTAGTTCAGAAACAACAACAACAAGAGAGCTTAATTTCACTTGCTAAAGAAGTAGAGGAAAACAAACACCTGCTAGTAAGGGACGCAGAAAGCATTCCCTGTCTTTCATGGCTAGAGGAGTCCAGGATTGAGGACAAGGGGAATTCGGCATTAAATCCTGGATAATGTTGTGTCCTTGCTTGTGTATTATGCTAATCATGGAACGGAAGCTACACTCAGAGGATATGAGGTGGAAATTACAACCATTACACGGAGGCCTATTATCGAAGAGCCAACTTGACATTGCCCGGTCAATGCCCAAGAATTCTGTTTGTTTCAGAAACTTATTGAGATTCTAATGCAGCAAAAGGAAAATACGTAAAAGTAATGTAGAAGAAAGACACAAGGAGGAGAATTAACCGGTATCGACGTAAGTAAGAGAGACTCCAGAGGAATAGACCTCTTGCAGAATGTGGAGAGGGACACGTGTTAGTATGCCAACCGCGTTGATTGTGACAGGACCAGAGTAGCCCAACGCCTTCAACGACTTGTTTATTAACGGACCAACAAGACGAGCATGATAGGGAGAGAGAACATTACACTGTAGACAGGACGGCTCAATAATATTGTGGGCCCGGGCAAAAAAAAAATTTGGCTTTTTAAAATAGTGTTTTAGAATTTTTTGCTAAATAAATTGTACTCTAAATTTTTTTTTTTGTAGATATAGTTAAATTAAACGAAAAATTACCTTATTAAAAATAAATATGAGCATTTTTTATTTATTTTAGATTTAATTTTGTCTATTTTTTACGTAAAATAATACAAAAAACAAAATTTGGGACCCTTTAATTCTTGGGATATGGGATGGGCGGGGCATTGCACCACTTGTCCCCCTCCCTCAACAGCCCTGCCTGTAGATGTCCCAAAGGACATGCGTCGCAGACTCCTTCGTCGCCTTCGTAGCCCCGTCGACCTCGAGGCCTTCGTCACCTTCCTCGCCTCCGTCATTCAAGACTTCAAACTAAAAAACCCTTAAATCAAAATTCAAAATTTAGGGCGCAGTTAGATGTAGAGCGGAAATCTATTCCATCAGATCATCATTAGGAGGACGTTCCAATCACCTACCTCGCTAATTATCGAATCTGAAACGCCAGAGAGAAAAAGATGGTGCCGTGGAGAGTGAGGAACAAGCAAGCAATCGTTTCGATCGAACCGAATCGAATGTTCTAGGTCAACTATAATAAATATACGCGTGGCCCATTAGGTGTTAAGGCCCTTTATGAAGTATTTTCGCGGTTTGAGCTTAGGATTAAGGTCCAAGTCTGCCTATATTTTTGAGACTAATTATTCTCAAGAAAATGTAGGGGGGTACTATAAAAAAACGTTACACAATTTTTGTGTATCACTTTCTCTTATCGCTATTTTTACATATTTACACTATCATATAAATGTAATCGCTTACCATAGCCATTTTAAATTAAAAAAAAATTGTATCGATTTAAGTCACTTATCAAACTCAGAATAAGTGTCAGTGTTTGTATAAACGCGAAAGACATATAAATGGTCATGGACAATTGGGCATAGCTCAAGACAGTTACTAAAGGTTCATAAATTTGTATAAAAATCCATATATCCGATAGATATTTAGAGAGTGAGTATTGAAATTTAATCATAAGATGAAAACAAAAACGATAAATCAAATCTCTCCCTTCTTCTTCAATTTGTTCCATCCCTCACATTTTTCCAACACACGCAAGCCGATCATGGATAAGATTTACCGCAACTTGCTTTTCCATTTTAAGTTGCTTCCAAACAATCCGATAAAAAATTCGTTAAAAAAAATGTTGATCACTAAATCTGAGAATGAAGAAAGAAAAATGATAATGGTTTTACTATGAAAGGATTTAGGCATGTTTCTTGGATGTGAAGAAATTTGAGGCTTGGAATTTGCCAAACTTGTTTCCCAAATATCTCAAGAGTTCCTTTTTTTTTTTTTTTGTCGACCATTATCCATTTCATTAAGCCCAAAAAGCTAAAAAGCAAGTGGTACAACATTATGAATTTAATATCTCAAGAGTTCTAATCTCTACTAAGACACAATTTTTTTGGAAAATGTGTGAGGTAATGAGTACTAATTAGTACCATGAGTTTTTTTATGTAAGTTGGTGTTTGTAATGCTACTAAAAACTGGCATGCCTTTGTGCTTTTGTGGCAGAAATGAAACATAGAGAAGGAGAAGATGAGATTTAAAGAATTTCTGTGTCTATTCCACTAAAGAGAGCATACAACTTTATATTACAATGATCGTATCTACTTGCCATAAACTATATAATTCTCAATAAGTACAATCATAAAACCAGATTCCCAATCATCTCAATCATCCCAATCATAGGGATTTGCCTTGATTCATACGTGATATCACATTTACTCCAATACCTCCCCTCAAGTTGGAGCATGCAAGTCTAGGATGCCCAACTTGTCTCTAAACACGTCAAACGCATGACGACCCAAAGCTTTTGTAAAGATGTCAGCAAGCTGTAAATTGGTATTAACATGCTTAGTGGCGATCTGACCAGCTTGAATCTGTTCCCGAACAAAGTGACAATCTAGTTCAATATGTTTCGTGCGTTCATGAAACACTGGATTGTTGCTGATATGAATTGCAGCTTTGCTGTCACAAAACATCAACATTGGTTGCGGATGTGGTACGCCAAGATTCTCCAGAATTCGTTTGATCCATATAAGTTCTTTTGCAAGAGACTGCATAGCACGATATTCTGCTTCTGCGGAAGAAGTACTTACAGTGGGTTGTTTGCGAGTTTTCCATGAAACCGGGCTGTCACCAAGCTGCACAAAATAACCGGTGACGGATCTACGTGTGAGTGGACAACTCGCCCAATCTGAATCACACCATCCAGTAATCTGGAAATTAGTATCAGCGCGGAGAAGAATGCCTTGTCCGGGACTATTTTTTAGATAACGAACTACCCTTAAAGCTGCATTCCAATGATCTTCTCTCGGTAGTTGCATAAATTGTGCCAAAACATGTACACAATAAGCCAAATCAGGACGTGTTACTCCCAAGTAGATAAGTCTTCCGATCAGCCTGCGATATTGTTGAGGATCCGTAAGCAATGGAGATGTAGACAAGGCTAGCTTGTGATTTTGTTCTAGCGGAAACGTTGCTGGTTTCGCTGCTAACAAACCAGTTTCGGTGAGGATGTCCATCGCGTACTTTCTTTGACATAAGTATATACCCGTCGAGTTTCGTGCTACTTCAATACCTAAGAAGTATTTTAAGGGACCCAAATCCTTCATGTGAAAACAAGAGGACAAATAATCTTTGAATTTTGCCATCTCTTGAGTAGAACTTCCTGTGATGATCAAATCGTCAACATAAACTAAAACATGTAGGTGAGTACTTGCTTTAGCGTAGGTAAACAACGAGTAATCAGACTTGGATTGGTTAAAGCCATAGGCAGTGAGCGCAGTAGTCAATTTCTCAAACCAACACCGAGGCGCTTGCTTTAAACCGTATAATGATTTCTTTAAGCGACACACTTTCGATGAATCGGTAGAGTTAAAACCAGGAGGCAACTTCATGTAAACCTCTTCATGAAGATCTCCATGTAAGAAAGCGTTATGAACATCCATTTGATGAACATCCCAACCACACCCAGCTGCAACTTCTAAAACCAATCGAACCGTACCCATCTTGGCAACCGGAGCAAACGTTTCTCCATAGTCGTCTCCTTCAATCTGCCTATTTCCAAGAGCAACTAGTCGTGCTTTAAATCGTTCAATCGTTCCATCAGCCTTATATTTCACTTTGTATACCCACTTACAACCAATTGCTTTCTTCCCTTTAGGTAAATCTTCAAGTGTCCAAGTATCGTTTGCTTCAAGAGCTTCAATTTCGTTACCCATTGCCTTTCTCCAACGACGATCACCAATCGCTTGCTTATAAGTTTGTGGCTCAACCGTAGAGATAACCGCAGCCATATATGCCTGATGGATTGATGAGAATCGACTGTGGTCTAGATAATTTTGAATGGGATAAGCAGAGGTTTTACCAGTGGAAGCGAGAGTTCTGCTAATCGCTGTGTTGGTGACATAATTGCGAAGTGTGACAGCTGGAATTCGTTTTCGATGCCCTCTACCCAGCTGAATTTCTGGTTCGCCAACACTATTTTCTTCTAGAGATGGAGTTGCAGGTTCTACATCGACATTAGTTGATGATGGAGTTGGAGGCACAATTTGCTGGCCCAAATCTGAATTGATATTAGGCCCATTTTCATTGTCTTGTGTGGCATGTTCAAGAGCAACTTCAGGTGGGCCTTGTGAATCATTAGAGCCCAGTAGAGGTGTTGAACAAGTCAAATTGGAGAGCTGCAGAGATTTGGTACGTTCTCCTTCTTCTAAAGCTGTGTGATTTGGTGCCCAAAGAGCTTGATCAGAGTCAGCATCCTCAAGAACAGTTGAGTTTGCAAAAGGGAATTCTTTCTCACTGAACTCGACATCCCTTGAGGTGAAGAAAACGTTTTCTTCTAAATCATACAAACTCCACGCCTTTTTCCCATAGGGATAACCAACAAATAAACACTTGCGACTCCTTGAAGCAAATTTATCACCTTTGGTCTTCTGATTATGTGCGTAACACAGAGTACCAAATACTTTGATATGCTCATACGAGGGTCGTGTTCCATAAAGTCTTTCGTAAGGTGTTTTGCCCTCTAAAACCGAACTCGGTGTTCGATTTATCAAGTATCCAGCAGTTAGCACACATTCACCCCAAAACTCTATAGGCAAGTTTGCTTGGAATCGCAAAGCCCTTGCCACATTCAAGATATGACGATGCTTCCTTTCAACTCTTCCATTCTGTTGCGGTGTTCCAACACACGACGTTTCATGAAGAATTCCATGAGTAAAAAAGAAATCAGAAAGACAAACAAATTCAGAACCGTTGTCACTTCTTATAACTTTCACGTCCTTTTGAAATTGTCGAGTTGTCATAGCGACAAAATTCTTAAGCTGAATTGGTGCTTCTGTTTTATCATTCAAGATATAAATCCATACAGCTCTTGAATAATCATCAACGATTGTTAAAAAATAGCGAGCTCCGGAATGAGATGGTGTTCTATAAGGACCCCATAAGTCGCAGTGAATTAACTCAAAACACCTTGATGTTTTATTCATACTAAGAGGAAAACAAGCTTTTGTTTGCTTTGCGCGGAGACAAATATCACACGCCTTATTCATAGATTCAGAAGAAACAGAAACAGAAACATCAGGTAATGAACCAACTATTCTTGCAGACGGATGTCCCATCCTCTTGTGCCACAGTTGGTAAGTATCCTCTTCCCGAACAGTGACAGATCCAACAGTTTCCGAGCTGCAAAAATGGAAGGTTCCACCGCCACGCCTACCCGCTCCAATCACCATCCTCGTAGCACGGTCCTGAACAACAAGATACCGATCAGCTAACTGAATCACACACTGATTTTCATCCATTAATTGTCCTAAAGAGACCAGATCAGACTGCATTTCTTCAACATAGAAAACAGATTTCAACACTAAACCAGAACCAAGATACACCGTTCCTTCCTTGACTGAAATTCTTTCATTACCATCAGCCATGATTACTAAAACCGGAGGCATATCCCTTACATCCATCAAAACATCATATTTTCCAGTTAAGTGATGACTAGCCCCTGTATCCATAATCCAAGTAGGTCTAGAAATCTTACCAGAGAGTTTTTCGGTACCGTTGGCAGCTACGTTTTTGTTGCTAGCATTCAACAGGTGGAGAATGGTCTTCCATTGAGCATCACTAAGTCCCGTAACTCCATCTCGATCCTTGTCAGTGATGGCACAATTTGCTTGTGCAGAGTTATTCACATTCGGAACGTACACTGCATTTGCATACGAGACACCACCTCTGCCTCGTCCACCACTCGAACCAGAAGAAGACGCACCTCCACGGCCTCTACCTTGAATCGATCGTGACTTCGAACGGTCACCCCACCATTCAGGATACCCGATAATAGTGTAACAAGTATCAGAAGCATGACCACTACGATGGCAATGCTTGCAAAGAATACCTTTGTCTTTCTCTTCAATCCATGGTTTTTGTTTCATATGGACAGCAAACGCAGTTGTTTCAGACTTTGCGTCTTCGAACCGTGATCCACTACGGAGATCCTCTTCTTGGCGCACAATATTGTACACCTCTTCAAGAGATGGGATCGGTGTGCGCGACACAAGGCTCGACCTCACAGTCCGATAAACAGTGTCATCGAGTCCATACAAGAACTGATGCACTTTATCTTCTTCCCGATCAGTTTCTTGCACCCCACCAAGATTACATTCACACTTGCCACATTTGCACACCCTCAAAGGTCGATAACTCGCCATACTGTCCCAAATCTTATTTAGCTTACCAAAATAAGCATCAATCGAAAGCCCTCGCTGCTTGCAACACGCCAACTCCGCTTTTATTTGTTGGATGCGAGGCCCATTTGTTACAGCAAACCGCTTTTTGAGGTGTTCCCATAGATCTTGAGCCACATCTCTATGAGAGATGTTAGAGCGCAGCACTGGATCAATTGTCATCTTTAACCAAGAGACAAGAAGAGCATTGATTGTCCACCAGTCTTCTAGATCCGACGAATCTTCTGCTGGTCGAGGTATTGTGCCATCGAGAAAGCCGAATTTCTTCCTCGAACACAGGGCTGTTTTTATTCCACAAGCCCATTCTTCATAATTGGTTCCCTTCAGCAACGGATGAGAGATAACGGCTCCCGGGTTATCCGCTGCGGTCAAGTCATAAGGAGAAATCGTTCTCCTCATTTCCACTGTTGTCGTGGTCATGTTCAGGTTTTGGTTGGTCGAGGTTTGATCTGCCATTGTTGATCGATTTCAAGAAATTTCAGAGAAGAAAAAAATTCAGAGTAAGCTTGTTTCAGGCTCTGTTACCATGAAACATAGAGAAGGAGAAGATGAGATTTGAAGAATTTCTGTGTCTATTCCACTAAAGAGAGCATACAACTTTATATTACAATGATCGTATCTACTTGCCATAAACTATATAATTCTCAATAAGTACAATCATAAAACCAGATTCCCAATCATCTCAATCATCCCAATCATAGGGATTTGCCTTGATTCATACGTGATATCACATTTACTCCAATAAGAAAAATGATAGATTTTGTCTTCTTTTGACTATGAATTTTTTGAACTCTTTTAAAAAGACATTGTCAATATGCGTTAAATATCATCGTACGTTATTCATGATAGCATGGCAACGAATCGAGGTTATTCTCTACTCCCTCTGTTCCTAATTAATAGATGTTTAAGGTAATGCACGGTAATTAAGAAAACGCATTGATTTCTACGATTTACAGTTTTCAATAAAGTTTAACCAATAGTATTTCAATATTTGTTTTGGAATTTGTAAAAGTGCATAGAAAACTGTAAAAACTCTATTAATTTGGAACAAAAAAATTTTGTAAAAAATTCTACATTTAGGAACAGAGGGAGTATTTAACTGCGGTTTAGGCTTAGGTTTTTCTATTTGAAGTTTTGAACATAGGATTAAGGTCCAAGTCCGCCTAGATTTGACATTAAAATTATGTTTGTTCTCCTTTAGCGTTTATGTATTTTGTACAATCTTATTTTTCATTTCCATCAAGAAATGTTTTATTTTTTTCTAAGAAGTTAATATGTGACTATGTGTGTATACACTACAAGAATGGTGAAGTATAGCCACAAATTTTTGTTACCATTCACATTTGTAGCGATTTTTTGTTTCGAATAGTCACAAATTTGCAACAAATATAGCAAAGAGTAATGTTGTAGGTAATGTCTAACATTTTGTAGCAAAATTTCCACAAATTGCGACAAAAATTAAAATGTTGCTAATTTTTTACGATTAAATACACAACAATCGTAGCAAATTCACACATAATAGTTTTGAGAATATCTGTAACTAAAGTTACAAAGAGCTATACATTTATTTGTGGTGAAATTTGTTAGACTTAAATTTAAAAAGAGCTGACAATACTATTCTAAATGCTACACATTTTGTAGCAGTTGGGGTTATTGCTATTAAATTTAGCAACAATGTAGACAGAACAATCTGTTTTTGTGCTCGAACGTTTGATTTATAGAGGTATGTACTCTATTTTGTGTCTTTTTCATGTAAGAGGTTGGTTGGCTTATATATTTATAATAAAAACCGATTGTTCTGTCTTAGTTTCTCTAGGTTTGTTTCTTGTTTCAAATACTCTGTTTTATGGTTTGAATTTGATAAAGATCTGATTTTTGTATGTTTGCGATGATCTTGTCAATAATATTCACTTCATATTAAAAAAACACATACGTTTAATAGTTAGCCAATTGTCACAAACCTGATCCCCCCTACAATTTATAATACTTGAGAAACAAAAAATTTACAACTCACGCTTAAGGAATTAGAACCAATGTACTGAGATTAGCTTGAAACAAATCAATGACCACTACGTTTCTGTCATTCAATTGTTCAATTCTTCTCCCATGTTATCATTACAAAAATTAATTAATTATTTGCAAATTTGTACAGGCTCCAAATTGAAGGCCCAATACTAATATGAAGCCCATAAAAAAATTCATCTACGCCATACACGTGTTCTTTTCTCGGGCCATCGTCCTTTCTTACTGATTTTACGGTGGATGTGATGAGTTTTGTACATTATGCAGTAAAATACCCACAAAATGTGGCAATTTAAATGTAACAAATTAAAATAAAATGTCAATAAATATATTCTTACACAAATCTATGAAAGAAAAGTAAAGTTATCATTTTTTTTTGCCGCTTCACCTCTCTCTCTAATTTCTCTAGGTTATATTGTTAAACTATAAATCTGAGATTTCTTCACCTCCTTCATCATCGATTCTATTTAGTTTCTTATCAGTCTCTATAAATCCATCTTCCTTCTCGCTCCATTTCATTCTCAGTCTCCGAAACTTTCTCTTTAGTGTTGCTTTCGATTGAAAAAGTAATACTTTTGGTCTCAAGTTAATTCTTTTGTTTTTTTAATTATATTTGCTTCTATGTACTAAACATTTCTTGTTTTTTTTATTAAAAATATTGACAAGGGGACCGCAAGGATCAGGAGGTGGATATGGTGATGGTCGTGAATGAAATTTTTGGTGGGCACGGTGATGGCCGAGGAGGTGGGCGTGGAATGGGGTTTGCAAGTGGAGTCAGAGCTGGTGGAAGGGGGTTTGCAAATGGAGTCGGAGCTGGTGGTGTAGTAGGAAATGTGGGTGGTGGTGGACTGGCTAATGCAGCTAGTGGTGGACTGGGTTATGGTGGTGGTGGAGTAGTTAATTTGGCTAATGTAGCTTTTGTAATGTATTTAATCGGCTATTGTATTTTTTTTAATCTACTTAATTGGCTAATGTACATTATGCAATGTACTTTGGTGACATTAATATAAAAAAAAATTAGTTTCTTATGTACTAAACATTTCTTGATTTTTTATACATTCTTCTATTACTATTGAGCTTTAATTGGATTGTGTCAATCTGTAGCAGTTTTTGATTATGGTAACAAATTTATTGTTGCTATTTGAGGGTAACTTGTTTCAATATTTTGTAACTTTTTGCTTCTAATTACTACGTATAAATTGTAACTAATTTCGTAACAATTGGCTACACCATATTTGAAACTAATTTGATTCAGATAGCTACATGATACCGATGTGGGTTTTTGTCCCTAATTAGCAACTACTCCCTTTGTTCTTTAAAGATTGATTTTCTAAAGTTTTCACACATATTAAGAAAACAAATTAATGTTTGGCTAGAAATGTATTGGTTTTTGTACTAAACAATTTTTCATAAATTTGACCCAATAACAATCCAATAAAATCAATTAATATGTCCTGAAATCTACAATTTATAATTATTATTGCATAGAAAATGTAAAAAATCAATCTTTTTAAAACAAATTTTTTTTCTAGAACATCAATCTTTAAAGAACGGAGGGAGTATTTGTTACAAAATCTCATTTGCTACCACTACATTGTTTCAAAGACAAAATTTGTAGCAGCAAGATTTTATTTATAAATATCACATCATATTTACACAAAAATGTGTGGCTATAATGTCTATTTCTTGTAGTGTGTGTTTTTTATTTATTTATATTTGACTTCTTACATCCGTTATAACACAATATGATTGGATGGGTGATACGAATACAAATTAGAAATGACTCAATCTCTATATTTTTTTTGAAATTTTTGGAAAACGTGTTTGGATAGTGATATGAAGACGATAGCTCCTAATTATTAAACTTTAAGTTTTCGGAAAATTAGACGTTATATCATATATATATATCAACTAGTATTTCTACCCGTGCTACATACCGATATATTTTTTACTTTCATTAATTTCTGTTTTATAAGTGACTATTTTTTTTTTTTTTTTTTTGTTTAAATTTTAAATTGCATAAATAAATATGAAGCATTTTCCACGTGTCAACACATAATTGGTTATGTGACTTGTGATTTAGTAGGATACATGATCAAGATAATTATTTTTAAAAATTCTTTAGAATTGTAGAAAATGGATATTGTTCCTTTTAAACAGGTGAAACGGTTTCTTTTGGATGAGTGGGATAATGAGAAAGTGAATTTTGTCTTTATTTTTGAAAAACAGTTTCATAGATTCGTGTTTTTTTAATAAAAGTTAATAATGTTAGATAATGTGTCACATTTCTATCGGTGAGGTGACTTGTATTTGAGTAGCAAAGGATAGTTGGTCCATGTTAGACGAATATTTTAACTCGAAGAGTCAAAAGCATCCATGATTAAGAAATGAGAAAATTAAATTAGCTTGGCCAGTAAGATAAGAGGACCTTTCTAATAATATTCAACGATGATCTTTGTCTTATAAATACATAAACCTTCTCATATTCACTTGAAATCAAACCAAATCATCATACATCGTATATACACTCACTCAAACACACGTTTTTTAAAACTCCGATCATGTCTCTTTTCGCATCCTGTTTTGATTGCTTTACTGGAAAATCCGGTTCACGAACTAGCTCAACCGATGAGACTAACTTGGAAGCTTTGTCCTTGAAGAAACCGAAAAGCAAATCCGAATCTCCGAGAGCTCCGATTATCGTGTCTTATTTTCCGGTTGGTTCTAACCTTTCGCGTTTGTAAGAGAAGGATGAAGTTGTGGGGTGTTATGCATTTTTGTGTGTAATGTGTAAGCTTTATTTGTTTGTACTTTTTTTGCTTGATTATGTATAATAGACCATCTAAATTGATACATGTATATAGATCATAAAAGTAGATTACCAATCTTAAAAAGGTTATGTTCATTTTTTGTATTGCTTTCTCTTACGGTTACTTGTTTATATATTAATTATACACTATTAGTTATTCTGACGTGGAGTTAGCTAAATTAGGGCTGGGCATTCGGATATCCGATCGGGTTCGGGTCGGGTATTTCGGTTTTTCGGGTACTTCGGTAATGGGGTTTAGTACCCTATCGGGTATTTTATAAATTCGGGTCGGGTTCGGATAAAATGACTTTGGGTTCGGTTATATCCGATGTGCAATCTATTTAAAAATATACTTCAAATATAAATTTGAACAGAACTCAAATTGATCAAAAATTTCAAAACAAAAATTCAAATAAACATAGATATCGAAAAAGAAATTCGGTTTTATTAGTTTTTACATGAATTATCCAAAAATACTCAAGAAAATATTAAAAACAAAATTTTAAAAATTCAAATAGTGTTGATAATTTAGTTATTTTTATCCGAATATAATTCATACTATTCAAATGAACCAAAAGCTATAGAAATTATCTAAAATACATGAACATATCTAACCTTACATCCAATTATCTTTGGTTTAATTTATATTTGTGTTAGTTCGGATACCCGTTCGGTTATCGGTTCGGTCCGGGTTCGGATTCGGATTTTCGGGTTTAGAAACATAGAACCCGATCGGGTATTTTATAAATTCGGGTCGGGTTCGGATCGGGTAATTTGAGTCAGGTTCGATTCGGTAATTCGGTTACGGGTAATTTGCCCACCCCTAAGCTAAATACTGATGCAGGTTAAGTTGTTCTCAAACACAGTCGCTATCATCTCGGATCCTGGTCCGAACCGTAAGGTGGCTTCATGGCACTCATAACTCAATATACCTGTCGTTTTCTTTCTACAATCCGTAAGAGAAAACCGCGATCTAAACTTTACTCCCTTCTTCTCTTTGATATCTTCCTCAATGTCTTTTCCAATCAAACCACCAATATCTAACTGGGAAACAACCGCCGAAACCGCAAGAATCTGAGGTTGGCCGTTTTCGAGATTGTAGTATCTGATTATACATAAACATTCAATTAGTCTTTTTTTTTCTTCTAAAAAGATATGAATAGAAGAATATAAAACCAGTTTAAAATAAAATAAAAACACAAATAAATAAATTGCTTACTTTTGTGGGGAAGAGGTAGCAAGAGTAATATTCTTGTAAATGAAAGAAGCTTGAAGGTCTCCTTGAAGACATATATAAGAAAGAGGAAGATTATCGGGGATTCTTATTGACAAATCCCATTTTGCACTAAGACGAGTTTCTGTGATATTAAACACATTGAAAGTCATAGAAGCTAAATCTATACTAGGCACTAGATTTTTGCGAGTTTCTGTAGAAATAATATCACACAATGCAAATATCACGAAACTAACAAGTCCTAAAAAGATGCAGATCTTCACTGCTATAATAGTCACTGCTATAATAGTCACTTCTGTACGTGACGATTCTTCATATGCCATTATGTGCGAATTGATTGAAGTGAGATTAGAATATTTTAGTTCTTTTGGAACACAAGATTAATATGAGAGTGTTTGATATAATATACCATGTCTTCTAGTAAACACATATTTATATATACAATTCCAACTCCTTTTTTGATGTAGGAGATAAAAAGAGCTAATTTCCTTATTTTCTAAAGTTTTCATTTTTGGATTTTTATATGTTTTTCTTATATTTTTACTTACTCTGATTTTTTTCTATAAGATTTTCCATTTTTTTTATGGCTACTTATCAATGTAATACTATTATATTTAGTTTATTTGAAGCTTATAGAATCTACTACTAAATACAATCTACATGGGTGATCAAATATAATATTAATATTTTTAGTTTAAAAAATTTATATTAAATTCTCATTAATATTTTTAGACATATCAAATCTATTATATTTTTTACAAAAATAAAAATAATAAAATTTATTATTATTACCAATAAAATATTTCATAATCTTGTATTTAATACTTTTATTTATTTATTTTCGTTTGTGATATAATGTTAATTTATAGTCATTATAAATAACAATAAATAAAAATTATATTTTTCTATTTATTTTTTTATAATGCGAACATTCTAAATGAATAAAAACATTCTATAATCGTTTACTATTTCTATTTACAACTACAAATTTTGTATCGTTTTAAATCACTAATCAGATTCATAATAAGTGTGAGTGTTATTAGCAAATACATATACATTGGGGTGGGTGTATGGTTGTTTGGTCGGTTGTGGTTCGGATTTTTTGGATTTTCGGTTTTTCGGATTAAGACTTATAAATACCATTCAAATTTTAGTAGTTTTCGGATCAGATTCATCTGGGTTCGGTTTGGATCTTCTGTTGTATGTGGGATCCACAACTTATCCAAACTAGTAATGGATTCGGATCGCATTCGGTTTAAACTGAACCCAAACAAAACGTGTAATGTAGTGAGAAGAAGATTATAAATGAAAATGTTACAAAGGAAAATGAACCAAAAACATTTGCATTTGTAAATTAAACACTTTTATCCATAAACAAAAGAGGTTCAAATGTAAAAAGAGAAAACATAAGTCTAAATAACCATAAAAGAATAACTTAAATTGAAATGCTTTGTGATATTTTTGATGGATCAAATAAAAAACGAATGCTAAATCGAGGATAACGCAAGAAGATATTGTCATCTCCGTGATAAGGGCATGGTTTTCTTCGGATTGGACTCCGATTTTCGGATTAAACCGAATTCAAACCGAACTTTGAACTCTATAAATATAAAAACTAATTAGATATTTAAACAACCCCGATACCGACCAAATCCAGTTAATTCGGATCGGATCCGAATTCAGATTTCAGGTTCAGATATTGTGCTACCCCTAGAAATGGTTATGGGCAGAGACAATCCTCAAGCTAAGAATCTATAGATTTGTATAAAAACATTAAAATCCGTATTTTATTTTAATCACAGCGAATATCAGAACTAAAAAATTGTATTAAATTAAAATCATTAGCTCTAATAAACTCCTACACCCATAAAGTAATAATTGCTTATTAACGCAAGATATCAAATTAACACAAAGTTAATCTAAACACTGTTGAATATATCGAACGGTCAAGATTCTTAATTATCCTACCACGTCACTTAAAATTTTAAATTAATAAAAAAATCTTTAGAAATCTGCAATTTCTTTAAATACTCAAAAAAAACAAAATATCTCAAAAATCGCCTCTCTTCAATCAAAAACCCTAACGTTCTCACTCACAGGTATAACCTCTCTCTCTCTCTCTCGCTCACTGAGTCAAACACCGAGTCACCGATTCTCTTTCGATTCCTCATTTTTCCTTTATCTGAATCACAGATCTCGAAGATATGAAAGGTGGTGAAACCAAAGCCGAATCGAAGCACACTGATGAACGGTAAGTTCGCGAATCTGAGATTCCGATTCCGATTCTTCTTCTCTGTTTTTGAATTTTTGATGTTTGTCAGATTGAAAACGAGAGGTAAGAAAGCTGGAAAGAAAACTAAGGATCCTAATAGACCTAAGAGACCTGCAAGTGCTTTCTTCGTCTTCCTGTAATCACAATATCTTTCTCTTTTGATATTGAATTTTTGATTAGTGTTCGTTACTGTTTCGGTTGCTTAATTTAGTTTTCGATTTTGTAGCGATGATTTTCGAAAGGAGTTTAATCTAGCTAACCCTAACAATAAATCAGTTGGAACGGTAAGTGTTTACGAAAGCGAATTTCTCTGTCTACCATTTGGATCTCAGTTTTTTGAAATTTGGAATTGTTGTTTAGGTTGGTAAAGCTGCTGGTGCGAAATGGAAATCAATGACTGAAGAAGTAAGTGTTTTTGTGGTATTGTTGAATCGAATCGAATATTCATAGATCTGTGTATCTCAGATTTTTGTATTGAAATGGAATAGGAGAAAGCTCCATATGTAGCTAAATCAGAGAGCAAGAAGGTTGAGTATGTGAAGACTATGCAACAGTACAACATGAAATTGGTATTGAAATGTTTGACTTGTATATTTTTTTGTTGTTTTCGAATGTTGTTGAATAATTCTTGTTTTTTTGTGTGTTAAGGCTAATGGAACTAAATCCAAAGCAAATGGAGATGATGACTCTGACAAGTCTAAATCTGAAGTCAACGATGAAGAAGAAGCTGCAAGTGAAGAGGTTTGTAAAAATCCACCATTGTTTTTGGGTTCAAGTGTTGTTAGTTTAACATTAATTTGATTTGGTTTTGACAGGAGGAAGATGATGATTAGAAGATTTGGATCAGTTTGATTTGTGTATCTTATGGTGTTATGTGTTGTTTAGCTAGTTTTTAGGGAGAAGAAATAGTTAAAACATTCTTGTTGCTATATTTTTCTCCTTTTTATTATGTTTAACTTTGGATTAATCATTATGTACTTGTTCAACTTTGGATAATTGGATTTAGCTTTTGAGCTTCATTTCTAACTTTTTATGAGATGATTTCATGTGTTTTCATACCTCTGATGTTTTATGTTTTATATTTTGCTCTCAATGACATGGTGAAAATGTTCAAATACAAAATGGAAATTGTTTCTCTGAAGGAAAAATATTTGTTTTGGTCTTGTTCTAATTTGGTCTGATGTTTTCTTGTCATTTTGTGTCATGTTCATCTTCCTGTAAGTTATTCAATGTTGTTATCATTATCTATGATGAATTGAATCAGTGATTAGAGCTTGAAATTCCTAAATTGCGGCTACTTTGGTTTATCTTTTGTCAAATATGCAAAAGATAGTTGAAAAACTCTCACATCTGTAGTATATAACTTTGAAGAAGCTATTTACAGTATTGTTCAGCAAATATTGTCAAACAAAATGAATAATATTTTTCACATTCATGACTTTTCTTTAAGAAATAGTTCAAGTAAAAGTCAATTGAGCAAGAGAAGAAGGGTGCTAAGATTTTGAGCTCTGTCTATTGAACTCAACAGCACTAAGCAGTTCCTTTGCCGTAGAGGAGAAAGACTTTGCAGTATCTTCCATTTCTGTCGTCTTCAAGCTTATACCCTACAGGAATACAAACGGACTTTAAGCTTCGATACGAGTCAATCGAATATAATGTGAAGTTCGAAAGGCCATGAATCAAGTAAAGTACCTGTAACTTTTTCTGGTTGTCTTGAAGTTTGGCCTGAGCCATTTTTGCAGCTCCCATATCCTGCAACAAACACGGAAATATGAAATCAACGAGTGAGATAACGAACTTGTATTAAGGCTTATATATAGAAGCTTACATCGGATGAGGCAAATCCGTATTTCTTCTTGATCTGATCGACTGTGGTGCCGTTTTTCTCCTCGTGTTTCTCTTCATTGGTTACAATACTCTTCTCATTCTTGGCCTTCATTTGCTTCAGTTTACCTTTGAAGGTGCTAAACGTATTCGCCAGCTTCTGCTTACTAAGACCAGACAATAATCCTTGTTCTTTAGGCTGCTCTTGTTGTTGTTGATGTTGATGATCATCATCATCAATGTCAATGTCATCTTCAATCGTCAAAAATAAAAAGATCAGAAACATAAGCAAACTCGATTGTTATATTATATCACAAAAAGACATCAAAGTGGACTGTACCTATGTCCATCTCTTCTTCATTGTCAACTCTAATAACTGCATTGCTCTCTCTACTACTCTCAACATTGTTGTTCCACGGGAAATTAGCCGTGGAAAAGATTTTCGACAGCTCCTCGACGGTTTCCTTGGTGCTTTCTGTTTCTGTATCAATTGTACGTTGCTTCGATTTAGTCTTGAAAACAGAACCAAACATACCCTGCAACAAAACAATATATATATACTACATGAATTAGTACTCATTTGTGTGTTACAGAAAGCTATAGAGTCAATGTTGTTTCACCTTCTTTTCCTTTGGAGATGATGCAACTCCTGATGTAATGATGCCTTCATGACAAACCGCGTTATCTTTCTTGTATACTCGGCTTAAGGAATCCGTAAGCCTGAAAGAGACAGTTTCAGACATTTCAGTTCATCTGTAAGTTATAGAGGTAATCAAATGCGCATCAACGCTTACCTAAAGATGTCCTTCTGAGGTAAGACTGAGCTGACAATAAGTTCATCATCTCCATTTACCTGCAAAGAAGAAAAATGATTCTTTACAAGATCCAGCTTGAGTACTTACTACTTCCGGAGAGTGTGTCGTGAATGTTACCATGACTAGATCTCCATCCCAAGAAGCAGATATGGTAATATCTGGTAATGAGTTTGGTTTTGGTGAAGTATATGTGAAGCCTCTAATGGATGTTTGTTTTAGCAGGGAGAGTTCTGGCAAGGACCTGAGACAGTTCAGAGCATCAAAAGCTTAGTTTTCAGGACGGATATGATAAACTCGAGAAAAGAGAGTGGCACTTCACCTTATCTCAACGGTTCCATCTGAGAAAACAAGTGTCAGACCAACACCAGAAGTTCCATAGAAAATAGAAGCTGAGCAAATAGGTGAAGAACTGAACTTTTTCTTGTGGAGAATCTTCTTCACTCCTTGGACAACGTGTACCAAGGAGTAGATATATATAGCTTTCTCCGAACATATCAAAACCGAAGGCTGTCTAATCGAAATATCTTCGACTATGCTCTCTCTGCTCACATCAATTCCATTTCCTGAAGAATCTTGTGTTCCATCTGCCAAAGAAGATCATAAGATCGTAAATGATCTTGATTTTGTTATTACTAACTCATAAGGGAAAGGTGGACCTACCTAGGATCTGCATGAATAGAGCCTTGAATGGTTTTTTAGGCTTAATCATGTTAGTTCCAATCATATTTCCTGTGTCACTATCGAGTGCAAAAACCGATGAGTCTCTCATTGCAACTACTAACACGTTCTTCTCGAAGCCTTGCACACTGCAACTCTCAAATTGCAAAGAGATGATCCCTGCACAGATATCACTAGCAATGTGTTTTGTGTATAACACAGTTGCTTCCTCAATGTCAACCAGAGAAACCTGTAAGCAAACAGGTATTAAAGCATCAATCACTTCAACAAGCAAATCCTACAAGAAAGCGGAAGAAGTAGGAGTTTACATGTCCTTGATCAGATCCAATAGCAAGATGTTTCGAGTTTTGGCTTTTCTGAATACATGTTATGGAACCAGTAAGCTTTATGTACTTAACACTTTGAACAATATGGTTATTCCCTTTCTTTGAGCTTCCTTGGAAAGGGATAAAACTGTTTTCTGTTAAGTATGGTTCAGGTTTGAACCTATAAAGGCGAACCTGCGCACGGTTTTAAATCGATCATAAGCCTCTCTATATATTATGTTGGAGTTCAACAATATATGTTGTTAAGGTGCTATATACCATTCCGTTCTGATCACCAGAAACAAGAAGCCTTGTGTTGCTATCATAATGCAAAGCTGTCAATGCCGCACTTCCACGTGAAGATGTATCTAGATCAGTCTGCTAAGGCACACAACAAAGGTATAAGATCTGCATTTGCCAGATAATAAAAGAGTCTGGGAGCTTTTACCTGTTCTTTCAAGGACAAGACAGGAATTGGAAAAGGACAAGTCATGTCCCATACACCAATCGTTCCATCACTATGTCCGGTGATGTAAACATTCTTAACCTTTGTGAAACCAGGAAAATGTGCAGAAGAGCTCGAACGGGAACCTTCCTTTGAAACCGTCTGAGAAGGAAGAAACGGCGCAGAATCTTTCGCTAGCTGAGCATAATCCTGCAACATAAGAGAATCACAATCAAAAATGTTCAATTCATTACAAAACTTAATGTACTAATCTCAAAACGTAGACTTACCTCATCAGAGAGATTTAACAAATGTGAAGGGTTTGTGAGGAATTTTCCTACTGTGATGCTACTAGAATCTGAAAATGGCAGCTTAACCACAGTTTCCTTTGGGAGAGAAGGAGGTGATTTGGATTGAGATTGAATCAGATACTTCTCGATCATGTAATCATCGTAAGCATATACACGTCCAGACTTTCCAAGAACAAACAGATAATCCATTTTATGCTTGCTTTGTTCATTACCATCAGCAATGATCAACTCCATATCAGCACAAGGCTCAGACACATGAAGTCCCAACTTAACCATCCGAGTTTCGGTTTGCTCATTCAGTAATACCACTTGCAATAAGTTTGAGGATGATCCAATGACATAAACCCGGCTCGCTTTACCTTCTGCATAAACCCATTTCAGAGAAGTTATCGGTGTTTTCTCGGATTTGTATCCGAGGTTAAGCTTGCAAACCATAGCAGAACTCTCTGTCGAGCTTTCGCCTTTTGAAGGAATGCTCCATATAAGAATATCTCCATTACTATATCCAACTGAGACTCTGCTTCCTGAAGGGCAAACCCAACAAGCACAAGTCGCTTTCTTCGCGTCTTGCCTCACCATCCCGTATCCTCCTGTTTTCAGAACCGGTTTACTTTCTTTGATGTCCCATAACGTTATAAACCCGCTACTAAACACCAGTAGAATCCTGCAATGGAGCAAAGTGTAAATAACTTTTCGCTAGAAAAGTTTATGTTTGATATGTTACCTCTTGCTTTCAGCTGTTGGTTGTGGTAGAATACTCACAACTGAAGTATCATCAGAAGATTCAACGGGAGAGCCTACGCGACAGCAAGATGTTTCAAGAGACGATTCAATCCATATAAAATGTAAATTGAATATACCTTTATTTGATATATGGTGAATTAATTACCATTGGATGCTAGATAAGGTATAGTGTAATCCATTTGTATAACATGATTAGAATCATGTTCGATCTTCAACACCGATACATTACCAGAAGAATCTCCAACGTAACTGCCAATCAAAATTCACACTTTGTTTTCATTATCAGCACACTCAACCAACTATACAAAGTTAATAACCAAAATAAGATTTAAGAACTGAAGCATACAAGTAAGGAGTATGTTGCATAACCCGGAAAGAAGTGATTTCTCCGTTGAAAACATGAACATGAGACAAACACTTCTTCTCTAAGTCCCATACCTACATGAAACTCTAACATTCAGGCCAAAGCTCAAATGCTAATACAACTTGAGTTGAACCAAGAAATGTCTTTACCTCAATCTGGTTCTTGGTGTTCACATTGAGAAGGAGCCCTTGATTCTGAACAAACTGGAAAATTCAAACCAATAGAGTAAGAAGTTGTTGTCACTGTAATAAAGAGAGAAAGAGATTAATGAAGAGAACAACCTCAAGAAACTTGCTTGTGGATGCTTCTACTGACACTAGTAAACACTGAGTCTGATCTTTCCCAAACAATTTGATTCTACCATCCCTAAACAATCAAGAAAGTCGAATTTTTTTCAAAAAAAATATGAACATACACAACAAATGAAACAACTTGAATCTGTAAAACTCTTACTTGGTGGAAACAGCGAGGATCTTGTGAAATGGATCATAAGCAAACAAGTGAGACCCTGACGGGACTCCATAGTGTAACACGACACGTGGCTCAACGTCATTAGCTCTTAGTCCTTCTAACGAGCTTCCTCCAGGCTACAAGCAACAATGGAAGAAGACATAGTAAGCAAGAAATTTGCAGAGTATTGTTCTGTTCTTGCTAGAAACTAAACCGGCCGGTTTAATTAGACTACATTAAACCCGGTTTGAATCTTAATTTTATGGATGTAGGGGTGGGCAAATTACCCGTAACCTAATTACCGAACCGAACCCGACTCAAATTACCCGATCCGAACCCAACCCGAATTTATAAAATACCCGATCGGGTTCTATGTTTCTAAACCCGAAAACTCGAATCCAAACCCGGACCGAACCGATAACCGAACGGATATCCGAACTAACATAAATATAAATTAAACCAAAGATAATTGGATGTAAGGTTAGATATGTTCATGTATTTTAGATAATTTCTATAACTTTTGGTTCATTTGAATAGTATAGATTATATTCGGATAAAAATAATTAAATTATCAATACTATTTGAATTTTTAAAATTTTGTTTTTGATATTTTCTCGGGTATTTTTGGATAATTCATGTAAAAACTAATAAAACCGAATTTCTTTTTCGATATCTATGTTCATTTGAATTTTTGTTTTGAAGTTTTTGATCAATTTGAGTTATGTTCAAATTCATATTTGAAGTATATTTTTAAATAGATTGCACATCGGATATAACCGAACCCGAACCGAACCCGAAGTCATTTTATCCGAACCCGACCCGAATTTATAAAATACCCGATAGGGTACTAAACCCCATTACCGAAGTACCCGAAAAACCGAAATACCCGACCCGAACCCGATCGGATATCCGAATGCCCAGCCCTAGTACAGTACAAAAGTCAAAAGCTAATTGGGTATATGAGATAAAACAAAATTGGATACGAATTTTAATGAAACTTTTTAGGACACGAAACATTCGTGTCATTATAATTCGTTTTTTACGTCATAATCTTTTTTAATTTAAAGATTAAAACATCTGGACTAACCATGAACCGACACAGAGTCAAGAGTCACATTCACAACTAAACATGATCTGTGTAATTAATCCGAGAAATTGACTAATTAAATCATCAAATCACACTCTTAAGTATAATTGGAAGAAAAAAAATCAAATATTATTCTAAACGTACGAATGGATCTAACATCGATTAATTTGATTTTTTTCTGGGGAAAAACGAATAAAACAGAGATTGAATAAACTTTTATTCACTGAATCTCAAAAACCCAAATCGAAGAAGAAGAAGATGAACAGTTTGAGACAAACAAAAGACGAATTGAATGATTTGGATTTGAGATTTGTACCTTCTTTGCAGCTATCTCGACCAATTTCTTTACGAACATCTTCGTCGAATTATTATTAAAACTTTCGATGCGAATAAACGAAATTAGACAAAGATCAAATTCTAAATGTCTCAAGAGATTTTTGGTGAGAGAGAGAGGAAGAAGAAAGTGAGAGTTGATGAGAAGTAACGGTTCTTTTGGACGGTTTTTATTTTATAACACAGCGACTTCATAAAAAGATTAAATTAATTATATAGAACATTTATGGAAACATATCTATTACTATTTAGTATTTACATTTCAAGTCAAAATTTCCAAAAGTTTTGGTTATTAAATAAGTCAATTGTGCATTTTAAATTTTTATGGATTATGATTTTTTTCTTGTAAAACACTACTAAAAGTAAAAGATGCCATATCCAATCATTAAGTTTACAAATAAATGAAAGCTAATTTGAAACCGGTGGATATATTATTTTGAATAAAAATCATCACAACTCCGCTGTAAAGATTTGTCACTTTTTTTTTTAATGATATGATTATAGAAATTAAATATAAACAATTCAATCAAAAACTATTCTAATAATGGAGACAGATAACAAATATTTTGTACGATTCGAGAACTACTGAACCAAGCGGATCGCCATGGAATTCAACATCTCCGGATTTTCTCGGAATGCAAAACCCTCATCAATATCATCAACACTCAATCCTCACAACTAGAAATCTTCTTTATTCTACAAGACATCTACATTTTCGCAAGAATTATCGGATCGGTAACTTTTTACTTTATCTCTCGAGATCATAACACGAGAGCTGATGCACTCGCCAAGACTTCTTTGTTTTCAATCCCGGTTAATACCGGTTTATGTGTAACCAATAAAATTTAGCCTAATTTTAATGAATTTCATCTTTCGACCCAAAAAAAAGAAAAAGAAACAAACATTTAGTAATTCATAAAAAACGTGCATAGTGTATCTTTCTTAAACTGAAAATTTGAATAGGTTGAATTGTGAGAGCTCTCATATCATAGTGTAACAACCAATATTCAACCAATTATCACAACTTATGAAAGGCCTTAAATCATCTTCACAACCAATCGATCAGTGCATCTTTTGCTAGCTTTCAACTCAATGTATCTACATGGAAAAGTAATTATTACATAATATATATAGCAAACTATTTGATTCTATTCAAATAAAAGTTTTAATAGATATTTACTTGTTTATTTGTTTCAGCAAATTTACTATCGCCCAAAAAAAGAATTTAATACTTTCAAAGGGTATCATGTAAAGAAATATGAAAGAAAAATTATAGCAATGTGTAAGATGAGCAATGACAATTGTGCTGATGACGGCTAGATTCATGTATATCTCTCAGGAATATGTTAGTTGGTGTCGCCGATGACCATACAGACGAGGTTCAGCATACTCGAACGCCACTATGCCTTTTTCAAATTTTAATTGCCCAAAAATTGACTACGCTCCACAACAACAGAAACATAACCTATTAAAGAATTCATAAGAAAAGTCAATTTGATGTTTATGACAAGTCCATTAGCCCAAGTAACTAGAGTTTTTAGCAAGTAGAGAATCATATAAATATGTATTAAGAACATCAATGTATATATTTGATCTTAGTGACAATCTAAAACTTTTCATTTTATTGTTCTTGCATTTGAATAAAGCTATATGATCAATCTGTTTAAGCATTACTCTCTTTTATCTCTTTGAATAAGCTTTCTTTGATATTACTTACATAAACAACATACCGTATCAAAAATCCAAATACTACCACCCTTATGGGTTTAATTTCAATTATTATTTTGTATTTTCGATTTGAAAGTTTAGACTTTATCATTATGTATTTGTATAAAGCCTAATTATTTAGAATATAATGAAAGGTCAGTACGCTAAATATATTAAAAAAAATCCATTTTGTTTGATTCTAAATAAATTAAAAAGAACCAAAGCTATTATTTTCAAAAACAAAATTTCAAATTAACGATACAGTATGCTAAAATAAAATATCTAAGTAAAATCCAAGAAATATTGGTTTAAATGCATTATGTAAAGTGACAAATATTGGTTCTGACAGGTATATAAAAAATTTCATCAACAAAAAAAAAATTGAAACTAAATAATAAATAAGAAATGGGATTAGGCACATATAAAAAATTTATGATTAAAACAACATTGTAGAATTAAATAAAAATAAAGAAGCTTTGTATAAATGGTACTAGAACCAAAGTAATTCACCCCAAAAAAAAATGGTAGGGCCAAAGTAAGAAGGGTTCTATTGAAAGAAAGACAAGCAAAACAGTACACGTGGCAAGTGCTAATCTCTTATATGGGTCCCACCATCTGAAGTTGGTGATCTTACTCTATTACGTGGCGTTACGAGAGACGTCCGATTTTATTTTGTTGGACGGTGAGAGATCATGCTAGCTTTGTCTTTAAGAACTCTGACCACCGACCATATTTGGATAACCAAATAAAATACTTTTAATTTGTTTTTGATGAAAATAACATTTATTATTGCAATTATGATTTTATTTCGATTCTTGGCGTAACAGATTGGGTTTGTATGACGACAAAAAAAAAAATTGGGTCTGTATATCAAAGAAACGATAAAAGTTAGACCATCTTCAGCATTTCATTTCTCGGATACGGCCTCTTTAGTTTTTTTAAAGATTTTAGTAATTGAGTTTTAAGTTATACTAATGCATTTTCACAACCTTTTTTATCCACTTGAAATTCGTAATTAAAAAATTAGAAGAATGGAAGGTATTAGGGAGGAAATAAAGTTTATCAAAATTCATACGGTTGATTACCATGTCGAAAATTAAAGTATGGACGCTTCAACAATCAAATTTTAGGTTACTACGATTGAACTTTGATATATTATGGTTTTTACCGGTGTTTTTCGAGTATTTTAGAGTCTTTGCAGGTTCGTGTACGTGTGAAGTTTAATTGGTGATTATAGAGCATTGTGGAAAAATGAGTTGAAGTCGTTATGACGGATTTTCAATTGCCGTCAGATAGGTGCGTCGATCGACGCACCTTATGGTGATAAGCCAGATCGTGATTTTTCCAAATCTGAAGTTTTCCTTTTTGCCCAAGAAATTACAGAAGTTTACAAATCAAGCCCAACACGAATTTTAGCCTATAAATCCTCAGTTTTCTTTTAGCTTTTATCACGCTATCTTTTATTTAAGACTTAGATATTCAGAGAGATTTTTAGAGTTAGGGAGACAAGTTTTCAGACGATTCAGATTTCTTCGAACCCTTCTGTATCTCTTTCTTTATCTTTTATTAATGCAATATTATTATTCAGTCATCATGTTTTCTGCATCCATGTCTGAGTAGTTTGCTTGTTAAGTTTAGGGTTTTTCAAAGGTTAAAGATGGATTGCTAGATTCACATAATTGATAGGACAATCATCTTGTTCTTCATATAAGTTTATTCTTAATGCTTGTTCTAGATTGATCACCTAGAATTAATATCTTAGGTTAATGAATTGATACGAGAGTATAATTGATTTTCTGAACTATCTTAGATGAGCAAAATTTCTATTCGCAAAGAGATTTGGTTTAGGGATTTTGTGAGTAATTGAACATGAACTTTAATGCTTGTTTAAGTTGTTAGAATTCGCAAAGAGATTTGATTTTCTAGAACTTAGGTATAGATAGTTTTCGCAACGAGAGTTGGTTATCTCTACATTAGTGTTTCTAGCTCAAAAACTGTTCTTAATAAAATTTTATCCTTTTTGTCAAATTGAATTTAAATCACATCACATCTAAGTTTGCTTTCATTCGTTTTTGTCATTCATACATTCATATTTTGCTTAGCTTGATTCGAAGTTAGAATTTTGTTGTGTGATAAAGATTCCATGTGGTCCATCTCACTGCATACGATTTCTTAATTTGAGAGAGTAAGCTCACGGTAAATTTAAGCATATCAAAGTTATTGTTAGAAACTTTTCTTGGTAAACGTTATCGTTAGAAGTTTAGAAAACAAAAAAAAATTAATGTTATAACTATACCAAGAGTATATCAGTATGTTATGGTCATTCCATAAATATGAATAAGATAGTGACATGAAATATACTAATTATCCCGATCACGATAAGATATTTCATAACTATTTTTAGTTATTGGACATTATCTAGATAAAATATTACGTACTATACTCAACGGTTTCTATAATGACGATAAAATCGTGACAAGAAAAACTAAGTTGGTACCAAAAACGTTTTAACCTTTAACAAATAGTGGGTAAACTAGTGTGATGTTTGATGATTTTGATCAAAATCAATAATATTGTAACGCTTAGTAGTAGTGGCTAAACAACAAAACAAAACGTACAATTGTTTTTAGTTAAAACAGGTTAATCCGAACCGAGAGCTTTGGGCCTGCTAAGAGATATTATTGGGTTGGGGCTGGGTGGACCATTTTTAACGTGCTAAAACTATGATAGTGAACACTTCTCCAATAAACTATCAAACTCTTATAATACCAATTGCAATAATTAGAAACAAAGTGTCCTCATTTACAATTAAAAAACAAGAGAGGAGGATATCTTCACTTTGAGTTCAAGGTTTTATTCTAACCATTTTCATAAATCATAATCCTACTAAAGTTTTTTCTCTCTCAATCCTAATGGTGTTTTTATATAGAATTCTCCATGTAATAATGATTAGCCATATGGTTTTAACTAAAACAAGTATTTGTAATGTTCAGCGATAACAAACAAAAATTGAGACTCGTATTCCTCTCTATTTTAATGGTTTTCCAAATTTGAAATTTCTTAGTAAGAGTTTGCATGACTTTGTATTTTCAGATTTTTTTCCAATTTTTACTACCAACAAATTTTTATATATAAGGAATTCAGTATGATGTTTATCATCTCGCCATACAATGACACGATAGATTTATTTTTGCGAATTAAGAACATAAACTACAACAATAAAGTGATAGAGAAGTAAGCATAAATAATGTGTAGGAGACTAGATAAGCTATAGGTACACCAAACTCTCCAATATAAAAGCAAGAATCCAAAGAAGCTTGGCCAAAGAGAATCCAATGGGTTAAATTCTTCTAGCTCATCACTAAGTCATATATCGACAAATTTATGTGAAATTGATTTCTCATTTTTTTCTTCTAAATTTCTTATCATTTAGTCGACTAATAATGCTTATGTAAAATGCCTTGTCCTGGACATAAATTTCCGTCTGTGTGGTCTCTATATATTCTATTATTTTCTTGATATAAGATTTGATTGATTCAACCTCACATTTATTTCAAATCAATATTTTAAACTAATCTTTCTCATTAAAAAAATCATTAAAATAAACTACGATTATTTATAAAATATTATATAATACCAGTACGTATATTTAATTTTCAAATTACTAAATACTACTAATGTAAGATCTCTAGTTAATCAACAAAACATTTTGTAGTATATATTATATAGATAATCAAACTAAAATTTATTTGGTTTACTATAATTGATTTGTAAACAATTTAAGGATTAAAAATGTTAAAATGTTGTGAAGATCAAACTTGCATTATATGCGCCCACGGCCTACACCCATATTCAACGAAAAAATTTTTGGCGTTTAAATAAATAGTTTGGTCAATGTCAATAAACAGTTTAGTCTCAATATTTGACCTATGGTCGCACATGCAAAACCTCATTATTTTCTTCCATAATGTTGACAATTAAAAAAAATAACCTTAAACGAAAACATTGTCGGGAAAAAACGATGAGACTAAAATCAAACATAAATAAACCACGATAGCAGGATAAACGAATTGTAAACCAGGTGATTGTGGATCAACATTTGAAGAATTGTTTTGCAAGTCTAAATCAAAAATCATTTTTTTAAAACATGTATAATTATCTAATCACTTCTGTTTGACTAGATAAAATTAGTTAAACTGATGTCACTAAATTTCTTAAAAACTTGGTGAGTGGAATACTTAATGGTTATATTCATTCTAAAGAGATAGTCGATTGTAAAAATTTAGATCGCTCATTGGTTATTAAAAATGATTAAGGGATTGTATTTGTCTATTGCCAATTTGCCATTAATTAGTCTCCTCTATTAGTCGAGATTTAAAAGCGACTCACAAGTCACAATAAATATAAATGTAAACCTATTTTATGTATATCACTGTTAAATGTTATACTATATGGTTAATTGGTTATACATGCAGGTCTAGATAGTTAATTACACGTTCCGACAAACAACACATCCCCGAATACATACGGCATGAGTCATGGCAACATTTTTATTTTAAACAATAAAGACATACTACTATTTTCAATTTTCCTGCTAAGTATTCTATAGGGATCAATCTTATTGAGTTTTTTTTTTTTTTTTTTGTAGTTAAAACGATTAGATCTTATTAAAATCTAAATGCCCGTGGAACATGGGCGGCGAACACCGACCAACTACAAATTGTAATGTATAGACGACACGTGGAAACTATTGCTCCTTAACTTAGAAATTCCTTACTGACCAACCAATTTTTTTGGATTTTATTTCTAATTTATTTTCTTAATTTTGAATTAATTGATTGGGATTAAAAAAGACGGTGAAGCTAATACAGTCAATAGAATAATTGAGAAAAATATAATCTGGAATGTGTCAGAAAAGTTAGATCGCAACCTTAATTTATCAATCAACGGAATGTCAGTTAATCGGTCAGGATAAAAGGAAATTAAACTGTTTTTTTTTTTGGCACAAAAGTGTTCTTTATCACCTATTTTAAAATTTTAATATGAATTCGACTTTTGACCAATACAAACCATTAGAATTAAACTACAAGCAAAATGAAAAGAAGAAAAAAAAAACTGAAAACGAGTTTTTCATAATTAAACAATAAATTTATATGCGATATGAATATTAGAAGTGACGGTGTAATTGAATGATCGAATAAAGATAAATGTATTCGTGACAAAAAAAATATATATATATATATATATTTCGTTACTTATAATTATGTAAAAACTATGTTTATAGCTAGTGACCTAGTGTATAGCATAACCACTCTTTACAAATATGAAATGAAATTTTTCTTTAACAAAATATTCTATCTAGTTAAATAATAGAATCACTTCCGAGCCTGCAAAGTGACAATTTGACTTTCTTGTAATTTGTCTTTAACAAACATTATATATATTTTTTGTTTTAAAAGAATTCTAGAGGATATGTAAAGTGTTTCCTTGATCTCGTAGAAACTTTCTAGTCTTTTACCATTCAATATCAGACTAATTGGTATAAATTTCCGACCAATATACTTTTGCAAAAACCACCCCTATTTTTAGTCAACACTATCGAGTTTTAATTTTGTAATTAAGTTTTGTTGACTAATACAATTAATACTTTAATAGTATATACTGTTTGTTTAACATGTCAATATGATCATAATCCAATATATATCGTTATGTCCTCATTGCTTTCCACATTATTGTTGAGGTCACAATATTTCCACATTACATATAATTTGTATTAACATATGGCTAGCTAAAAGTATTGGCTTAGATTGGTAACGAAATTAATAAATGTACCGCCACTTTATAATTTGTAACGCTTTAGATTTTACCAATTACAAAAACTTTATCAACAGTGTTACACTCAACTTTATTGTACAATTTTATTTGTACAGTTCTTTTGTTAAGCTTTGCATTATGCTATAAAGCTAACCGCTACAACTTACAGCTGAAAAACATGTACAACATTCGGTTAACAATCGGACCCATTATAAGCGTGTCAGCAAAAAACATATTGTTCTAAACAATAATATATGTTGGGGTCGGAAATACCCCCCCCCCCCCCCCCCCCCCCCGAGAACAACAGTCGATAGTGACGAAAGCGTTGTGATATGGTTTGATTCGTCGAAGCAGACGAATTAGCCGAGCAACCAAGTACGCTATCACCGCCAAATTTGAGAGTTAGGCCAAATTTGGCCTCGCCAGAAAGAGCATAGCCAAACCAGGGAAATTGGCCGAGCTGCCCGGTTCACTTTGGCCGAAGCTGCCTAGACCAGTTTGGCCGAGCTGCCCAGACCAGTTTGGCCGAGCTGCCCAGTCCAGTTTGGCCGAGCTGCCCAGTCCAGTTTGGCCGAGCTGCCCAGTCCAGTTTGGCCGAGCTGCCCAGTCCAGTTTGGCCGAGCATGCTGAACTGCCTAGGCGAAATATGCCAGCCAAACGGCCTAGGCAAAATCTGCTAACCAAAATGCCTTGCAGATTTTGGTTAAACGGGATCAACTACATTTTGCCGAGGAGAGTCTTTTCTGAAGAACATGTTAGTCGCTAAAGCGTAGCAAATCTATCAGGCCGACAAGTCCAGAACAAGTCAAACCCATCAGGAGAAGCCCACAAAAGTAACGGCCTTCAAAAAAAGAAATCATCGGCGAAATAGGAAAACTTCCGGATTCTTCGAAAATATCAACTCAAAAAGGAAATAGGATCAAAGGTGAATCCCGAAGAATTAGGATAGTTTCCTTTATCTCGTTGTAACCTTAAACCGACATACTAAAGTATATATATATCGATGTACATCATTTGAGAAAGGGATCCACAACTTTATTCACAAAAGCAATACAAAGCAATTACAAACCCTATTTTTCTTTGCTCATCATTTTTTATATCGTAGCTTAACGCAGAAATCTCGACTTCCTCTCGAAACCCTTACAAATCTAATTGTGCGATTTCCGGCATCCACAATTTGGCGCCGACTAAGGGAAACTAGAGAATTTCTTACACTAAAAAGCTACAATCAAAGATGGTGAGCGGCGAAGAAAACACGTCTCGCAGAAACAACCAGGAGAAAGAACTTTCGGTCGAGGCTACTGCGGCCAAAGCTCCTGCTCAAGGTGACATAACCGAGGTGAAGAAGATGCTAGATACCTTCCTCACCGAACAGAAGAAGCAAGCCAAGATCATCGAGGCAAATTCGAAGGAACTAAAAGCTCTTTCGAGAAGAAAGCGCGGAAGACCCGACACAGCAAGACTTAGGGCGCGCGTCGACCCTCAACGACTTGACTTCTCAGCGCCTCGCACTACTTGGGAAACCTAGAGGATCTACCACCGCCACCGTCGCGTAGAGAAGCGGATAAGTCTCCCGAACGCGTCGTGGACGTCTCTGACGAAGAATAATCAGCTCCCACAAAGCGTACACGAACGGAAGGTGCAGAAGAGAGCCGACAAGAACCACGCGCCTCCGATACTCAAAGTGCGTCAGGCTCTTCCAAGACCAAAGGTCTTGAAAGACACATCAGAGTACACCAACTACTCCAGTGAAGAGCGTTACATGAAGGAGCAGGAGCGTAGAGCGTTCAAACGATCTTACGCTGCAGAGCTCGCTGCAGTAAAGGCTCAGATGGATCGGGTAACCTCAGACCTAAAGCGTACCCAATCGCAGATACACCACGGAACATGGAAGGCTCTTGCCATCGCTCAGGTACTAGAAAAGGCAAGGATCACACCCTTCGACGAACGAATCGCAAAGACAAAAATCTCCGATCCCGGAAGGATCAAGTTACCAGTGTACGAAGGAACCACAGACCCTTTGGATCATCTGATGGAATTCGAAGTGGCCTTGGGAAGAGTAAACTTCAAGGAAGCGAAAAAATACATCGTCTACTGCAAGTTGTTCGTAGAAAGTCTCAAGGGGCCTGCCCTTCAATGGTTCTACAAGCTGGAGAAGAACTCAGTTCACACTTTTCTCCAGCTCTCCGAGTTGTTCGTACAGCATTACAACATCTTCATGGAACGGAAGATCTACGACTCGGAACTATGGAATAACAAACAAAGTGAGGCCGAGAGTCTTCGATCTTTCATGACAAGGTTCAAAAACACACTGTCAAAGGTTGAAGGTATCAGCAACAAGTCAGCCCTAGAAGCCTTGAGAGGAGCACTTCGGTGTCCATCTCCATTCTGGCAAGAGATGAGCCTCAACACGCCAACAAAAATCCAAGACGCTATCCACCGTGCTGCCGACTTCGCTCGAACAGAAGAGGAAGTCCAAGCCAGGAAGGGCAGAAAGACCAAGCAAGTTAGCGAACCGGACAAGGTCGCTGTACCTAAGAAAAACAATCCCGCCTACGTCCAATACGAAGGGGGATCCGGAGGGGCTCACAACTATCAAATAGAGTAATCAGGTCATGAACGTGGAAGAGGCCGTGGGCGCGGTCGCGGCAGAGGAACCTAGAACAACACCTGGAACAGAGAATCGGAGGACTATGAGGAGAGGTTGTACTGTGATTTCCACAAAGCAAGTGGACACTCCACCGCAAGGTGTCGCGAGTTAGGGCGACAACTTACAGCCAAACTCACGGAGGGCACCTTAAAGAACAACAACAGCTTGTCAGACTTCAAACCAGAGGAGAAAACTCCTGCCGACACCGAACAATAAGTGGATACTCCCAGACGCCAACGTCGCGATGATGGCATGGAAAACGAAGAACAGCACGAAGTCATCAACATGATAATGGGAGGCTCGCAGTACTGTGCGGACAATGAGACTTCGCCCGAAGCTTATTAACGCCGCGCTGACGTCTGCGCGAACATATCAGCACCTGCAAAGCCAAGGCTCTCCAGCGACTTTATCACCTTCGACGAAAAAGACACCGAGGGCCTCGATCAACCACACAACGATCCCCTGGTAATCAACTTGACTGTTTACGATTTCAACGTCGCTCGCGTTCTTATTGATACATGAAGCTCGGTGGATGTCATCTTCAAGAAGACACTTGAGCGAATGAAGATCGATCTATCCACAATCAAAGGGAGGCCTAAACCCATAACATGCTTCTCTGGTGAGAAAACCATGACGATGGGAACAATTCGCCTTCCCGTCCAAGCTGGCAACGTGAAAAAGATGGTCGACTTCACCATCTCCGATCATCCAGCAATCTACAACATGATTATGGGAACTCCTTGGCTCAACCTGATGAGAGCTATGCCTTCAACATACAACTTATGCCTGAAATTCCCAACACCAATCGGTATAAAAACGATTTGGGGAAACCAAAAGGAGTCTCGAATATGTTTCATGGCAGAGCACAAGCTGAGGAACACTGAGAAAAAGAAGGAGGACTCTACACCTCAAGAATCGCGAAAGAGAACGAGGACAAGCTCCGAACAGGACAAAGACTTGACCAACCTCTTATTGCAATTACAGCCTGCAGAAGCTGCTGGAAATACAGAGCGAACGCATGTACAAGTAGCAAAGTCTGCAGCCAATCACAACCGCGAGCCACGTGAACCTGCTTCCCTGATGTCATCGGGCCCAACATCTCTCAACCACGCCAACACTGACGAAACCCACCAAACCACTCCCAAATGACATGCAAGGCACTCGAAGGGTACTATCACTAGTATCTCTAGAGGCCTCTGGAAAGAACTACGAGGCGACTTGATCCCTGCAAAGGGTACGTAGGCAGCTTGTCTCCGGACGAGTTTAAGTGCCCCCCTCCGTCTCAAAAGGGGGGGGGAGTAAGTGCTTTAATGAACTACGAGGCGACTTGATCCCTGCAAAAGGGTACGTATGCAGCTTGTTTCCGGACGAGTTCAGTTGCCCTCCTCCAAAAAAGGGGGGGGGGAGTGGGTACGTATACTCGTATACTCCCATTCTTTACTTCCACCATGCTGGAAAACATCAAACATCCTTTTCTGGATTTATTAGACAAGTCTCGAGCACTTCGTCCACATCCTTCTCAGGATTCACTTAACACAAGTCTCCTAGACTTAGCTACATCCTCTACGGATTATTCAAAGCCTTTTTCAAGCAAGTTCAATTCACTGTCGTTTCTGCTGGCCACAACAACAAGGTGTGAACCTGAACACATTGACATCCATCATCGGATCCTAAAGCGCGCTATATAAGTTTAACGATCAGTTTCTGAGCTTTCGACCCCGGCTGATTCTAATATTCAGATCCAGGGCTGTTGACCCTGGACGTTCATTCGAAAACCCAACAGCACCGTTGGTAAAAAGCAGCTGCCAATGGTTACTTAGGTTTATACACCGAATAATCATTCAGAAAACCCAACAACACGTTGGTCAAGTCAAAATGTGTGATCGCTTCTGAACAGACGTGTTCGAAAAGCACCGCCATTCCAGAAAACCCAACAACAACGTTGGTAAAAGCGAAAACCCAACAAAAAGCGTTGGTAGGAAAGGAGCAAAAGCGCATTTGCGATTTTGTGACCCTGCAATCATAAACCCGGCAACGGCGTTGGTACAAATAGCCAAAGGTATTTCAATGTGTAAACATCCTTCAATCTATACTAAACGCTTGATCAACAAAACAAGTATCATCACTCTTGAAGTTCTCATGATCTATCAAAAACAAAGCGTGAAGCGCAATCGCGATAAAAACAAAATCATTGACGAAGCGTCATAGAAATCAAAGCACCACCATTCTAGAAAACCCAACAACAACATTGGTCAAAAACCGATGATCATCATCGAAGCGGGTGTATTCAAAGAGAAACGCGTCTGTAAACCCGAACTCTCATCCAGGAAGCCCAGTAACATCTTCGGCAAAAATGAATATTCAATATGTGGTGAATACTCGCCTCTTCGGTGAAAAACTCCCTCTGAGGCAATACCCGCCTCGGTTAAATTGGACAAACGCTTCTAGTCTCGGCTAGAATCTTCTGAAAAACTTGTCTAGACCGTTCTCACGGAACCAAGCAAGCCTCTAAGGCTAAACATCAGAGGATCGCCTGAAGGAGGATTGATCAAGTCGACCATTCGACAAAGAATCGAGGATATATAGATCAAGGAGATAACATGTCATAAAAGTCTCTTACAAAGAACGTCCTACACCAAGACATAATGCAAGAAAAACCATACATAAACTGAACCAAGAGCTGACCCTCGACAAAATCTCATGACGAGCTCGGCAAAATCTTCGTCCCTGGCCGAACCAAGTGGTCGATCTCAACTCACGCTAGGCCAAATTCTCCACTTCGGCGAAAAGCTCACACAATGGGCTCGGCTAAATTCTCGCTCAACCCTCCTCGGCCAAAAATCCACTTCGGCGAAAATCTCGCTCAATCCTCCTCGGCCAAAAATCCACTTCGGCGAAATCTCGGGCACGGCGAAATCTCGGGCTCGGCGAAATCCCCTTCGGCGAAATCTCCTCGGTCAAATCCATCCGACTCGGCGAAAACCGAAGCAAAAATTCCCTTCGGCGAAATCCCGGCCTCGGCGAAATCTCCTTGGCAAACTTTGTCCGGCTCGGCAAAAATTCTCTTCGGCCAAAATCCATCTTCCAAGCCGACTCGGCGAAAAATTTCCTCGGCCAAGTCCGTCTTCCAGCCGGTTCGGCGAAAGGTCTCATCGGCCAAATCCGTCTCCCAAACCGGCTCGGCGAAAATTCTCCTTCACGCCGGCTCGGTTAAAATTTGCCTAGGCGGAATCTGGACTCGGACACCTCGACCTCGGCAAAAGTTGTCCTGGGTTTCTCCGAACACGGACCACGCTCCCTACGGCGAAGTCCTGGTCGGTTCGCGGATTCGGCAAAACTGATGCTAACCCCGGCCGGTTCACGACGGCCTCTCAATTGGAAGGTTGTTCGGCCAAATGAAGAGCAAGTAGAAAAAAAAAAAAAAAAACACAAATGCAAAGTTAAGAAAGAAGAAGAGGAGAGAAAGTACCTTGTAGAGAGAGAATGGAGAAGTTAGATATGAAGAATCTCAGTGTCTTTTATCTTTGGAAACACTGGAAATATTAATCAGATGGAACGGGACCCGGTTCGGAACATCACATCAATCTCTTCAAAGTATTTACTCCGGTAAAAGTTTCTGACTATTGTTCTCTTTACTTGGATAAGTTACCGCCCCGCTACTTTTATCATACTAACGAGCTGGGGGGCTAACTGTTGGGGTCGGAAATCCCTCCCCCGAGAACAACAGTCGATAGTGACGAAAGCGTTGTGATATGGTTTGATTCGTCGAAGTAGACGAATTAGCTGAGCAACCAAGTACGCTATCACCGCCAAATTTGAGAGTTAGGCCAAATTTGGCCTTGCCAGAAAGAGCATAGCCAAACCAGGGAAATTGGCCGAGCTGTCCGATTCAGTTTGGCCGAAGCTGCCTAGACCAGTTTGGCCGAGCTGCCCAGACCAGTTTGGCCGAGCTGCCCAGTCCAGTTTGGCCGAGCTGCCCAGTCCAGGTTGGCCGAGCTGCCCAGTCCAGTTTGGCCGAGCTGCCCAGTCCAATTTGGCCGAGCTGCCCAGACCAGTTTGGCGGAGCCGCCCAGTCCAGTTTGGCCGAGCTGCCTGGTTCAGTTTGGCCGAACATGCTGAACTGTCTAGGCGAAATCTGCCAGCCAAACGGCCTAGGCGAAATCTTATAACCAAAATGCCTTGCAGATTTTGGTTAAACGGGATCAACTACATTTTGCCGAGGAGAGTTTTTTCTGAAGAACAGGTTAGTCGCTAAAACGTGGCAAATCTATCAGGCCGACAAGTCCAGAACAAGTCTAGTCCATCAGGAGAAGCCCACAAAAGTAACCACCTTCAGAAAAAGATATCATCGGCGAAATAGGAAAACTTCCGGATTCTTCGAGAATATCAACTCAAAAAGGAAATAGGATCAAAGGTGAATCCCGAAGAATTAGGATAGTTTCCTTTATCTCGTTGTAACCTTAAACCGACCGAGTCAAGTATATATATCGATGTACATCCTTTGAGAAAGGGATCCACAACTTTATTCACAAAAACAATACAAAGCAATTACAAACCCTATTTTTCTTTGCTCATCGTTTTTTATTTCGTAGCTTAACGCAGAAATCTCGACTTCCTCTCGAAACTCTTACAAATCTAATTGTGCGATTTCCGGCATCCACAATATATAACTTGAAAGAGTGTATCCAATTCAATTCTCCAAGAAATGTAATTAACAAGCAAAATGATTAGTTACAATTTTTACCAACCAAACGAAAATAAATAACAATTTGCTTCATTACATACAAATAACCAAATCCTCCCAACGATAACATTCCATACATAACCTAACTAAGGTAATCTAAATATTCACTTATAGAAATAGCCGTTTAAACGAATTTTCAACATTTCAAAAAACCAAATAAACGGTAAAAAAACATTTCTAAAATGGTAAGTGAATAATAAAACAACCGTTTTTTCTTAATAAAATAATTTGCACTACTAAACATAACATTATTATAAACCATAAGCTTCTTTTGTCTTTTTCTGCCTTTACCTTTCCTTCTACTCTCAAAAAAGCACTGACTTTGCTCTGTTTCCTTCATTTCACACAGAGAAAGAGAGAGAAGACAAAGACAAATCTTCTTCTGTTCTCTGACAAATTTGAGAGATGATGGAATGGGATAATCAACAACAACCTAATAATAATTCTAATCTTCATGTGATCGATGTTAATGGTGGAGGAGGAATGTACGTTAAGGTTATGACCGATGAACAATATGAAACTTTGAGGAAACAGATTGCTATTTACGCTACTATTTGTGAACGGCTCGTTGAGATGCATAAAACCTTAACTGCTCAACAAGATCTTGCAGGTCTCGTCTTCTTCTTCCTTTTACTTTCTTTCTCTGTCTATTCACATAAAGAAACAATTTTGTTGGAAATTTTGTAAAATTTTCAGAGTTTTGATTGATTTTAGTGATTCTTCTTATCTTTAGTGTTATGGGTAATTGTAAAGTTTCTTCCTTTCTATCATTTATTAGGTTTAAATCTGATGCAAAGACCTTTTTTGTGGAATTTTGAGTTAAGAGAAAGAGGAAGTAATGGTTTTAGCTTAAGTTCTTGAGCAATTCTTGAATTAGTTAAAGAATTCACCTTGAAATCCTCCAGTTGAGGTTGAATTTGGTGTTTTTGCTTGATGCTTGTTCTTTGAGGTATAAAGTTTTAGTTTTTATTGAGTTTTGAACATTAATAGCTTTGCTTTAACTTCATTTTGGTGCTTTTGCTTGATGCTTGTTCTTTGAGGTATTAAGTTTGAGTTTTTATTGAGTTTTGAACATGAATAGCTTTGCTTTAACTTCATTTTGTAACTTTGGTTGTTTTAAGCAGGAGGGAGATTGGGAGGTTTATATGCAGATCCATTGATGTCATCTATAGGTAACAAGATGTCAGCTAGACAAAGATGGACACCTACACCAGTCCAGCTTCAGATTCTAGAGCGTATATTCGATCAAGGAACGGGAACACCGAGCAAGCAGAAGATCAAAGATATAACTGAAGAGCTGACTCAACACGGTCAGATTGCTGAGCAAAATGTTTACAATTGGTTTCAGAATCGACGTGCTCGATCTAAGAGGAAACAACATTGTGGTGGTGGTGGTGGTGGTTCTTCTAGTAATAACAATGGTGAGTCTGAGGTAGAGACTGAGATTGAGTCATTGAATGATAAGAGAAAGAGACAACCAGAGAGTCTACTTGTTCTTCCTGATGGAAATAACAACAATAATGCCATTGGGACATCAAGTACTAGTCCTAGACCTGAAGATCTTTGCTTCCAAAGTCCTGAGATGAGCTCAGATCTTCACTTGCTAGGAGTTTTATCAAACCCAAGTAAGTAAATACAATGTCATAACATCGGTATTGCGAAGTCGGAACATGCATAACAGTTAGTGTCTTTGCAGGAGATGATGAACATCTAGTGGGAAAGATGGGGTTGTCTGATAGCTACAACCTTTATGATCATGTTGAAGATTATGGCATGTCAGGCTGATTAATACAAGCTTGAGGAAACTTCTAATTATCAGAGAGATCAAGAGTAATGGATTTAGCAGTTTTAGTTTTTATGGGTTTTTTCAGGGATTTTATTTAAGAAGCAAGTAGTTTATCTTCTATTATCACTATTTGCATTGAATGTTGAATTGTGTTTTAGAGCTTGTGAGTGATTCCTATCTTCTTCATTATATAAATAATATTACAAGAAAACTGATTCAGTACTTAATTTAAACTTACATTAGCTTCAATTCAAGAGTTGAAAACATGTAAGCCTAGCAAAGCTTTGTAATGTCCCTTTTCGATTTCTTCGTCATTCACATTGTTTAAGACCAGAGTCTGTATAATCAAATCTTCCCAATCAATTTCAGATCCTATCTTTCTTTTCTTCTTGCTATGTTCAACCTCTGAAGATACTTCAGTTTCACTAACTACTACTCTAGAAGGATGTTGTATAGCGTTAATCCGTAACTTAGCCGCCTTGATTTTCTCTTTTCGTCTTTTGACTGCATTGCAACCCGCTATGTAAGATGGAGGCAAAGCATCAAGCCCTACATCTTTCTCCAACACTTCCTTGAGCAAAAGCTTTTGACTCAATTTCGATTTCCCCTTCCACCAACTGTCACTCGAAACCATTGCAAAAACCGATCTCCTTTCCCACATACTCTTATTACCTCCCTGACTTCTTTTCTCAAGAACCCTACCGTGAACTCCATCATCGAATTCGTTACACATTGTAGGCAACTGGTTGGTACATAAACTAAGCTGATGACTTTCACGTCCTACGTCAAAATACCGAGACATACTATCTTGACTATCATCATCATAACAATACATAGTCTCTTTGTTTAAACAATCCCTCACTATATCCTTAAAACAAAACACATCAGTTCTACCAAACTCACCGTCCTCTTTCCCTTTGATTCTCTTCCGCATCGACTTAGCTTCCATTAAACCAAGCAAAGTCCCCGAATGTTTCACAACATTCTTCACATTAACATCTCTCCACCAAGGCAAACCAACCTCTTCCGCAACTTTCACAAGCTTCACCAACAACTCTCTATACCTCATCTTACAAGTACTCAACGAAACCCGCATATCCTTCGCTAACTCCTCAATCTTCACCTTAACACCATTCACCTGACCAACAAACGCCAAAACCGCAACAACCAACGGCATCGGCCTCCTCCCCGTCGATAAAAACCACTTCAAACAACAATTCATCAAAAACACACCTTGCTTCATCACTCTCTCCTTCTTCACCTCATCAACACAACTCAACCTCGACGAATTACTCGCCGTCTTACTAAACAAACCCACAAGATCAAACTCTTGAAACTCTAACCCTAAATGATCAACAACACGCTTAACCATACTCCCTAACTGATGCAAATCACATCCAATAGAAACAGAAATCTCTTCAATAGGTAAAACACATTTCCCTTCTTTCCTAACCAATGCATAACAACAAGCACCAACCAAAATCGAAAACCATTCACCTTGTCCAAACTCACCATCAGTAATCTCACTAATCATACTCTTAATCTCTTCGTTTTTATAACCTAGATTCAATCTCTCTGTGATTGATTCAATCAAGTTTTTAGCTTCGTAGATCTTCTTCTCTTTGTAAGCAAGAACAGAGCCTGTACCTATGGTTCCTATTCGGACATATGTACCTTCAGGTCCTCTTATGGAACCGAGATTAGCTTCGTAGTTTTCGTATTCTTGGAATTCACCACAGTCAATGCAATATGGGTTTCCTGAGATTTCTTCGCGTTGGAAGTTTGTGCTTTTGCATCTGGTGCAACGCATGGTTGGAATTGAGAAAGGAGTGGACTTTAAATTAGGGTTTTTGATGAAGAAGATAAAGGTTTGAGATTTCGATCGCCGGTGAATTGGGATCGCCGGTGAATCGACGGCGATTGGAGATGTTGATAATTAAAGCTTTCCTTTTTAATAAAAGCTGATTAGGGTTTTATAGTTTTTAGGAGATTGTAAAAACGGCAAGGCGTTAGTTCAGGTAAAAACAAAACGGCATGACGTTCGTAGTTATGTACCGGAGATAGGGGTGTTTGGTTTGGTTCGGTTTGATTCAGATATTTTGAAAATCTCTCTGTTTTGTTTTTTTTTGACATGTGGAGTAATTTATTATTTTTATTGTAAATTATGAGAACGGTTACAAAAACGATTTAACCCTCCACAATCTATATTGACCATAGTAGATCTATGACAAATGATCTTTAATGCTTCATGCTTGTGATGAATATCTTTTACTTTTAATGCGTGAAATTATGGCGAACGGTTCTAATTCCGTAATGTTAGGGGTCTTTTGTAAATTTATCTCCATTAATCTGTAAATTTATTAATAAATCGTAATATCTCATGGGTGTAGAAGCTCTTAATTAAGCTTTGTTTGTTTATAAATATATCTAGAGTTAAATCTTAGAATGGTATGGTTTTAATTCGGTTTGGATTTTAGTTAAATATGTCAAATTTTTGATTTTTTTTTTTTACTTTAATCGAATATTTTGATATTTGGATTGGTTTGGTTCTAATTCGGATTTAGATTTGGTATTCGGATATAAGAGAAATAAATTTATTTAGACAATGTTAAAATAATACATTTTTACTTTAATTTTTAGAATGGTTCAGATAAATTTTTAATTCGGATTAGATCGGTTTTATTCGTTAAACACTTCTTTGAAGTTGTGTTAAAAAAACGGCACACAGTCTGAAGAAATTCCCTTTTTTTGGTCATCTCCACCACAAGTATCTTCTTCCTTGTCTTCACCGGTAAGAGACGCCGGTTCAGATTTGACCCTTGTTCTGTCCAATCCTCAGAATTGTGGCTTTTATTCGTCGGCTCCGGAACATTGCGTGGGGATAATTAGCGAGATTTCATAAGGTTTATGTTTCTTAATGGTAATGCACGCAAGTTGTTCGACGGAAAGCCGCAGAGAAATTTTGTTGCTGCTTAAATTGACTGAGACTCAAAAGTCTGATTTTTTTTGCTTGGGTATTTGAGAAGCTGGCTCTAGTGTGTTAAGAGCTGGCTTGTATATGAGTTGGAGTAAACGACAGTGTGTTTTCTAAGTAAACTAGATTTTGGATGGTGAACTTGTCTTTTTCGAATAAGAGATACATTTATGTACACGAAAGTGAAAATGAGCCAACTAGAGGAGCCATTGATGTTCATCATGTGATCATCAAGGGAAGAGGAGCAACTAGTTACGCCTGTCGTAAGGGGATTGGTGTCTTTCTTGTGCTTTTGGCGAGTTCTATGTATTTTTTACTTGGAAAGGTAATTGATAGTTTGTTATTTAGATATGAATTTGCTTGAATTTTGAGGCATTGCTTAAGAATAAGTGTTGATCAATCACATGGCTCTCAAAGTGAATGATAAATGGACTATAGTTTGACATTTTCATTGTTTCTGAGCAATATGCTTATACATGAGAAGTTTTGTATAAAGGCTCGATTCTTAAACTGTGTACATTACAATGTTGTTTTGCTGATGTTTTATCTGTTGCTTCTTTATGCAAATATCTGAAAAGTTGATTCACTTGAAACAGGACAATCCATTTAGTATTCTTTCTTGGGGGTTCCTTTTAAGTGGCTTCTTTGTTATGTTACAAAGTCGGAAGTTTCTCAAGAAAGGTGAGAATCCTTATTCATCATTGTACATATTACAGGCTCACCAGATGCAATCATCTTTCAGATCTTTGATTAATTTTTTCTTTTCTTTGAGTTGTAGAATCTGTTGTTATCATGCCAACCTTCGGGATCCAACTTGAAACTCAATATTTAAGGTACACTTAATCAATTTAGTTGTAATGACCTTTTAGAGAGGTGGCAATGGTGGAAAATTAGTTGTAATTTTCTTGAGCTATTATCATCTACGCCTCTTCCAATCATTCAAGTACATTCTTTTTGGTACATGTTTCTGTTTTGCAGTGGAAAAACTGTTTCAAGGTTTATCCCTATCGGCAAAATTTTAAAGCCTGTGCTGGTCGAATGTGTCACCCCCGTAACATGTTACTGGAGCCTCTCCTTACTTCTGCGTGGTGAAGAACAACTTACATTGGTGTTTAAGGTAATACCAGCAGTTTTTTCCAATACATTGTGAGAGAGAAACTTTTGCTGACAACTTTGAGAGACAATCATGAATTACCAATGATTTTGTTTCTTTTGGCCATTGATTCTGAGTTCAACTTCCTCTTTGTACAGGAACTGCGTCCGCCATTGAAGATGCTGGTTCCCATTTGGAAGGCATTGTGTGCTGTTATAGGCACAGACCAAAGTGAAATGATAGCTGAAGAAGAACATGTTGTATCTGGTTAAGCATCTACGTCTGAAAACATCTACTGATAGTATTAGGCATTAGCACACAACACTGGCAGATCCTTTACAAGATAAGCATTGGAGTTGTGAGGTCACAGAACTTATAGATTTATTGTTTGCTGGTAGTTTTATATGATAGAAGATCGCCCAATGCTGTGTGTAATGTTGGTATATTGATTGGTGAAATTTTGTCTCATTCCACACTAGCCTTTCACGACAAGTATTTTGGACCATGAATCGTTTCTCAATGAACATTTATTTTGTATAGTAATCAAATGCAAAGAGTACAATGAGTTATATCAGCTCACAAACTGAAGTTTGGTATCAACCTCTACAAACTATACAGCTAAGGAAAAGCTTTACAGTATGACTAAAGACTATAGCAAACTAAAAGTAGTTATTTACAGAGTCTATGGAGTAAAAGGCTTGATACAGGTGCAGCTTTTTTAGCCATTAGCTTCATCTAAGCGTGACTTAGCACGATCAAGTGAGATTTCTCTGCGTTGAAACCCATGCCACGGTTGTCTAGAACTGAGCTTTGCTATCTGTTTGTGCAATGCTTTCAAATTGACTAGAGGAACTGTTGTTGGTCTCCCATGAGCACACTGTAGACAGACTTAACGAGTTAAGTTGATTAAAGATGAATCCTTACGGTAAGATTTGATGTCTCTTACTTACCTGGAAACAAAGCGAGGTCTGCTTCAGTCCTTCGATGATTAAAGAGCACTCCGAGGGTAACAGAGAATCTCCAAACATAATTGCACCTTATCAGTTGTAAAAAAAACATAGAATTAGCAGAGAAACATAAATGCTGAATGGTAGTCACCATCTTATCCTTGAACATACAAAAAAAGCTGGAGAGATCAGGAACATACCTCTACAGGCTTTGGAATTTAGAACCCGAAGAACAGATGGAGGAACTGTCGATGATCCGTCAGTATCAGTAAGCTGGTTTGGCAAAAATTGAGTAAGAGTCTTAAAGTAAGAAAAAAGAAAAGGTAAGCCATGTGTTTATACACAATTCTGAGTGTACCTGCTGAAGAAACTCCAATAGATCAACATCTGATAGATTTACGCCCAGAATGCATGGGACCTACAAGTGGTGTAAACAGAGAGATCATTCAGGTGACCCATATGGAATCCTTCAGAGAATTAATATCTTTTTAACTGGCGAAAACAACAAGTGAAATGAAAGAGCTAAACTAGGTGCCTAACCGCATTGAGTGTGACTGGGGTTGGTTTCCGTTGAATGATACTCATGTTCCTGTAGAAAAGGAAAGCATTAATCACCCATTTAGAGAATCATGGTGCACAATCTAAAACACAAACTGCATAAGCATTGCATAAAGTCTTGCAAATTGATGGGATCCCAAGAGAAATTTTACTTCTTAAAGGATGTAGACCCTTCTACATTGATGTTGCAGACCCAACCCCAATCTCTTATCTGCTCTGAATAACTCTGGAGTAACTGATAACCCATCTCTGGCAGTACCTTTTATGTCAACATAAAAGATGCATCATTAAACTGAGGCAGAATAGACAACTCTGATCAACGCAAGCAGATGATTTGATCTAATATCATGTTCAAACGTACCAACTCTTGGTCTGCACTCAAGTAGGTGACTGTCCTTGCTTCCCCAGCCAGGACCTAGTAAGTTCATTGTTTGTCAGTCAACAGAAGCAAAATATTATTCAAACTATGCAACATTAGAAAAGTAGTTCCATGAACTTGAGGTTCCAAGATGGTCTTACCTTTTTACGCAGCTCTTCCAAACGAATTCTTTCATCGGCAGCATGCTGTAAAAAAAACAATCTCAGATCAACTTGTAGCAAGACATTTTATTAAGAGCAATAATTTATGCTGCCCTAGTTTGAATGTCCAACCATATTCAGATGAAGTGTCTAGGATTTGAGATAAATGAGACAAAAGAGGGGATATAGGATGAACCTGATCAACGATGGCAACTGTTCCACAAGCAACAATTGGGATATATTTTTTATCAACCTGTTGTAGAACTTTGGCATCTTCAAGGGACTGTCTGTTTATAGATTCAGGAACCAAGGATTCCTCGGATCGTAGGAGCAAAATTCCAGAACTTATATCAAGAACACTATCTTGATCATGAAGCTCGTGTGATTCCTTGGCAACCTGCAAAACAATTAGAAATATTATGGATGCTCAGTTGTCTTCCATGGAAACGGATAGTCAGTCTATTAAGCTAAAACAAACTCTTTCGAGATGCTTTACCTGAGAGACCAAACAGTTCTGGCGCCATTTTGTTGTGGATTGAATTGGATCCAGATTTTCCTCTGAGCTGAAGTCTGCAAGATAGATATCATAGTCAAGGAGCAAGTGTTGATTGAAATCTACACCGACCTGGTAGGTACGACAAAATACAATGTCTACTCTTTTATAGCAGTGTCTTGGGGATGATTCATCTGCTAAAGAGACATACGGCTAACTAAAGATTAATAGTTACCTTCGTCTCCATCCTCACAATGGGTCTCCCGGAGCACAGTCCTGAAACCAGCAGATGCTTTCAAGTCTGAGGCAGAACTCAATTTTTTTTCTGTTTCTTGTATGTGGTCATTCGAGACATCATCAAGGATGCCGCACTTAAGGTCCATATGAGATGCGTTACAAGGTTGTGTCAAACACTCCAAATCATCAACTTCTGCAGAAAGTTATACCTCGTGAATTTCTTTTCTACCACATTCCCAAAACTAAAACAACAGTAGTAACAAAGTAACCACATCTGAAAAAGGACCAGTAGTATGAACCTGATGAATCAGAATTCTTTGATTTTGTGTCTGCTCTACTACTTAAGCTGACAAATCTCTTTTTCTCTCGATAAAATGGAGGAGCAGAGTGGCTTCTTCTTGACTTTCGTTTACCAACATTATTCTGTGTGCCATCCATATAACTGAGCTCGTCCTTCGTGATACTATATTGTTCAATACCCACATTATCTGCATGCCCCCATGATGACTTGCAATTTTTTTCATCTGACTGATAGCAGTTCTGAATATCTCTGAAAGAATCTGTGCCGGTTTCTCGCCAATCCATTTGAGGCATGACCTCATGATCAAAATTGATGTCACTAGCTGCACTGAAAAATAATTCAGGGTCAGGCGTCCTTTCCAGTCTCAAACTACCTTCAATAGCTCGACAACCTTTCTGGTAATCAGACTCCCACTTGGTCGAAGTAGGAGGCGTGGAGAACATTGGAGACCATTCAGAACTCAAACAGAAACTATCAGCACCAGAGTTCCCCACATTGGCTGAGGAATGGTACTTTTCCCTGACAAATTTGTCTTCATACGAACAAAATTTTGCAGTATCTATGGGGGAGATGTTAAAATCTTCTCCAATCCCAACAGTTCGCCTATCTGAGGAACGTTGTGGAGTAAACCAATCAGTATCCTTCCACAAACTCCCAAGAGAACAATCAGGACTCCTGTTCCTGGCCATTCCATGAACTTCAAGAGTATCAGGAAAAACATCACAATAAGAACCACCTTCTCTGGTCTCCAGAACACGAATCACCGAATTACTTAGCTCGTCATCAAGTATCATAGGCATGACTGATTCAGACTCTCCACCAAGAGATAGTTTAGGCTCATGAAGGGTTAGGCTTCCTCTTGAGGAGCAACCACGTAAGAGATGCTTTCCAATCCAATTCCTGACATTCAACTCATCTTTAAATCCTTCAAACTGAAAATTTAATCTGTCTGAGTCTTTCATAAAATCATGGTTGGTATTGAGAGGTGTGCTAGTCTGACATCTTGTTAGAAACGGTTTGCTGCGTTTAGTGCCAGCAACCAAGCTTGGTTTCAGGAGGTCAGTAACTTGTGGAAAGTCTTCACTCTTTTCCATTTCTATGTCACATGACTGTAGAAGGGGATCAGCCGGACAGTCAAATTCAGCTACACGGTCTTGCCCTTTGAGATTCTGAATTTTCATTGTAAACTGATACTGTGGAGACCATTCATCCTTTCCTTGAGATAGATAACCACCATCTCTTTTAAAGTCAGCAGACGGGGACAAGAGAAAATTACAAAGTGCCTGATCATTACTCCTCTTGAGCTTCTTTTTGGTAGGTTCCATAGATTCTGGCCAATCTGCATCCAGAAAATGAAGCATTGGTAAAGGCTGCCTGGGAATATAAAAGAGACGAACTATAGATGCTGCCCCGTTCCAATAAAGAAGAATTCATTTATAACATGGTAAGAGTATGATTACATGTGTACCTTTTTGTCTAACCACGTCATCAATCAGATCTTGTCTATCGCCTTCTGGCAGTATATCAGCTCCTGCATCAAAAAGTAATAAGAGAAAACCGTAAGAAACATTGAAAACACACAGATATATTAGGGATACTGATACTTTCAGAGCTTGACAAAAGCAGGCATACCAAGACTTGTATCTTTCTTCCACTTGGCTAGAATGATTCTTCTTACCAAAGCAAGTACAGGTTCCCAATTCTGCCACAGAGAGAGATATAAAAAATAATTATAATCTCAAAAATCTAACAAATTTTAGATCACATGGGAAACCTAATACCTTGAATTCAGCGTTCGTCTTCGATGGTTCAAACGAGAATTCATAGAAATGGCGAGGACATGTTATGCACAAAATGTAACCAGGATTGGATTGAAGTCTGTTACGTCTTCCTGTTTGTAACCCATCTGTAGGTTTCCAGTCATCCATACACTCAAAACCATCAGCCAAGTTGTTCAGCAGCTTATGTATGGGACCTTTGCTTACGAATCTTGAATTGATATCTGTCGCCATTAAGGCCATACAACCATATACAGAAACTACCTAACTCAAACGGCAGAAGCTAGTTGAGGTACAATCACACATAAAAAGATGTATAAATGTGGATACATATATACTGCAAGGCCTGCAAGTAAAATACCACGATAATACAGAAAGGTTAGGCTCAAAGTTGACAATCTGACAAACAAGGGTAATAATTTTGGAACCCATAAGTGGAGCAAGTAACTTACCTTGAAACAATCCCCAGGACCAGATATATACCCAGAGACGTTCATCATGTTATCTGTAACGTTTACTTTACAAAGAGAATTTGAAGCCTCGGCCCCTGCATCTCTCATCAGTAGTGAGAATGCTGAAGAAGAAGGATTGGTTTGGAGAAGCTCTTCATCACTGTAACAAGGAAACTATCAGAACGGCTGAATTCATAAGGATCTTTAAATGATAGTAGGAACCCACCTTTCGATATCAAGAACACTGAATGAAACATTGGAGTGTACAAGGGCAATCCGGAACACACACTTCTTGATAGATTCCAACACTTTCTTGGGGCTTCCATAGCAAACAGAGAAAGTCAATAATTTTAGAGAGATGAAAAAAACATGGTTGCATTTCAGAAAACTTCAGACATGACGAACATAGATTAAAATGCAGATGTCTTAGTCCAAAAAGTAAGTGTCAAAGAAATGAACCTGGATTGCATATATTTTTGTCTGACAGGCTGATTGTAAAATAGATCTCGGACAGTTACTGCACCAACAAGTTCAAGATCAGATATTAACCATGCACATGCCAATGTAAGCCAAAAATCGAGTAAACACATCTCCATCATAAAAGACACATAGATTTTGAAAAATGTACATAAGGCTTCACTTTCACTATTGGATAATCATAATAGAAAAACCCATAATGACAAAAGACACATTACCAGTAGTGCCAGAGTCTTTCCTATCATCATCAATTCCTAAATGTAGACACTTGGATCCCTGAAAAGCATTATCAAAAGTTTAAAACCATAACCAACATCACATAGACTATATAGTAGTATTGAGTTCCATCAAAGTCATCACATACCTTCATAACCTTTCGATAACCATTAGGCCTCCCAATAGCTTTCGTCGTAATTTCCAGAAACGAAATATCCGATATCGAAGCTAACGCCTCTCCCCGAAACCCAAAACTTTCACTAGCTGACTCCACATCGGTGAAGTCATGAAACTTCGAAGTAGCTGTTTTCACACATTGCTCATGATAAGTTTCTCAATCCAAAAACTAACTCAAAGCTCGTACTTTATGCAAGGATCTGATCAAAGATTCTAGTGAGAACTTACCATATCTTTCTCCCAACAAAACCAAATCATCTCTAGAAACGCCAGATCCTGAAAACCCAAAATCAGCAAATGCTTCCAAATTAAGACACAAATCACAAAGGTTAAACATTAATCATCGTGTAGCTATATACTCACCATCATCCACAACTTTCACAAAGCATGTACCAACACCGACGAAGATAGAAACCTTAAAAATAGAAACTTTCAGAACACATCCCATAAGAAATCGACGGAACAAAGGTTTGATTTTCACGGACCTTAGTAGCACCAGCATCAAGACTGTTGTATACGAGTTCCTCAACGACCCTTGACATATCAAACATGATGATTCCAGAGCGCATTGAGTGACGAACACATTCCGGTAAGGGTTTAATCGTCTTCATCTCCGGATTTGTCTACACCGAGGAACAAAAACCCTAAAACCCAGAAATTGGAAGGGAAATTCCTCGAGGGTTTCAAGTATGAGAGATTACGAGATTGTTAATCGCCATTAGAGATGAAATGGAGAATAAAGTCGTCGCCTTTCGTAGCTTTCTCTCTCACTAGCTCTTTAACGGGAATGGTTCAGCAACTGGAGGGAAAATCAGGAATTGGGGGTTAGGGTTTTATCAAAAACGAAGCCGTTTTGAAATAAAAATAATAAATTTATTATTTCATTAACCTTATAAACTTTACAAAACCTATAACATTTCACTAATTCGAGAATATGCGATCTTATTATATAAAGGAGAAGAGTTTATCAAAATTGTAACTCATTAGATGGTGACATGTGTTTAATATCGATCGAGATGATGACATATGTAACAAAAATTGAAAAGGGAAAACTAACAAAAAAAACTGTTACATATGTCTAATATCGATCGAAATGATGACATGTGTAAAAAAAACTGAAAAGGGAAAACTAACAAAAAAAAATTGTTACATCTGTCTAATATCGATCGAGATGATGATTGTGTAAAATTGAAAAAGGAAAACTAAAAAAAACTGTTAAATAATTAAGTAAATAGTGGAAAAAGAAAAATTGTAATAGTTTAACTTAATTAGAAAGAAAATTAAAAATAGAAAACTAACAAAACAAATTGTTAAATGACTAACTAAATAGTGAAAAGGAAAAATTCTAATACTTCAAACTAATTAGAATTTTTTTTATAATAGTATAAAATAACTAGGAAATAAAATATAATTTATAATCCAAACTACATATATAAAAATTAAGAAAAGAAGTCGAGAAGATATATAAGTGACAAAAGAATTGAAAGTATACAAAAATAGATAATAAGAACATTAACCTAAAGAGAATATAAAACATAAATAAACAAAAATTATAGAAAAATAAAAGAATTTTATTATATAAAGGAGATGTGATTTGAACTAATTTATATTTTATATCTTACGGTTAACAAAATGCAATTTAATGATAAATAAATTGATAATTATACGGGTTTCAACTTAAAATACGATTATACGGGTTTCAATTAAAAATTTACTTATATGGATTTTAATTTAAAATATAATTATAAAAATCATAACTATGTAAATAATAAATTTCAATATCTAATACCCGCATATAATGCGGATCCTAATCTAGTTTATTATATTTGCATACTAATAACCACAAGGATGCAGAAGCTCTTCAGCTGGAAGGAGGAAAAAATCGTCTGGTGTGGCATGGATCAAGACGGAAACGGAAGGCATACTCGTTGTAGAATCGTCGATATAACTGTTCTCATAATTTGTAATAAAATAAATAAATTCAAAAGCTTAATAAACAAATATTTCACTAATCAATATCCAAAAAAATTAAAATCATTTAATAATTATGGATAAAAAGCATACTCTTATTTATAATTACAAAAACCGATTTTTTTAAAGATGAGTGAATTTGGAAATAATATTATAAGATTGTATAATGAAAAATGATAAAATGTTGATAAAAAAAGATTCAGTGGTGCTGCTATTTTCTCTACAGTTTTGATGATGTTTTTCTTTTGGTCAAACAGTGTTGATAATTACAATGTAATAATTCTAAATGATTTTCTTATAAAAATGATTTCATTAACTTTTTTGGGGGTCTACTGAGAATGAAATGGTACGGCAAGTGGATGGTGAAGTTGACTATCTCCGCCAAACAATTAGAATTGACGCTAGCTAATACTTCCTCCGTTTAAAGATAGATGTTTAAGGTTATGCACACTTATTAAGATAATGCATTGATTTCTACGAAATATAGTTTTCAATAAAATTTAACCAATAGTGTTTCAGTATTTGTCTTAAAGTTTGTAAAAGTGTAAAGAAAACAGTAAAAACTCTATCTTTTGGAACAATTTTTTTTTTTTATAAAGTTTTTATCTTTTAGGAACAGAGGGAGTAGCTATTAGGCAATACTTATCATAAATCTATCATTAATTTTCTTACGATACTTTTTAGAAAACTAAATCTTGGATCGACCACATTGCTTTAATATCCATCCACCATAAATTCTAAATCACGTCAATAATAATATGTTGTCATTGTGTTGGTGTTCAACAAATCTTCACATGTTAACAAAAATTACATTTTCCATAGCCAAAATAATTAAATAGACATATATTTGTCAATATTGGATTGTAAAATTTGTTCATTGTGGTTGTCGATTGCTTATTTTCCTTGTGTTTTACACAATTTTGATAGATCTCTAATCCAGTTTTTGATTTTGAATTTAAAATCCATAGAATTGTCAAATTTTTAATCAACAAATTTAAACCGTTGTGATTTACGACCGTTAAATGTTCGGTATTCGACTAAGCGATCGCATACACCACATTTTCAAACTAGATAATATTTAGTTAAAAATGTGATAGAACAAAAAATAATGGTCATAAATTATAAAAAAAAAATTGTTTTTTTGTTAGTGTTTTATGTAACGAAATGTTCGGTATTCGATTAAACGATCGCGTACACCACAATTTTAAACTAGAGTTAGTATTTAGTTAAAAATGTGACAAAACAAAAATAAAGATCACAAATCATAATGATTTTTTTGTCTCTTTTGTCAGTGTTTTAAGTAATTAAATGTTCAGTATTCGATTAAACGATCGCATACACCACATTTTCAAATTATAGTTAATATTTAGTTAAAAATTGACAAAATAAAATAATGATCAACGATTTTTTTGTCCTCTTTTGTTAGGAGGTGTATTCAACATGGAATTTGGAGTGATTTGTATTTAAGTGACAAATCCTATGTTATTCAAACATGACTTTTAAAAACTTTGTTCAAATCCAGTGTTATTGAATTTGTGATTTTAAAATCTACTTTAAAATCCAGTATTATTGGAAATGTTTTAAACAATGGATTTTAGGAGATTTGATGTGATTTTAAAGTGTGTTGCTCGGATTTTTTAGTTAAAAATGTGATAAAGCAAATCATATTGTCTTAGGCGGGATTCTATGAAATTTCAATTAAAATCACAACAATTTCACTAAATCATCCAAAATCATTTTAAAACTCAAGTAAAATCAAATCAACTCAAATTACACCCCTTTAGTGTTTTAAGTAATTATTAACTCTTATTTATTAGACAGTTTTAAATAAGAGTTAATATATTTATATAATTTTTTGCTCCAATAAAAAAGTGATGTTATATTTATGAGAGCAAGATAAAGAAAATAATGTATTTTACTATTTCCATTATAAAAAAAAAAATGTAAGAAAAGTAAACTTTAAACTCATTTGCCAATAAAAAAAAAAGTAACACCGTGAAGAAAGAAAGAAAAAAATGACGGTCGTTATTATGGTTAGACGGAATGCAAAACCAGCTGGTGAATTTTCTACGGTTCCTTCTTCTCAATGGAAGAGATAATAAAACTCTGTAAATATCCCAAATTTATAAAAACTACAAAATAATTAAAAGTGATTGATTTCTAATTAAAAATAAATAAAATTAACAAGAGTTCTTTGTAGGGTTTACATATAAAAAAAATTGGAAACAAAACTTCTCTTCTTGTCTTCTCCATTACCATTTCTCTCTTCCTCTCTGCAAACCCTAATTTTCCAATTCTCCAAAACTCTCTCTTTTTTCCTGAGAAAATGATAAGATAACTTCAAATCTTTGTGAACAAAAAAAACCCACAAGGTAAAAATTCGAATTTGGCACTCTGTTTTTTCAAAAACCTGATTTTGGTTTTATGTTTTCAATGCTGTGTAATTCTCTTTTCATTGATCATCGTATAATTCAACTGTTCATGAATCATGTTAAAGTTTGCTCCTTTTTTGTTGTTGTTGTTAATTATGAGAATTCTTGTGTTCTTGAGGATTGATTTATAATTACATAAAGTTTTGATCTTTAAGGAAACGGATTTGGTTTTTGGTTTTTAGCTCGTGATGTATAATTTAGTTTGATTAGGGTTTTTTTCCAATCGAGTTCTGATCTCAATTCCGATCTGATCTATGTTTATGTTCATGTTCTTGTCTAATCATGTCTTTGTCTGTTTTAAGACACTAATTCATGTTCTTGTTTCTTTGATTAGGGTTTGTATAGTTTGATTTCAATGGAGACGAATCAGCTCGATCCAGATTCGCATTTACCTCCAAGAAAGAGATTACTTGCAGGATTCAAGAAACTAAACGGATCTTCTTCTTCTTCTGCTTCTCCTTCACCTTCACCTTCACATTTCGCTTCTTCTTCAAACTCAAATGGATCTTCTTCCTCTGCTTCTACCGATGTTCAAATTCAAACCCGTTTGGATAACTTATTAGCTTCACGTTTCGATCAGAATCAGTCACCGGAAGAGCTCGTGGAAGCGACGAGATCCGCTGCTGCGAAAGCGGTTAAGGCTGCGAAGGCGGCAAGAGCAAAGGCGAATGAGAAGGCTTTGATTTCCGCTAAGGCGATTGCTGTTGCGAAGAGAGCATTGGAATTGGTTGATTCTTTTCCTAAAGAAGCAATGGATGGTGTTGTTTCTACTGATTGCAAGGAGAGGTTGTTTAAGAAGGGCAAGCAGAAGAAACATGTTCCCGTCGAGGTTTTGTATTCGAAGGGGGAGTTAAGAGACGAGGAAGAGGATTTAGCGCGTAGGTTGAATCGAGCTATAGATAATAAGTATTCTAGAGTGTTGAGAACTTGCTCGGGTTTCGAAGAGAATGGTGATAGATACAAGAAGCAGAAGAAGAATGTAGTTAATGAAGGTGGGAGTAGTAGTATAGTGACTGGTTCTATGAATGGCAATGCTGATGTTGTGGATTCGGATGGTTCGTTCGAGGGATTAGAATCAAAGAGGAATGCGTCTGAAGGGTTAAACCCCGATGAAGCGGATTCGATGCTGATGAAGGATAAAGAAGAGGAAGAAAGTAACTCATTTGGTCAAAAAAGAGTGAAGCTAAAGAAGCTTTCATTGAGCGTTTGTAATACTAAGGATCAAGAAAACGGAACGTCCTCCTACGCGTCTCCATTACCCGCGGTGACTCAACCGCGGGAGGAAGGTGTGATCCCGGTCATGCCGGGATCAGCCTCATGGAAATGTCAGGACTTAAAGGTACCAGAATGTGTGAAACAGAACAAAGCTGTACGGTCATAGTGACTATATTTGTCTACAAAACAAGAAATGACTTCTTTTGTTTCAAGATTTGGTCAGCATTGCCATTTTCAGTAGATGAATTCACATTGTTGTTTCCTTTTTTTTTGATGTGTTTTTGAGTTTTATCATTTATGTTATATATTGGAAATAATATATACATATACATATGTGTTTTTTTGTTGTCAATTACATATATTGTTGTAGAAGATGGTTTGATATTTGGATTCGCAGATTAGTAAGAAATGTAATAATTGATTTTTTTTTTAATTGAATGTTGTGTTTCTTTTGATTTTATCAAGAAGTTGGTATTGAAGTTATAAGTAACAAAAAGAAACAAATATTTTTGTGGATTAAAACGATTGGATACAGGGTGTGTCACGTGTAGAGCGATCCACGTGCTGATATGGAAAGTGTGACACAGAATGAGAGATAAAAACGCAGAGATCTATGAAGACAAAAGCTCAGTCATGCACGTCACATGTGGTATGAAAGTTAAAAACTATCTGGCCATGTTGCTTTTAAATTTACTAAGATAGGTAATTTTTATTCCAATGGATATAAAATCAGAATTATGAGTTTCGTCATTTACGGTATTTTTTTCTTTTTAAAGTACACGTATTTGTTTTGGAAGTCAGAGAAAATATAAAGGTAATGAATATCGAGAGTATTTGTTCTTCAGAACGTAATTCTATTACTTTGACAATGACATGTCTTAACATGGGGACTTTCTCTGTATTGACCAAGTTTATGCTTATGGGCTTATCAGAATAATCTTCAAAATTATAGAATATGCTAGTCAATAAAAAAATAAAGTAACTGCACTATATGACGCTGACCAAAAAGAATTGTTTTAGTGAGAAAATTATTCATTCCGTATAACATAAAATGGTATGGATAAGTAAAAACTAAAAAGTAACCAATTGAGTGTAGAGAAAAACAATTGTTCTCTACTGAGAATGTACAATTATAGTAGAATATGTTTGTATTGTACATTGTTTTTGTAAAAGTTCTCGGGTCAAAAGAGTTAGCTCGGCTTTCCTATGGATTATGTGGTATGCTTACAAAACTCAAAATGACAAACTCTCAACGAGACTAGATGGACCAAAGATGGTTCCATTGATTGAGAATCTCATGAAATTGAATACACATTCATATTTTGTAGATGGTTCATGAAAAGATGACGAACTAATTAGTAGCGTAAGTTGGTTAATGGAACTTCGATATGGTAAAACGAAGCTATTGAATGTAAAAAGTATAGTTATCAAGGCATATATCCGCTCTATATGGAACTGTGAAGTCTTCTATGCCTTATGACCACGCTAAAGACATAATTGTTTTTATTCGTTTGTGACTAATTATAAATAGTTGATCCATATTTGACGCCAAAGTTAATCTTAAGAACACAAAATACAAAAAACTGGTACAAATAATTTGTCGATGGCTATTACATTGATCTTATCACGAACAATTCGAAATGTAACATTATAACATTATATTAGTCACGTGTTTGATACTAACAGTTGAAGAAAAGATTATCATTGTTCAAAAGAAAATGTATTAGTATCAAACTTGCCAAAAATCGATAAACTTGCTAAGAACCTCTTGGTTACAAAAAAATATATATATACAATAAAACATAAAAAGATCGAAACATTCATCCTATTTCTAAATTGTTATCACTCCTTATAGTTAAATTGTCCTTCAAATCAACTAAGAGGTGTAGTCAAATTTATAACGATTCAAAGTATAATTAAAAACATCCCCAAAAATATGGGAAACAAAATTCAAATGTTGCATAATTGTTAGTTGATACATAAGATTAACATATTTCATACAAACCCCGGAAGAATATTGTCAAAGTCTTCAAACAAGAAGATGCAACATCTTTGCTAGTCAATTCATTCACTACACATTACAGTTCTTTATAAGCAACAAATGAAATCGATGGTAATAATTAAAAAAAAAAGAGCATAAAAAAAAGATCAAAATTATTCATAAATAAAACGAACAAAGGAATAAAGAAAACAAAGAACAAATTTAAGAGTTTATTTCCCTCTTTGATATGCAAGTTGTTCATTTGAGTTTCTACAAATCTGCATTGTCCTGTGTCTTTACATTCATCCATGGATGTTCAAAGCATTGTTGAGTAGTTGGCCGTTTCTCTTGTTGAAAGCGTTTGTTTCAATTACGTTTAACTTATGAATACTTGAACAAGAGAAGAAAACATAGCGTAAGAAATAAACGTAACAACTGAAACTTATTTTTATTCATTAAGACAATACAACTTAAATAGTCATTTAATTTGTCTTTGTGACTCTCAAACCAAACAACACAACCTAATTTGAAAGTCACCACTCTTAAGTCTTAACAAACCACCTTTTAATATAACATACTAACTTAATTAATATAACCAACAAAAACTCTTTTTGATTAAACAATTTTAGGATGATTTGGTTTGTTTCTAACCTCTTTCAGATTCAGCCACTTAGAATATGTTACTCTATTACTCCATTAGGCTATTTGCATTATTATGCATATTTGAAAGCAATAATTATGAATTAGTTTAATGTTAATTAAGCAATAGTTATGAATTAGTTTACTGTTAATTAAGCAATAATTATGAATTATGTTACTATTAATTAAGATTTCTATTTATTTTACAATGTTGATGCTTATATATTTTTCAAATTGAAGAATTGTTTATATCAGGTGTATTTTAAACGTAAAATAAATATAGTTTGTGCACTTTTGTGGAGGGCGTGGGTGTTCTCTATTATACCACACACTAGAAGTTTCTTGGTTATACAAATTTTGTTTTTTTTATACTTCAATATGAAGTAACAATTTGATTTGTTGAAAAAATGGCATTTAGAGAGTCGCATGTTGGATAACGTATATAAACAGAGTAGGAGACGATTGATATTCAAGAGAGAGATAAAAAAATTGGACAATAGGAAACCAGTGTTGAAGAAAAATTAAAACTCGGATGGAAACAGAGACATTTACAATAGTAAATAGTACAATTAAAAAAAGGGTTTCTTACCTCTAAAGGTACTTTTCCAATTTTTACTTTCAAAAAACATACTTCTCACGGAAGGTGTACTTATTATAGTATTTGATTTTTTTAATACGGTTTTGCCCTTACAGCAGAATGAATTATTAGTTAGATGTAGTTGATCATGACCTTTCATCTAAAACAAAATATAAAGATCGTGTGGTGTAGAATTAAAGGTGTAAATAGATCTGATTTCCCTTATTTTCATCGTCACCTCCATCCTCTTCTCTCTTCTTCCCTTTCATCAACATCGATCAAATTTTTCTTGCATCAAAATAGAAGAATGTCGTTGATGAAACTCTGGATGTTTGGGTTCTGGTTTTGAAGAGCTAATAAGTCTTCTTTTCCATCTCGCCACGATTCTTCTAGTTCTCGCCACGATTCTTCTAGTTCTCTCTGTTTGTCAGACAATTGTTTTTGGATTTGATTTCCTTATGTTTCATTGTTTTGTTTCAGAAATTCATGAGTTTCATTGTTTTGGGTTTTATGGTTTTGGGTGTTTTGGTAATCGGATTTGAAGGGATTGAATTGAATACAATCAATTTTGATTGTTTTTTTTTTAATGTATAGTCTCATGTACAAAATTAATTAATTCTATTGTTGTTTGTCTTTAGATGCTTATCAATTCATCATCTAGTTTGTGGATAAAATTATTAAACTAAAGTTCATGTCTATTTGACGATGAAATGTTTGCAAAGGCTCCACGTTTAATCATGATATCCACCAACCATCATCCATAGTTTGCATCCATTTTGGCTTAAAAGAAAAATAGTCATAAAATCATCAATTACTTTAGAATCATTGTAATCAGAATGAACAAAAAAATCGATAAAACAATGCGGCAACATCAAGCACTTTGGTACGTTTGTATAAGTATGGTTATGTATTGATGGTCACGTATGGGTGGGCATAAATCGATGGTATATATTGAGTTTGGTTTTTGTTTCAAGACTTAATTTTCCCCTCAATGATCATTCCTAGTGTGTATCCGTAGTTTCCATGTTCTTTGTTGGTTTTAAGTTTCATGTAGTGGATCCATGTTCTTTCTTTGTTTTATGTTTCAGGTAGTGGATCCGCACGAAGTTATCCATGATCATATTGTCCAGAATACTTTGTCCACTCTAACTTATCCACAATCTCATCTCATATTCTTCTACTACGGAAAATTGAACCATAGTGTTCTCTTATATACACAAAACATATAGAACTTTAAGTGAAGTAAAATACAAACTAGATTTACCTCTTTAACATCTTCATCGTTTGTTTTGGTTTGTTTTTGTCTTGAATCATCAAAATGAACTTATCAAGCAAAAATAATGGTCAATATGAAAACAACGAGTTGTCCATTTTGCATCAAACAAACGTACTTGAACTCAAAAATTACAAATTCCATGACACGAGATAAATATTTCTATAGATGTTGCTTCTCTTGTTCATCTCTAACATGTGTCCACATAAACTAATCCATAAGATAATATCCACACAAACTATTCTATGAGACAAATACATACATATAGCTTGTCCGTGTGACATTATCCATAGAACAATCTTCATTGTCTGTGCTATATACATATGTAAGATGAACCCACGTTTTAGAGATATTTCACCACCCTTTAATTTTATCAAACCTTGTTTCGTCTGAAGTGTCTCGTGTGCTCTAACCCATGAGATTCGTCTAGGACCGTCGCTATTACCAATCCCACCACCGTCCATTCCTTTCTAAACCACAAGCACAACTCTCTCTCTCTCTCTCCATCTTTCATCGCCGCGTTAACCATACCCATGGAGAATAATCTTAGGGAGAGTCTCCGACCTCTCCGATGAAGATTTTAGGAATTATCACCACCACATACCATAATTTCCGCCGCCGTCTTTGATCGGTTGTGTTCTCCGGTTAGGAAGAGAGGCAGGAGCACGGGTAATCCCTTTATCACCGCCGGGAATATCCGGAAACTCCTTCGCGATTCAGTGATTGACAAAATTGATCTTCAATTTGCAAATATAAACATGTGAAAGCAAATCGGTTACGGCTAGTTTCTTTAATTTTGTTTTGTTCTTTGATTTTGTTTTGTTCTTGCTTTTAGCGAGAGAAAAAAAAAATTATATAGATTTAGTTGAAAAAATAAAACTAGAAGCTAAAGGATAGAATAGAGATTTCACACTATAAAAGTATGTCATCTTTGTAAAGTACCTTCAAGTGTAATAAGTTGTTAGGAAAGTATCTCTAGAGGTAATAAACTCTTAAAAAAAAGACCAATATTGTAAATTGTTTCACTACCTTTTACTCCAACTTATTTCCCATTTTAGTAATGAAGAGTCATTTGTTTAAATGTAACCACGATCGCTTTGTGAGAAACAAAAAGTGTAATATGAAGCGAGATGATTTTAACAAATAGTGTAGTATGAAGCGACATGAAATGATTTTAAAGAAAAAGTGAATATCTCGACTGGCTTTAAAAAGATTATCTTAAAAACACAAAATATAAAAATGTACAAATAAATTTTGAATGATTTCATTAACGGTTAAATTTATCATTACATTACATAACATGAACAACTCGAAATGTAAAACATTATAACATTATATTAGTGACATGTTTGATTCTAACAGTTGGAAAAAAAATATCATTGTTTAAAACAAAATGTATTAGTATCAAACTTACCAAGAACCACTTGGTCACAAACAAAAATAAAATAAAATATAATAAGATCAAAACATTCACTATTATACCATACACTAGAATTTTCTTGGGTGTTCTTTATTATACCATACACTAGAAGTTTATTGGTTATACAAAAAAAATTGTTTTTATACTTCAATATGAAGTAGCAATTTGATTTGTTGAAAAAATGGCGTTTAGAAAGTCGCATGTTGGATAAAGTATATAGACAGAGTAGGAGACGATTGATTTTCTGGAGAGAGATAAAAAAGTTGGACAATAAGAAACAAATGTTGAAGAAAAATTAAACTCGCATAGAGACAGAGAATTTACAATAGTAAATAGTACAATTAAAAAAAAAGATCAAGATTGTAAATTATTTCACTACCTTCTACTCCAACTTATTTCTCATTTTAGTTATGAATAGTCATTTTTTTTAACCACGATCGCATTGTGAGAAACAAAAAGTGTAATATGAACCGAGATGATTTTAAACAAATAGTGTAGTATGAAGCGACATGAAATGATTTCAAAGAAAAAGTGAATATCTCAACTGGTTTTAAAAAGATTATCTTAAAACCACAAAATAAAAAAAATGTACAAATAAATTTCGAATGATTTTATTAACGGTTACATTAATCTTTAGAGCATCCTCAATGGTGAATTTGTTTAAAGGGTTCTTTACATTTTTTTACTATTAAATTTAATATTAAATTGATCTATGAACCTCTCATATTTTTTGTTAAATTTGATACATCCATTGTGAAGCATTGAGGGATTCTTAAGAACATAAACTTATCAAATTTACTATTAACTTTTTTTCATAGTTGAACAAAAGAAAACGCATGATCCTCAAGTTCTACAAGTGAAAAAAAAACCCGCATGATCCTCAACTAGCCCATGAAACAAAGATGGAAAACCTAGCACATTATCCTCAACTAGCACATGGAACGCGTAGTTCACCTCGGAGCTTCCATATGCTTCGAGATCCCCAAAGGAATCGCCATCGGAAGAGAAAAAGAGAGAGACGAGCAGAAGAGAGGAAAACGAGGTGAAGTCGTGTAAAAAAGACGGTCCACTCCTAAAGTGCCATGTGTCCACGAAGAACCGTGTCTTTAGTTAAATTTCACCGTTAAAAATGCTATTACATGAACAACTCGAAATGTAAGACATTATATTAGTCACATGTTTGATTCTAACCGTTGGAAAAAAAAATTCATTGTTTAAAACAAAAATAAAATACAATAAAATATACAATAAAATATCAAACTTACCAAGAACCTCTTGGTTACAAACAAAAATAAAATACAATAAAATATAATAAGATCAAAACATTCATCCTACTTCTAAATTGTTATCAGTCCTTATAGTTAAATTGCCATTCAAATCAACTAAGAGATGTCGTCAAATTTATAATCAATCAAAGTAGAATTGATAAACATTCCCAAAAATATGTGAAACAAAATTCGAATGTTGCATAATTGATAGTTGATACATAAAATTAACATATTTCATACAGAGCAATAAAGAAGTCTTTAAACAAGAAGATGCAACATCTTTGTTAGTCGATTCATTCACTACACATCACAGTTCTTTATAAGCAGTAAATGAAATCATAGCTCCCCAAAAAACCAAAGAACAATTATAAAAAAACAGCATTAAAATATCAAAAATTGTTCAAAAATAAAACGAACAAAGGAATAAAGAACAAATAACAGTTTGAGTTTCTTTCACCCTTTCATATGCAAGTTGTTCATTTGAGCTTCTACATGATCTTCATTGTTCTGTGTCTTTACATTCATCCATGGATGTTCCAAGCATTGTTGAGCAGTTGGTCGTTTATCCGGCGCAAACTCCAGAATCGGTCTCAGAAACTCCGCAAACTCCTTTGCTTCTGCTTCCGTAAGCTTTGATTTATCAATCAGTATCTGCTCGAGTTCTCTAAATTTTAACCGCCGGATTCTCTTTAAATCCCCGTGTCTGTCAAAAAACTCTTTCGATTTCCCTCCTCCAATAGCAATCTGCTCAACCAAATCACATCAAAAGAGACTATAAAACCGGGTAAATAGCGAGAAAGTAACGAAAAAAACATACCTTTCGAGGCATTTTTCCTAGGAGTTCCATCATCATAGCAAGATGGTCCTAAATTCAAAACCAAATAACATAAAAAAATCTGAAACAAACCAAGAAACAAGCAAGCTCTTGAGGTTGGTTAGATTTTAGATCGTACCTCGTCTTCTTCATAATCAATACATCCTCTAGGAGCAAATAGCATATCTCCTGTGACAAGCTCGAAAGCCGTACAACCAAAAGACCACATATCAACAGAGAATGAGTATCCCGACTTTAATATTACTTCAGGAGCTCGATACTGTCTCGTTTGTATCTCTTCCGCAAACTGTTTATCAGCCCAACAAGCATTACCAAAATCAACCACTTTGCATCTCATATCAATCCCATCAAGACATCTTTCCGTCTTTGATGATCCTTCTTCACCTAAAGTACCAACCATCGAACCTCTTCTTTCCGATATTTTAGCAACCGCTCTTTTCGCTCTCCTCTTTAACTTCTTCTCAATCATATTCATCGTAGACGCGCCACCATTTGCATTTCCCTCAGGCTTCTCTAACACCGGAGTTACCCCGGATCTAACAGGATCTTTAGCAGAGTCAATGGTAGAACAAAGAAGAATGTTTTCAGGTTTTAAATCCGAATGAATCATACCGAGCTCACGGTGTAAATAATCTAAACCAGTCAGTATACATCTACAAATCTCCCTGACTTTATCCAATTTCAAACCTTTGTAACGATTGTATCTAATCAAACGAAGCAAACTATCACCAAGAAACTCAAGCACCATACATAAATGCTGCCCATTTGGACCAGTATGCTTAAAATGATCGATAAGACGAACAACGCATTTCGTATTCTCGACATCTCCATCAGCAGCAGCTGAAAGAAACTCAATTTCATGAAGTGCAGCTTGTGCAAACTGTTGTGCACTCTTCTGTATCTTCAATGCAACATAACTCTACACAGAACAAAACATCACCAACCCATTCTTAAAGACAGAGACTTTATATCAAAACTAGAGAGAGTAGTACAGTTCCCAAATCTAGGATTCTATAATCACATAAAGTAAGGATCTTGCAACAAAATCTAGATGGGTATTGTATAAAGGAAGAGTCTTTAGAACGTGATTCGATCTCACAGATATACAAATCAAAATTAAGCTATTACGATCAAAAGCAAGATAAGATCGAAGCAGAGAGGTGCGTACAGAGGTGAGAGTATCGAAGGCAAGCCAAACGGTGGAGAATTGACCCCAACCAAGTTTTCGTTGAGCGATGTAACGACCACCAGAGAAAGGATCACCGATTCTAACGGCGTGATAACCACCTTTACGGTAAGCATCAAAACCTTCTTCTTCACCTTCTGATCCAGACGATGATGAACAAGACATTTTCTGAATTCTAAAAGGTTTGATTTTTATCGTAAAAATTGGATCTTTGAAATGACCCAAGAGGCTTCTTGTTCAAGAGAGAGACAAAATGGAACTGAGATTGCGTGTGGTCCTGAGAAACGTAAGACTCTCTCTCTCTCTCTCTCCACTTTTTGCTCTTTTCTTAAATCAAATAGGTTGCTTCAGATTTTCCCGATTTAAAACTTTTTGGTTGTTTCTCAATTTTGCCCTTTCATGGAAGAGGAGTTGTTGAGTTATTGCTCAGTCAGGTGTTGTCTTTTTCTCTCAACAAGGGCTAAGTCAATGTCTTCTTCCTTGACCATAACATTTCTGTATTTGGTATTCAAAAACTTTCATAGACCGGTTTTGTTTCAACTAGTCCCAACTATCACATGTTGATCAGTTTATGTGCCATTTTTTTTTCCTACAACGTTTCGCTACAAATCGAGTTTCTAAACCTAGATAATGGTTTTACGGCAAAAAAAAGATAAAAATATAAAAGTACTAGGGTATGTCCACGCGTTGCGTGGATTTAAAATTTAAGATGGTATAATATACAATAATTGTTAACTTATTGACTTTATATATTTAATATTACAGAAATTTGGTGTTTATAATAAATAATTATCTAGGTTTAGAGACTAAATATTTGTAGCAAATTATTGGATATATAGAATGTTATTTGTAGAAAATAAATTAAGATGGAACATTGTTGATATATATATTATATATGTAGCTAATTAAGTGACGTTTAAGATTTATGTTCACAATTTATAATTTTAGTGAATTTAAGATTAAAAATTAAACAATAATTTTAAACTATTTATGTGAATTATTTTAAAATTTATAAGACTCTATCATATTATTGTAAAAAAAAGAATATGTTTTAGAATATGGTTTTACATATTTTCAATAAATTCATGAAGATAATTTGATATTAAATGTTTACTTTAAATTAAAATTGATATCACATTTTTCTTTTAAAAAACTAATACAAACATTCTAAATTCTAGAAGAGCAAATATCATAATTATGTTCTAAATATGAAAATATACATTATTTGCCAATACCAAAAGTGACACATGACAACTTGTCAAAGCTTTAACTTAGTGGAACCTTAAAATATTATATAAGATAATACGTTATAGGTTTCAGTCTGTATGCTCGACACTAACATAAATGCTAATAGAATAACACGAAATAATGATGATGTGAATGTTCTATTAATATCCAAGGAAAGAGACGAGCTTGTAGATACTAGCCACAAGAACCGAATTGGCAAAAACCTTTGGCACTAGAAGTTGAACCGGAAGCTCAAAGTTAGGGTGACGAAAACGTCTCCTATCTTTCGATCACTAACTCCTCTTGCGTATAGTGAGAATGACTAGTAGAACATTCCATACTTGCGATAGCACACCCTACCAAGTCCCTCTTGGAGGGCCAAGTCAATGTCTAAACTTTCATAGACCGGTTTTGCTTATAAATTTTGGTCATAGAGGCAACTTTGATTAAGCTAGACATTTCGTCAAACACTTGGTAGGCATAAACTTAGAACTGGTCACAAACTATAACACAATGCTAATCAGTTCTCCAATGAAATAAGAGTGCAAGTTCTTGTTTAACACAACCGAAAACTCAACAAACCCATCTCAAAAGTTTCCATTTTTCCTCATCAGAGACTAATATTTCTTTATAATCTTACTCTCAAACACAAATTCTCTATAAAATCCGACTCCATAAGAACAGAATCTAATTTACTGGTCAAAGGAACAAACTTTACATTACTTTGCTTCTACAACCACACACAACACACAAATCTCTATGTACATCACAAATTCTTCAAACAATCAAAGTAACAAATCAGTAACAATGAAATCTTTACTAATAGGTTTAGCCTTTGATTATTATTAATCATATGGTTGCAAAGCTTTGAAGCTTAATTATCCATTGAAACAAACACAACAAATTGATTCCACTCTCACTACAAACAAATGCAATAAAAATGAAACCTTTATTACTCCAAATCCTTAACGATCTTGATCCCCATAGATTGAGCAGTACCAATAATAGATTTGCAAATCGATTCCAATGGCATATACTGACAAAACGGATCAGTTTGCTTCACCTTAGCAATCTCATAAACATGTCTCACCGAAAGTGTAGTCACATTCAAATGTCCAGGACGTGTACTTCCTTTAACAACTCCAGCTGCTTTCTTGATGTACCAAGAAACTGTCGGTGATTTCACTGTGAAATCGAAAGAGTTGTCTTTGTAAGCCGTTATCGTCACGGACATTGGAGTGTCTGGTTTGTACTTTTGTGTTCTTGCGTTGAAGTCTTTGCAGAAAGCCATTAGGTTAAGACGGTATTGACCTAAAGCTGGACCAACTGGTGGTGCTGGTTTTGCTGCTCCGGCTGGAACTGTTAGCCTTATTGTTGCTGCTATTGGTCGTGTCAGGATCTCCTTAGCAGCCGCCATTGTTGTGCTTGGTAAGATCAGAAATCAGAAAGGTTAAGAGAAGTGAAGAGTGACAACAACAACGGAGAGAAGAGATAGAGAGAAACCCTAGCAATTGGGTCTTGGGTTTTTATTTGGGCCTTAGTTTAAAGCCCATTTAATCAAAAAGCCCGTTCTTATTTCGTAGTTTTTGATGGATTCATGTGACGACCAAATCATCAATGATATGATTGAAGTATAAGATTTTTAAGCTAAGTAAAAAGAGTATGATTTTGGGTAAATGATGTGGAGAGCAATACTAATATTAAAACAAAAACAGTTACATAAAACTTTTGTTTTGGACGAGGTAGTTCGACCATATCCTCAACGAAAAGCAATTCAACATTTAATAGAACAAAGATAAAATCATGAAAACTTAACGATAAACAAAACGTATAGTTCGTTAATCCATCTGTCAGACGATTAACTTCCCTACATATATGAGAAATCCGGACTATTCAGTTTGGTGCGAAAAAGTCATTGCACAAACATACCAGGAAGGACATCGGATGTAAATCACCAATCCTTGTCTGTAAAAACTCCGCTACTATCTCTAAACCCACTTCTAACTCCAGTTGCGTGATCCTCTGCTCCTAAACAATATATAAACCATAATAAACTCTCCATAAGCATCTTGAATGTTTAACACAAACTCTCTACACCATTCACCCTTTTCATTTTGCAGCATACCACCCGCCCGCCGTTGCTAACCCCAGGTTTCCTCTTGATGCCCATCTGTAATTAGTTTATACCAACCCGATACCGGCACTACCCATTTTATCATTTTCTCCACTAGCACCACTCTCCCGCCATGTTTGCGAGTGACCTCCTGAGCCCTAGCAACCTCTTTAGCCAACTTCTAAATAAATCTCACTCTATCCTTCCATACTCTATTCTCACCAAAAACTTTCCTACATCACAATTTTTATCCCCACCAAACAGCAAGCGCAAACAGCGTAGCCCAAGGAACGTCACCATGTCGAACTCCCTCACATAAATTCTCGTATAACCATTCATATAAGGTTTTGGCGAAAAAAGCTGGTCTCTTTCTTATAGGAACAATCCGAAACCATATACATGCCCCGTGCAATCGCGAATAACGTGTAAAATCGTGTCAACTCCAACCTTACACACTTGGCACACGTTCGTGTCACTCAAGTGCCTCTCGTCATTTGTAATTATGATGATGCCCAACCAACCAAAGGAAGACATGAGCCTTCTCTAAATGCGCTTATAGAAGTTTTCCATGTCCGATTTTAGTAAATCATCTCGAGTTAATAAGGCATGAGCAAATTTCTCCGTGAATTCACCATCCGCGGTTTTTCCCCAAGACAATCTATCTCTCGCTTCTATTACATTATTTAACACAATGCCGCGACTTCTAATTTCTAACTCTCAGTGATATATGGTTTGATACGAGCCATATTCCAGCCAATCCCATTCCTCCAGAACTAACAAACTTTCAAGTTTCAACTTTACAAGATTTTTTGGAATCCAAAAAAAAGAGTGGGTGATTGATTAACTAGGAAAATAAAAAAGGTATTTAGTGGGGTTATATTGATCATAACATGTAATATTGTGATTTACTATTATGATAAAATATATTTGAAATGCGGGGTTAAGTTGTGTTCAGGTTAAATAACAATTGGTTTTAGAATATATATATATATATGTATTTTCATATTTTAGTCAAATCATATATTTTCATATTTTAGTCAAATCATTTTATATATGTATTTGAAAACGAAATATTATAAAAACGATAGTTAAGTAGATAACAATTCGAAGAAAAAAAAAGAGTAGAAAACAATTTTTATCAAATGCTATCCACTACCATAAATCTTTTACATGTTATCTTCTTATTATATAAAGGAGACTTTGTCAAAATTGTAACTCACGAGATGATGACATGTGTCTAATATCGATCGAGATGATGACATGTGTCAAAATACTCTATTTAAAATCAAGTAATAAAAAAAAAAAATCATTATGTTAAACTAATAAAATAAAAACACATTAACATTTTTCTTATTGTTTCATTAACATATTTCTAAAAGCCAAACCAAATCTTATGTAAATCTTTAAAAATAAAAGCAAAATATAAATACTATTATGTTAAACAAAATAAATGTTATGCCACAAAAATGAAACTTTATATATAAAAATAAAATAAATGTTAAACATAAATTATTTTAAAAGGAAAAGTAAACATACGTTCAACCTTATAAATGTTAAACAATAAATTGTTTAAAAGGAAAAGTAAACATATATTTAACCTTCCAAAAATGTTATTACTTCAGAAAAGACAAATCCAAAAACTATATAATAACACACACCTCCCACAATTTAGGGTATACCCCAAAACCTTAATTTTATTTGCAAATCATGAATACCACCTTCCCACAAATCAGTTTAAACTAATTAATTTTTTCTCAATTAGATCGAAGTCGAACTATTGCATGTATTCTTCGAAAGTGAGAGGCTAAAAATCTTAAAACAAACAATGGAAGTTCTTCTACTTGATGAAAATGTTAGTATATATCAATTATATCAAATTTTAAATTTTTCGACTTATCCAACACTTACCATACCTTCTTCTTGTTGTAAAAAAAGAAATTTATAAACCTAACATAAAAAGGAAAAATTACAAAATAGAATAGTAATATATTATAATTTTATTTTTACCGTTCATAAATTCTAATTTTGTATAAACCTTATCATTCCTTTAGATGAATTATTTTTATAATTTTTCAAAAATTTAAACGCATTATTGATTTTCTTACTCACGTTTAACAAAACGTAATTTATGACAATATTAACGGGGTTAACCTCCGTATCTTTTTAATAGGTGACTTTACGACATGCTAAGCTCACTCCAAACCAATAGATTGAAATAGCATTTATTACCTGGAAAACATAATCAGTGAAGTGTCAATGGACAGAAAAACCAAAAGAAACAATAAAAAGAATGTGAAGACTTTGCTAATTTAATTGGGTAATACACAAAATGACCATGATAAAGTATCTTAAACCAACAGTAATATCTTCTCAAAACTAGATTATACGCACAACTAAATCAGCTAATGGAAGGTAATTTCTACCATATCATTCGGCAACAAAATTATGCAAGGCCAGACACTAGTAAGGATAAAAACTCAATGAAGACAGAGATATACTACTTGCCTTCAGATGGATGTTCAAATCCTGAGTCAACAATAGCTCGGAGAAGCTCCGACTTCAATAAGAAGTCTCTGAATCCAGAACTGTGTATTCCCACGTATCCTCTGCCACAAAGAAAAACAAATAAACAATATCAGAAAGAGGATTACAAATCAACGAATAACTGCTAGTTCCATGAGTTCACTTCTAACAAATCAATACGAAAATTTCAAGATTCCAGAAAGTATCTTCCTAGTCCTAGCTAACTGCTACTCTCATAAGCAAACGACTAATTAAACCTTTTCTCAAAACAAGTTCAAATCTGCCATGAAACAGATCTAAAAAGACAAATACTCACTTTTTCACGGCTTCGCCGTTAACTTTGTTTCCAGAATCCTGAATTTTCTCATCTTCTTCCTCATAGTCCAAAAGCTCCTCCTCGTAGGCTTCGTTGTCTCTAGCATTGTGGTGGTGGAAACCTGCACAGTTGAAATAGTCAATGGTCTAGGTCTGAAAGCTCTGAGATGAGAAACACTTAGCGAAGATCTCAAGAAAGTTTGTTTATTAAGCTTTTGCAATAGTTTCTCTGTAAAATTGCGGATCCCCTCTTTCGAGGTGTACAAGGTCTATTTATACAAATCTAAGTCGGCCTAGGTCTACGCCTAAAGAGATAAGGTCGAATCCATGAATCTTCAGGATTCTCCCCCAGTGTAGTCGGCGGCCGCTTCTAGGTCTTGACCTCGTCCTCGTCATGGGCCCAAATCCGAGAGCTCGTTTTCTGGGCCCAGTCTTGTAGTAGAGGTCGGCGTGACTTGTTACTAGTGGGCTCCCGACTCGTTCTCTCCAATGTGGGCCTTCTGAGCTCGGCCCATTCTCTGAAATGATTGCAACGGTCTTTTGGAGTCTAAATGACCACCACAGTCGTCGTCCTGGAAAGGTGCCGATCCTAGTCCCAGTTACTCTGGAGAGCCTGTCCCAGAGACAGAGCTGGTCCCTAATACAGAGCTGGTCCAGATAACTGCGCGCCTACCTCTGGTACTTAGTCATTTTTAGAGAGCTCGTCCCAGAAAGCAGGAGAGCTAGTCCTGGTCCCAGTCACTTTGAAGAGCTCGTCCCAGAAGACAAGAGCTGGTCCCGTAAACAGAGCTGGTCCAGATAACTGCGCGCCCACCTCTGGTACTTAGTCATTTTCTTGACGATCTCTACCGGAGTGAGATCAGACCCCAACAGTTAGCCCCCCAGCTCGGTAGTATCAGTTGTGATGATGCCGAGGTAAAAGAGTCGTAGTGAGGTTTCAAGAAAATGTACTGCTTGGCCTGCGTCCGACGAGACGAGATTGTGAAAACTTGTTCTGAGGACCTGCCGACGTTACTGAGCTTTCTTGTTCATGTTTAACGCATAGCTCAGTAAGGATTTTCAATAGACTTGTATTTCTGATTTTGTGTTATAAAGTTTGGAGGAACTGGTCCTGTAAAGTCTGTAGAGCTTGTTCGCGTTAAAGCTCGTAAAACCTGTTTATCTTGCCCAGCTCTCACATGTTCATGTTAATGTTGAGCTGGGCATCATGTTTCTGTTTAGTTGCTTTCCGGACTTGGTAAAGATATTGTTTTTCCCAGAAGCTGAAAATTTAATTCCCGCGGAAATTTGGGAATTTAAATTTCTTTAGAATTAGAATTGTCAATTCCCGCTGGAAATTAAACACTTGATTCATTTCAAAAATCGGAATCGTTCTTGCTGACCATTGAAACGTGTCATTCCAGGGTTTTGACAATGGTGCTATAAATACTCCTTTCCCTTTTCTTTTCTCCACAACTTCACTCCACCAAAGGAAAGGTAGTCTCTTTCTCTCTCTATTTTCTGTTTTAGATCTAGGGTTTTTGCATAAAAAGTTTTTTTTTTTTTTTTTTTTTCCTCCGTCATCGAAGCTTTGTCTTCTCCGGCCACTACCTCGCGTTTTCCGACGAGTTCTTGCTCGGCTCAGACTTAAACCTTCGGTTCCTCTTCGTCATGTGTGATTCCGATGGGGGAGAGCTCGGCTTTGCATCGTCGTTACCGTCCCTTTACCGACGGGTTCTCAGCTTTTCGGTGAGTTTTGCGTCGACGAGCTCTCACCTCTGTCTCTCTCTGTGCCGACGAACGCTCCGTTTTCCAGCAAGCTTTCACTCCTGCCGCCGTTCACTTACTCCGGCGAGTCCTCGTCTCCGTCAATGCTCGTTACTAGCCAAAGGGTTGAGATTTTTTTTCGCTCGCCGTCGTCATCACATCTCAGATCCGTCCTCCGAACACGACGAGTCCTTGCTTCTCCGTTCTTGTCATTGAAGCCTCCTCCTCCGCTTCACCGAACCTGTGGAAGCGAGCTCATCGTTCTCTGGATTTAGAGTTTTTGGCGTTGTTAGATCATTCGGATCCGGAGAGTTTTTCCGACGACGACGAGGAAAGAGAAGGACCCGCCTCTGCTGTCTGTGTTCTCTGTTTCTTGTCCTATTGCCGTCGTCTCGGGTCCGTATCCTCACCGCTCCGGCGAGGTCTGATTGCCGAGAGGTTCTGGTTTGCAGCCAAGGATCTGAGATTGGGAAGGCCGTCGCTGGGAAGAAATAAAGGGGAAGTTGGTATCGAGCCGAGATCTCTGTCCTAGTCACGAAGAAACCGTCACCGAGAGACTCGACTTTGCTCCGCTACCGTCACATCTTCGTTTTCGCAGCCGATGACGAGCCATCGACTTCTTTTTCCGGTGACAATTTTTGACTTCCTTCGTGAGGTCTACCTTTCTCCGTGCCGAAACCTGAAGCGGACCAAGCTACGGTCGTCATCCGGAAAGCGTAACCAGCCTAAACCAAACCAACGAGTTTACGAGCTTTGAACCGTCGAGTGATTAGTTTGTCGTTTATAAACAAAAATATGATAATTGATGATGGATTGGCGAAGTTAAAACGTTTCGACGACGTTTTCGATACTTGGGGAGACTTTTTAAATCGTTATCATGCTTAGCCCGACGTCATCTTTCGAGAAGTTTTTGGAATCTATTTCGCAGTTAAGGACTACTAGTTCGGAGAGCCTGGGACCGAGCTTCGAAAGAAACTGTTCTGATGCGGAGTCTAGCTCTTGGCTCTGTCCTTGTAAGGATAGAGATGTGACTCGAGTCCTGGTCTCAGGTGTGAACGATGCAGTGAACGCACAAAATCCATCTCTTGTTGATGAGCAAGTCGTCGATGCTCGTATTTCTCAGAGAAAACGCCCACTGCTGCATATGTTTTAGTTGCGCCCACTACTGCACTTTCTACTGCGCCGACCACTACTGCATCTACTTTAGCTGCGCCCACTACGCCTGCTCTAGCTGCGCCAACTACTGAACCTGCTCTACCTGCGCCCACTACTGTGCATGCTTTTAGCTGCGCCTACTATTGCGCCGACCACTACTGTTGTTGGTGAGCGAAGTTGGGAAGTTCTCTGTTACTGGCGAAAATGGGGCCGAGGTGCCCATGACTAGGACCGAGGACATCGTTGAGGAGACTATGACCAACGAGATCGTTGAGGAGACCATGACCGACGAGCCTTTGAGAAGGACCGAAGAGGTCTTTGTGGAGATCAGGACAGACGAGGTCGTCTAGGAGACCAGGACTGGCGAGTCTTTGAGAAGATAAAGATCGACGAGGTCTATGAGGAAAATGGACTGACGAGTCTTTGAGAAGACCAAGTACGAGGAGGCAGCATGGCCGACTACCATGACTGCTCCTGCGGGAGTCGTTGATGATGAGGGGATTGTCCCTCAGTTGTTTTGCGCGCCTGTTAGCGCTTATGTTTTAGACTTGACTTTGATTTTGCGCCTAGATGGCTTGTGTTATAAAAGGAGATAATGAATGCAACTTTTAATTTGTTTCTGTTTTTCTGATAAGTCGAGCTTTCTTGACTTAGACTTTAGAAAGACAACTAATAGTGACGAATTGTATCCTTGTTGAATCCGTTTCTAGGATGCGTAGTTAGTCTGGTTCAAATGAATTTGTTTAAAAATCCATATGAACAATCATCATGATTGAAGGCGTTGTTGCTGTATTTTGGTACTCGTCCTTGTTATAGGAGTTAGGTCATCGTTGACCACCCAACTTCAGAAGTGAGCATGTTACGTTATTGCAACCAGCGTTAAGGTTTGTTGGGTTATTCGAATGATCGTTTAGGTTTACGACCGTATCACTCTTTGAGTACGACCGCTCCTATAACGATCATTAGCCTTGACCAACGATGTTGTTGGGTTTCCTGAATGGTCATTTGGGTTTACAAGTGTGCTTCTCTCTAAACACACCTACTCCTATAATGAACCATTGGTTTCGACCAACGATGTTGTTCGGTTTTTTGAATGGTCATTTGGGTTACAAGTGTGCTTCTCTCTAAACACACCTGCTCCTATAATGAACCATTGGTTTTGACCAACGATGTTGTTGGGTTTTTCGAATGGTCACTTCGGTTACAAGTGTGCTTCTCTCTAAACACACCTGCTCTTATAATGAACCATTGTTATTTATATAGCGCGCTTATCCAATGGTGGATGTTATTGTAAAGATCTGCAGAAATTTTTGTGAATGGTCACCGCTGTGGCCAGCAGCGGCGGTGGAAGGTGAGATGGTCGTTTAAGTGAGACCATGAATTATCCGTAAAGGATGTGATAGAGATAGTCGTTTTGACAAGTTTTTGTAGCAGGTGTTTATTCTCATAAATGTTTGCTACAAAGAGAGGTGGGAGTATACGTGTATACGTACCCCACTCCCCCCCCCCTTTTTTGGGAGGGGGGGCAACTGAACCATCTGAAAATGAGATTCCTACGTACCCTTTGCAGGGATCAAGTCACCCATAGTTCATGGTAAGTGATTGAGTGGTGGACGAATGACGGTAAGGTTGCTCAATGGTGGTAACTCTTTCTTGGTCTACCTTGTGCCGAATCGTCGTTTTGTCTTCCGCGTTTAGGCGGTTCTTCATTGATCGGCGCTACTTCAACGTCGTTTTCCTCTAATTCAAAGTATTTGAGGTTGAAGTTATCGCCGAGTTCACCGTCCAATAGTTTTTGGGCGAGCGCCGAGCCGAGAGACTGGCAGTTTACTGTCGAGTGCCCGTGAGTGTGATGAATATCGCAGTATAACGACTCGTCGTAAGTTGAATTACCGGACCACGCGTTAGGAAAACATCCTCCTTGGCCGTGCCCATAGTTGGGAGAATCCACCTGATAGTTGTGGGCTCCTTCGTGTTGGACGAAATTTCCACTAAGGACTTTTCGCGCCTGGCTTGGTGGTCGCTGTCACTTTTCTGTTTTGACTTCCCATACTTTTTTGCGCGTTTCTTCGCTTCAGGCGAAGTTCGTCGCTCGATGCAGAGCATCCTGGATAGTCGAAGGCTCATTGAGAGACATTTCCTTATAGAAGTCAGATTCGTGCCATATGGCTCTTTTCAGCGCTCAGAGTGCGTCCGAGTCATCTATCCCTTTTACTTGCGATAGTACCAATTTAAAGCGTTCGATGAAAGTCTTGAGAGACTCGGTTGGTTCTTGGTTCATGGACCATAAATCGGCACCAGACGTTTGAGTCTCAATGAAGATGGAGTAGTGCTTGATGAAGGCCGCTGTCAGCTGTTTGAAAGTATCGATAGAATTACTTTCGAGCCCTTTAAACCATTTGAGAGCTGGTCCTTTGAGGTTTTCGACGAAAAGCAAGCACTGCCCGACGTCCATCTCTTGTTCTTTGAAATTTGTTCTGGTCATAGCCACACTGAATTCGTTGAAGTGGTCAGCTGGGTCTTCGGTTCCGTCGTAGGTCGGCACCTTAATCTTGCCTGGGTCTGACACTCGAGCTTTAGTGATGCGTGCCGAGAACGGAGTGTGCTGAGCTTGTTCAAGGATTAGATCGAGCTCTGGCGCCTTGCTAGTGGCACGATGCATCTGTGAGCGGATAGTTTTCAACTCAGCAGTAGTCTTATTTAGCGAGGCTCGGAACTCGGCCATCTCGTCATGCTGGGCTCGAATCGCAGCTTGTTTAACTTCAGCGACCTCTGCCAGTTTCACCCATTCAATGTTTTCCTCTTCTTCTGAGATGTGTCTAGCATATCCAGGATTCATCTCGTCGTCGAAAGCGGGGAAACGCTGTTGGGTCATCCTCTGTGGGTCGGCATGCTTTTACCTTGTAGTGGTTCGCCGTGCCACTTCTTCCTCTTGGAGATCGGCGTTGCGTGCGACTCTCCTCACGGGGCCATGGTCTCCGAAGATGGAGAACTGCTGTGAAGCTACGTATCGAGGATCGTCGTTCCTTGCTTTGGTTGTTCCATGCCGATCTCTCGCTGTCTCAGTGAAGATGGTATCGGAAACGACTTTTCTAGCGAGGTCATCGTCATCGAAAGCGGAGAAACGTTGTTGGATCATCCTCTGTGGGTCGGCATGCTTTGTCCTCGTAGTGGTTCGCTGCGCTGCTTCTTCCTCTGGGAGATCGGCGTTACGTGCAACTCTCCTCACGGAGCCATCGTCTCTGACGGTGGAGAACTAATGTAAAGCTATGTATCGAGGATCGTCGTTCTTCCCCTTGGTTATTCCTTGCCGATTTATCACTGTCTCTGTGAAGATGGTTTCAGGAACGACTCTTCTGGGCAAGTCCTCGTCGTCGTTGTCGAGGTCTATTGGCTCGTCGCCGAATTTCGCTTTCTCTCGTCGTGCCTGGCCTAAAAGAGCGGATCATCCATCATTAGCGGCGGTCGACGGATTTTGGTGCCGAGGTCGGTTCGACGACCCTCCTGGTGTGGCGAAGTTGAGTGCCACCGGATCGATTGGTGCTGCTGGTTTTCTGAACAGACCTGGCTCGAGGGGTCGTGCGCGGATGTCTGCTCCTAAAGACCTGAGCTCGTCAGTTATCATCCCGTTGCTTCGGTTTTGCCACTCGGCGTTCTCCAGTAGAGCGTCCAATGTCGTGCTCATCTTCTACAACAACTCAGGAAGAAGCGAGCTCGCTCTCGGGGTTTCCTTCGACTTCTCACCAGGGAGATCGGCGCGAGCTGTTCCTGCTGGTGGCAGATCGTCACGAGCGGTTTGGTCCTTGTTGGTATCTCCTTCAGCCTGGATCTCGCCCTCTTCCAGATCTCTCGGCATGACGTCTTTCGGATCAGCGATACGTCGTTTGTCAATCATCGTGTTCTGGATCTCTTTACGGTGGTTCTTCGCAGTAAGATGCTTTCAATTTCCCTCCTTCTAGCGCCAAACTGTGGTGGTGGAAACCTGCACAGTTGAAATAGTCAATGGTCTAGGTCTGAAAGCTCTGAGATGAGAAACACTTAGCGAAGATCTCAAGAAAGTTTGTTTATTAAGCTTTTGTAATAGTTTCTGTGTAAAATTGCGGATCCCCTCTTTCGAGGTGTACAAGGTCTATTTATACAAATCTAAGTCGGCCTAGGTCTACGCCTAAAGAGATAAGGTCGAATCCATGAATCTTCAGGATTCTCCCCCAGCGTAGTCGACGGCCGCTTCTAGGTCTTGACCTCGTCCTCGTCATGGGCCCAAATCCGAGAGCTCATCTTCTGGGCCCAGTCTTGTAGTAGAGGTCGGCGTGACTTGTTACTAGTGGGCTCCCGACTCGTTCTCTCCAATGTGGGCCTTCTGAGCTCGGCCCATTCTCTGAAATGATCGCAACGGTCTTTTGGAGTCTAAATGACCACTACAGACGTCGTCCTGGAAAGGTGCCGATCCTAGTCCCAGTTACTCTGGAGAGCCTGGCACAGAGACAGAGCTGGTCCCTGAGACAGAGCTGGTCCAGATAACTGCGTGCCTACCTCTGGTACTTAGTCATTTTTAGAGAGCTCGTCCCAGAAAGTAGGAGAGCTAGTCCTGGTCCCAGTCACTTTGGAGAGCTCGTCCCAGAAGACAAGAGTTGGTCCCGTAAACAGAGCTGGTCCAGATAACTGCGCGCCCACCTCTGGTACTTAGTCATTTTCTTGACGATCTCTACCAGAGTGAGATCAGACCCCAACAAGCATCTCTCATACTTCGCAAATTCTACAAACTGCAGAGAAATTTCTCGTAAGATTCCGAATCCAAAACAAAAACCTCAAATTCAGTGAGACCGAATCCTAAATCTAAACCTCCGATACCTCTATGTAATTGAATTCTCGAGCTCTTAACAGTACAAAATCGATGAATTTTCTCGGAAACAATGAGATTTGAGGAGAAAATTTACCTGAGATACGAGTAGAGTTGTTTGGATCTCGATTAGGGTTTCGAAATATCTTGAGTGAAGAAAATTAGAACACCGACGCGTATCTCTGTTCAGTGACGTTTATATAGGGAGGCTATATAGGGTTGAGAGCGAGACTACAATGGGCTTTTTTGTAGTGGGCCTTATATTTGTACGAACCGGCCTTGCGCGGAAATACGTAATAACTGATACCGGTTAGTTTTGAAAATTTTCAATATGAATATGATTTGTAACTTTAGGAAATAAAGTCAAAGTTACAGTGTGATCGGTACAAGGAGGACAAGTACATTTATGGTCGTACGATACTTTTGCTATTGAACATGACGATACAAGATTCTTAATGGCGTTACAACTTTTGTTTTGAAATGGCTTTCATTTTTTTCCTAAATTTTAAGTTCATATTGGCCAATTAGTTTGCTTTCTGAAAAAAGTGATATAGGTGAAGGTTGTATAATCTAGTCACTTTTAATTTGTCCCAATGCCATAGTTGGACTTGATAAATGGAAACATGAATCAAAGACCATGAGTTACAATATTGATATACAAAAAAAAATTCAACTTTTAAGATTTGAACATATCAAGCCTATATTTTAACTTTTAAGAGTTAAGTAATAAGAAACAACTGAAGTAACCCCCAATTTTATGGTGGTGAATGTAAATGTAGTTAAAATCCTTCAGTAATTTTGAAGCATAATCTTTATTTTGGAAAAACACTATATAGCCAAACAAAAAGACTATGAACCAAGAATGGAAGAGTTTTTCCTACCCCATGAAAATAAAATGTTCATAATTTATATTTTACTAGCCTCAATCTGAGTTCGTTCTAAATTGTGATCACGATATAAACATGAACACCCAAATGTTAATGCCGCAATATCTAGAACGTATTAAGAGAACGATAATTCATTTATTCTTAGTTTACTCATCAACTCTGTTAAATATTTACATTCTAACTACCAAGTCTTCTTTTTATATAGGAGGATATGTAATTCTCGAAGCAAATTAAAAAAGTACTTGAGGCCAAGAGAAGTTGTGATTGGTGGCATTCTACTTGAAGGACAAGATTTCATAGAGGGGATTATCCATAATAAAGTTTGAAAAGTATCATACGATGACATCATATGATTGTGAGGAAACTATAACTATTCCCTTCTCATTATACTATAAAAGGAACAATTATAGTTTAGAAAAACACGATGAAGAAAAACTTAAATACTAAGAATATTTTGTTCAGTTATATCTTATAATGGTGATGGAAAAGATGAAAATCCAAACAATATGCATGTCGTGTTTGGAGAATTTGACCCAACACTCTCATGACGATGTCATAGAGAGACTTTTGGAAGTTAAAAATGTCCATAATTTCCACTTTCAAACACCAATGGTATTGTACAACGAGTGTACACCAATTATTGACATTGAAGTGATTATTCTAGGACCACAAGTAAGATAACTATAATTTAGTATATATAGTTTAGTTTGGATTGAAATATAATTTGTTAAATTAAATATATATAAACATTTTTAAAATTATGTTTCTTGGAAATTTACCCATGCAACGTTTGATTATCAGTTTGTTAAAAACCAAAAATCGGTTGTAGCAATATAGGAAATGTCGAAAAAAAGAAACACTCTTATTAAAATTATCTAATTTAGGTTGGTCTGTTATTTTTCCTAAGATATCAACATAGGCATATAAATAATTAAGGATTCCAATAATTGATCTCAACCTTGGTGTATCTTTTTAATTTGTTTTTTCCAGTATTACCTAAGCACATCTATGTTGGTCAATTATATGTTGTGCTTTTTTTAGTTACACTTGTGAAGTAATTTGGAGTTATGGTTAATTAGGTTTTTTCTTAAATTTTTCGTCTCTTACTTTTTCATAAAATATACTACAATACGATGATAAACACTTTTTCATTTAACCGGAATTCATGCTAAAACTCATTTTTTTTACAATGTTTGTAGACCATAGTTCAATTAGCTAAACAAACAAAAAAACATATCATTTTCGTTATACATATTTAGTTGAGTTGAGTTGAGTTAACAAACATACTACCGTGTGCATGGTCATTGGCACAATTTCATTGTAGGATGGAAAATACAATTGCCTCCAATACCAATACAAATTCAAAGATTTCTTTTAGTTTGGACTATAAATTTTTCTGCAAAATTACAATCTTTCCTGTGAATATAAAATAAAAACGCTTTTTTGAAATTTTATATTGTTTATAAATAAAATCTTATTATATAAAGGTTCAAACGTCAAACATATCGTTAATTATTTTGTTTGACACTTAAAGCTTAAAGCTTTATATAATAGGATAGTGATAAACGTAAACGTAATTAGATATCAATTTTGTATGGTTAAGGTTTAAAAACAGAAAATGGTATGGTTATGTTGCTACATACATAACTACTTTTATTGGTTCGTAACTTGTTGCAAGGCTGGTTGATTGCTACGAAATCTAGGCCCATAAAAGCAAAAGCCCAATTAAGATTCAGCCCAACCTTAATCACTACATATCTCTCTTTTGTCTCTCTTCTTGCAACGAAACCCTAAATCCGATTTCGAGATCTATCCAACTCTACTCAGTTCTCAGGTAAATTTCCTCGGTCTGATTCTTCGTAGATTCATCGATTTCACAAAGAAACGTATAGTTGCATACAACTATTCAAGTTCTCTACGAATCATAGGTTTTGATTACGAACTTTCTCTTCTGTTTGTAGAACTTGTCAAGTATGGGAGACGCTAGAGACAACGAAGCTTACGAGGAGGAGCTTTTGGACTATGAGGAAGAAGACGAGAAAGTTCCAGATTCTGGAACTAAAGTTAACGGCGAAGCCGTGAAGAAGTGAGTTTCTTATCTTCTCGATGAGGTTACTGCTTGTTAGTAGTGAAGATTATCATCAGAGTTCTTTAATTGAAACTTTCTGGAAACTAGTAGTGATTTGCTATTCTGATATTGTTTATTTGTTTTTCTTTGTGGCAGAGGATACGTGGGAATACACAGTTCTGGATTCAGAGACTTCCTATTGAAACCGGAGCTTCTCAGAGCTATTGTTGACTCAGGATTTGAACATCCATCTGAAGGCAAGTATCTTTGAGTTTTCTGCCTTTCAAATGTCATAATTTTGTTGCTGAATGATAAGATATGATATGATTCAAGAGAATGGACTTCCTCATGGGCTCTTTTAGTTGTCCTATAATCTAATCTTGTTTCTTATCGAACTTATAGAATAAAATTAGACATACATTCTTCCTCTGTGTGTTTTTTCTTTCTTATATAATGTATTGAGCAGTCTACTGTTGGTTATTTTTTGTTGAAATTGAATAACCTCTCTAGGGTTTTAACAAAGATATATGATCCTGATTATTTAGGTAGAGATACTGTTGTAATTGGTATGTTCATTAACATTACATTGATTATTATTTTCCAGGTAAAAAACGCTATTTCAATCTATTGGTTTCAAGTGAGCTTAGCATGTGGTAAAGCCACCGATTAAAAAGATATGGAGGCTATATTCTACTTTTAACGGGTTCCTTCGCTGCAATTTTCTTTGGTTCTCCACCAGTGCAACATGAATGTATCCCTCAAGCTATATTGGGAATGGATGTTATCTGCCAAGCAAAATCTGGTATGGGGAAGACCGCTGTGTTTGTGCTGTCTACTTTGCAACAGATCGAACCATCTCCTGGCCAGGTTTCTGCACTTGTCTTGTGCCATACAAGAGAGTTAGCTTACCAGGTATGCTCTTTTTGCTTCCTTAACTTGGGTTCTCAACTTCTAATAGTTCCATTATCTTCCCCCAAGTTGTCTGATGCTTATTTATTCTTGATGCTGGATATTATCTGCAGATTTGCAATGAGTTTGTGCGATTCAGTACCTATCTGCCTGATACGAAGGTTTCTGTGTTCTACGGGGGAGTCAACATTAAAGTTCACAAAGACTTGCTGAAGAATGAATGTCCTCACATTGTTGTGGGAACACCTGGTCGGGTGCTTGCACTTGCCAGGGACAAAGATCTATCTTTGAAGAATGTGAGGCATTTTATTCTTGACGAGTGTGATAAAATGCTCGAGTCACTTGGTATGTTGAATTCTGACATCCTTCTCTATAAGACACTCCTATTCCTGAGTAACTGTTTGTTTTAACATGTATGTCTTCTCTTTAACAGATATGAGGAGAGATGTGCAGGAGATTTTCAAGATGACTCCTCATGACAAACAAGTTATGATGTTCTCAGCAACTCTCAGCAAGGAGATACGCCCAGTCTGCAAGAAATTTATGCAAGATGTAATTTCCCACCGCCAATACTCTCTCGGTTTGCAAGTCCTGTAGTCTTAAATTATTTCTAGCCTTCTCTGGGAGATCGTAGGTTTATTCTCAATCGAATAATGCAATTGCTAGTTTGTCGGGGTTAGCAGAATTGGGGGACTTAAAAGTGTCAACTAGCATTGGTGGTTCTGTGGTATCTTCTTTCATTATTGTGTCTTTCCTTCAGTTATTAAAATACTTGCAATTGGGTGGGTTTAGAGTTTAGTTGTTGTACAAGTCCCAAGATTTCATCCTGCCCAACCTTATGGGCTGTAATGATCCGAGCAACATCTGATGTTTCCTTTTGAAACTCACATCTTTGATGAGGCGAGACAAGAATCAAGGATCTGAGTTCTGGGGTTCTTCGTTCGCCGTCATTTTTGTACTGGAAACCATTGCCTAGGGAAGGGTTGCTAATACACTTTACTCTGACGTATGTGCCTTTCAGCCAATGGAGATATATGTAGATGATGAAGCCAAGTTGACCCTTCATGGGCTTGTGCAGGTACATTTAGTTCTCTTATTTAAAGTCTTATTGTTTTCCAGATCGACTGATTTAAGTTACTGACTGTTTGTCCATTTTCTTGTCCTGACTCTGTAACAGCACTACATCAAACTGACCGAGATGGAGAAAAACCGCAAGTTGAATGACCTGCTTGATGCCCTGGACTTCAATCAAGTTGTCATATTTGTGAAGAGTGTGAGCAGAGCTGCGGAGCTGAACAAACTGCTGGTGGAATGCAATTTCCCCTCGATATGCATTCACTCTGGAATGTCTCAGGAAGAGAGGTTTGTTTATATCTCGAGCATTGTCTTGAAAATCCGTACCCTTCTGAGTCAAATCCCTCTTCACAGTAACCAACTATTGTGCCTTGTGTAATATGTAGGCTAACTCGATACAAGAGTTTCAAGGAAGGACACAAGCGAATTCTGGTGGCAACAGATTTGGTAGGGAGAGGAATCGACATTGAGCGCGTCAACATCGTCATCAACTATGACATGCCTGATTCTGCTGACACATATCTTCACAGGGTAAATAGCATTCTCATTTATAAAATCCTGAAGTTTTTATATCGATTCTTTCTGTTTCTCATTTATAACATAATAACTATGATGGGTATAGGTTGGTAGAGCTGGTAGGTTTGGAACCAAGGGTCTTGCAATCACATTTGTCGCATCAACATCAGATTCCGGAGTTCTTAATCAGGTTTGGAGGATCCTCTTCATTTAAGCAATCCATCATCCTCGAGTTGATATTGTTGTGATAGAATAGCAATTTGGTAATTTGAATTTGTGGACAGGTACAAGAGAGGTTTGAGGTTGATATTAAGGAACTTCCTGAGCAGATTGATACCTCCACTTACAGTAAGTATCGGATCTTGGTACCAGTTGTCTGCTCAAGGTTTGTTTTGTTTGTTTTTGTTACTTACACTGTTGTTTCTTCTTCTCCGTTGCAGTGCCGTCTTAGAGTAAGCTTGGTGTCTCTGGAGGATACCTCTTCAGTTTACAACCCTGTAGGTGTTTGAAGCGGTCGTGGAGGTTCCCAACTATCCCCTTGTTCCGTTTGTTGCTATTTTAGTGTTTTCTATGAGGACTCAGTTTGTAATGCTCGAAAAAACTGAGAGATCAGATGTACTCTACGAATTGCATTGTTGAAACATGTCCTGTTTTTTTTGTACAAGAGATTATGATGCTTTAAGATCTTATGATTTTAGTCTTTGACGTGAGAGAGTTAGGCATATTAGTGCCCTAGTGAATTGTTCCATTTCGCTACGATGTGTCCATCTTTATGTAGCAAACTTCTTAAATTCAAATTAGTGAATACATATCTTTACTGGTAACTATTTGTTTTCTAAAAAGGAGAGAAACTTGAACTTTGCTAAACCATCTACATCATGGACTTCGTACGTCCTCAAAGGTGGTATAGCTAAACCGAGTGGTAGTGCTGTTCGTACGAGTTCTCAATAGTCTTTGAGGCCAGTTTCTTACTGCGCCGGTGGCGAATTGAGCCTTCTTGCACCAGAAGTTGGACTTCCAGAACATGCTCATTAGTCTCTGCTTCATCGCCATCTCCAACATTTCCTTCTTCATTGACTTCCTCTTGAGCGACATTATGGTACTGATCATTGCCTTGTCTCCTTTGGTACATCTTAGAAGACAACATGAGCAAGAGTAGAATCAGAGAGGCGGCAAAGACGATCAGAAATAGAACTTGAAAGCTACGGTGATCGAGCGGAATTGGAGAATCCGGTGTGGTCGAATCAAGACAAAGTTTTTCTCCAACTAACCAATTGTTCTCCATGGTTCTCAATGTCTCTCCTTCTGTTAAGTTCAAGATCTGTCTTGAAATATCTGACACCAATGGAGATCCCAATGGAAAAGCCTATCAAAAACAAAACAGAGAGTCAAAAATACTTGTAAAGAACAAACTGATGGTATCAATTTGCAAGTAGAGCAACCAGCTTTACTCACAAAGCCAAAGCCATCGGCCTTATAAGTAGGCTCGATAATGTAGTATTGTGAGCAATATTTAGCCATGAATATCTTGATGTAAGGGACTTCGTCAAATGCAGCATCAATACCACCATTGATGCTCTTTTTAAGAAAAAGCTCATGCATCTCTTGAGGAGTATCGTAAGCCTTTAAGCTTGATTCATCGTAACCCATTTGTTTCAACCTTTCAAATGTAAACGAACCAGATTGATATCCAATGTTCACTCCGGTCTTCTTCAGGACATCCATGTGTTTCACTGTTGGTGGAAGCTCTTGAACCGTCAACATCGATGTCAGTGTTGCTGTGTAGCTCTGAGTTAGAATTAACAACACAAAGCACCAAACCACAACAAGAACCCTTGTGTAAAAGCTCTCTGATGGCTTTCCTATAGAAAAACATATTGAAAATGATTAGTTTTAAGTAATTGAGAAGCTGAAGTTGTGTGTGACAAAAACTCACTGTGTGCGAAAAACAGAGTTGAAAATGAGAAGTAGAACACATTAGACATTTTATCAGCTGTGTTTTGGCTCTTGAAATGATCATCTGCTTGATTCTCAAAAATCCAAACCATGATTCCAATGTAGAGAAAAGAAGCACCAATGAGAAACCAAAGTTCCTTTGTTAAAGGTTTTAAGAAGACCCATTCTCCTTTCTCTCTATCATCCTTGACCGGAACCACAAATACAATACCGGTCGCCGTGTATGGCAATGCGAAATCGACATAAGTAGACCGATTGTATAATATTGTTGTATCCCCTACAGCGCCATCAAACTCCTGTTGACATCATTTGAAAAACATTAAAATAAAACATATTAGCTCATAATGGTTTTAAGTGGCAAGAAAACTCAGCTACAAAATAAATTCATGATGGTTTAGGGATTAATGTAACTTACCCCAAGAAACACTTTATAAACCATTTCGTCGTAACTTGCAATTGATTTTCCATCAGGAGTTTCAAAGGGGACGTACTCATAATCGACATGATACGGCATTTCTTCCATCACCTTCTATGCAAAACCCCGTGACTTTTGGAACATTAGTGTTTCCATCCCTTGTTACCTTCACAAATTCTTTGAAACCATCCTTTTTTGGAACTGCTATCCGCAACTTCTTTGGGTTTATTGGGGACTCCCAACCTTTAGGAACTAAAATACTTTCCCCAGGCCATATTATCGGTCTAAGGCGACACGAGTTAATGCTGGTTTGATTTACTCTTAGGCTATTCACTAATCCAACCTTTGAGTCCCAAAATCCAATCATTCTTTCTCCACTTTCCTCTATATTGATTATCTTGAAAATAGTAGCTTCTCGCTTCCCGTCTTTTAGCTGAAATTTACCAGCAACACCTTTGAAGCTGACGTTCGATAACACTTGGAGAAGCTTAGGACCAGAGAGAGCGACACCGAGATCATCAAGATCAGTCCCAATATCATCATTTCTTGAACTCTTATTGAAACTCATGTTTACGTTACTGATTGCCTCTATTGACATTGCAAGTGCTGTGGCAGCATCATAAGCCCAACATCCAAAATGGTTTAGCTCTTCTCCTCCGAATCTTTTTCGCCAACGAGCTTCAAGATATGTTAGCTCTTTTGAACTTGAGATATATGTCTTCACACCCAAGACACCTTGCATATCTTCAAAGCTTGATTGCCCCATTAAACTCATGAGATCAGCTATACCATTTGTAATAATCCATACATATCCTTTCTCCATCATTTTAATCTTTTTGGCTATCGCAAAAAGCCTCGATCCAAGATCAGGCAACATGTGCACGATAAACACTCTAGTGGGCATGGTCATTAGTTTGCAAAGCTCTTTCTCGATTTGATCATCAGATGAATGTAATGATATGGCGCTTGCGTTTCGGATACGAACATTGATCTCTTGAAGAGCGTCAACTAAGTAAGGAAGAATACCTTCTCCGAACTCATTGTCAACATAAATAGGCACAACTTCTCTCCATCTAAATGACTTTATAATCGCGCTAATGGCATGAACTTGAGATGAGTCGTCGTGTGTGGCTCTGATGAAATATGGACTACGGATGGAATCAAGAAGAGGGCTTGTTGCCGAGAATGAAATGATTGGAACCTGACTTTGGTTTCCGAGGTTTATTAAAAATGGAGCTTGCATTGAAGTACCCGGTCCGATAATGGCCACCACTTCCCTCTTCTTTATCAAGTATATAGCTGCGAAGTTAAGGTTAACCGTTTGCATTGTAATGCAAACGGTTGAACAATTAGAGATAAAAAAAAATAGAATAGAACTGTGCATTACTCTAAAATTTCACATTGAAAAATTTCACATAGAATAGAGATAAAGTTTATAATATATTTTAACTTTTGAAAAATGCTTTGTAATCTCTTCTAAACTAAGAGCATTATTCGTTTATTTTACATTGCATATGTAAACTTTATATTAAAACACAAATTCAGGACCTTTAATTTTACGTAAAAATGAAACATGGCCACGGCCCTGCATAGTAGGCAAAGACATGGTCGTCTTCCAAAAACATACAATATTATACAAATATAGAGAATATATTATCATTTGTGAGTTAATGTAGCGTAAAAGGTCGGCTTATTAGTACCCACACTCTGGGTTACTGGGATAATTTGTACCTACTCTTTGAGAGAGTGCTAATAAATACCCCAACTCAGGAGTTTCGGCTTATTAGTACCCGAACTCTGGAATAATAAGAAAATTGGTACCTATTCTTTGAGAGAGTGCTTATAAATACTTCAACTCAATAAAATTTAAGTTTTGTCGCGGCTTACGATGGCCGTGGTCTAGTGGTAGATGAGACTTGGGAATGTGCTACAACACTCCCCCCAGGGTTCGAGTCTCCCTAGAAACAAAATTATGTCTATGTGGGAAGTCTGGGCATGGGCCAAAGGCCCAGGCAGTTTACCTGGTAGTCCGGTAACAGGCGATCCGGCTACCCCTGGCATTAGTCGGAAAGTATTTCAAACTCGGGATAGGCAGTGTGGTGGCTCTTCGGAGAGAAGTCCACTCTGTAGCACTCCGGTGCGTTCCTATCGGGGCTTTCCGGATCAGCCGATAGGGTTTATAAAAAAAAAAAAAAATAGACAACAATTCGAAAAGAAAAAAATGAGTAGACAACAATTTTTATCAAATGCTATCCACTTCCATAAATCTATTACATGTTATGGTTAATAATAGCATTGAATACAAATACTCGTTATCTGTCTTTTATTCGTTATTCGGCTTATACTCGTCTCGAAACAAATATATCTATAACCGTCAAATTGGATAAAGAGTAAGAAAACTTTTATAAATTAATAGAGTTGAGATTTTGAAAAATTTCATGGAGGAGTGGTTGAGTTACTCCTCGGTGTCGTATTTTTCTCTCAACGGCAAGTCTATGTCTTCATTGACTAATACATTTTGTATTTGGTACTCAAAAACTCAAACTCTTCAAACAATCAAAAGTAACAAATCAATACCAATGAAATTCAATCCGAATTAGATTCTTAATCATATGATTGCAAAGCTTTAAAGCTTGATTATCCATTGAAACAAACAAAACCAAGGACTTATCAAACACAAAAACAAGTTTATACTCTCTAATTGTTCCACTCCACTCTCACTACAAATGCAAATTTCATCATAAAATGTTTTTAAACAAAAGAACCTTTTATTACTCCAAATCCTTAACGATCTCGATCCCCATGGACTTAGCAGTACCGATAATAGATTTGCAAATCGATTTCAATGGCATGTACTGACAAAACGGATCACTCTGCTTCACCTTCGCAATCTCATACACATGTCTCACTGAAAGCGTAGTCACCGTCACATGTCCCGGACGTGTACTTCCTTTAACAACTCCAGCTGCTTTCTTGATGTACCACGACACTGACGGCGATTTAACAATGTAATCGAACGAATAGTCTTTGTACGCCGTTAACGTCACGGACAAGGGAGTGTCGGGTTTGTACTTTTGTGTCCGAGCGTTGAAGTCTTTGCAGAAAGCCACGGTGTTAAGACGGTACGGTCCTAACGCCGGAGCAATCGGTGGTGATGCTTTGGCTGCTCCGGCAGGAATTCTAAGCCTTATCCTCGCCGCTATTGGTCGTGTTAGGATCTCTTTCGCAGCCGCCATTGCTGGGATCGTGAAAGAGTATCTACGGTTCGAGGGGTTCTTTAGAAGGAGAAGAGGTCTTGAATTTTTATTTGGATCAACCGAGAATGAACGGTTAAGATGACCAACGAAGATTATGAAAATATTACAAGAAAATTGTTAATATGAAAGATTAGGAAAGTTAATATTTGTATATAAATTATACTTCCTATTATAACATATGTAAATAACTTGTTTAACAAGTTATATTTCTGTATTAAAAGCATATTGGCTAATGAAAAAGCTGAAAGAAACTACTAAAATTTCCTCAAAAATCTATCACGACTTTAGTTTGAACCTACTAAATATAGATTTACAAATTCATTCTTTTTCATAGTCTTGTAATTGTTCCGGATGGGTGGAGTGGGACTGTGACCAAATATCCATGACATGATTAATATAAGATTTTAAGGTAAATAAAAAGAGTGTGAACTATGAAAATAAAAGAGAAATCTAATGCGGTTTATATTGATCATAACATGTAATATAGTGATTTACCATGATGATACATTGTAATTGATATGTGGGGTTGAGTTATGTTTGTTTAATCGTCCTATGTAAAATAATGGTTGGTTTTATGTGATATACTGATATTTCTCAGTTTTAATATGCAAAATGTTTTAAAATATATATATATATATATATATACATGTATATATCTAAGATATAAGATGTTTTCATATTTTAATGGAAATTTAATGTGTTTGATGCTTTATGATTAGTTTGTATTAAAGGTTAAATGTTATCTCTTGAAGAAAAACACATCTTAATCCACATGATTTTAGTCAAAACATCTTCTACTTTGAAACATAGGGAGATCAACGACATGATGATGATGATTTCAAGAAAAACAAAAAGAATGAAGATACAAAGAGAACAAAAACATTCAACAAAGAAGCTAAACTTGAATAAATAGATTAATCGACTACGAAGAACGTACCGGTAAGGAGGGGCATAATCAAATCTTGAGAGATTTTTAAAAAAAATTAACGGTAAATAACATCGAGAAACTATCAAGCCGATACGAGGACGAAAAGCATTAAATTAAAAAAGGTTAAGATAGAATGATTAGGAAAAGTAAGGACTATTAATTGTTGTTTCCAAAAAATTGATGAAATTGATATTTAAAGAATGTACTCCTTCAGTTATTTTTTTATTGATGTTTTACAGTGATTTTTTGTTTTGTTTAGATTGATGTTTTCAATTTTCTATGTAAAATTAATTGTGATTTTGAGTTTTTGACTATTTAAATTCTGCAGTTGTTTTTTTATTGGTTGATTTTTTTTGGAATTGATGATAAAACATGTTTTGTTTTGAAAAAATTAAAAATTAAATGATTTCTTAATTTGTGTGTAGAAACCTTAAACATCAAACAAAAAAACCGGAGGAAGTATGAAATACTACAAATTACTTTAATTAGCGTGTTTGGAAGTTGGAATGAAACATGCAATCATTTCCCTTAAAAAAGATCTTGGCTCTTGCTATGTTTCAAAAGAGGCCATGAACATAAATAAATACCAAGTTGGTTGATTTTACCATTATCATGTTTTTACATCAAATTAACCGAAACAAACCAAATCGTTTCCTTACTCTAGTTGCTTATCTAAATCAAATTAAGTAATTAACTAACAAACGGACCAACTCGGACCGAAACCGAAATGGCAAACAAAAACTCATTGATCGAACTTATATTACAAATTGAAGGTTAATGAAATCCAATATATACATAAATGGAAATGATTGTATCCACCCATAGTTCTATTCTATAATGACAGCATGACAATTGCATCGATCGTTTTATGACGTCACATACTCACATATCATTGAAATAAATGTTAGAATACCCAAAAGTCAACACAAGTTTGCGCACCGACATTATATAGCTTTGCGTTATAAACATGGACACATATTGTACACGTAACATGCATGACTTATCTTAAGGTTTTTATTTTTTGACTCGAGGCATGACTTTGCTCGTTATTGCTTTGTTGCATATATTCAACTCTTTTAAGTCTCAAACTGATTTTTATGGGCTTTTAGATTTTGTCAACTTTCGCTACTTCAAAGTGGAGTCCAAAACTACCATTTCTCTTGTCATTTCTTTATATTTGATTCAAAACATTTTGAAGTATGAATAAGTTATGTCTTGTTAGCTAAAATTGCATGGACTCTTTGTCATATTATATCATATATATCAAAAGATACGTCTACTGAGTATTGACTACTCGTTGGTCGTTGTAATTGGTTCTTGCCCATAGACTTAACGGTATAGAGACTTTGCAAAAAATGCACATTTGACATTTAGACATACGACTAGCTATAACGGAATACCATTTTATAGATAAAAGTTTTACTTTTAATAATATTATTTATAAACCAAAAAATACAAAATGAACAATGATATATAACGGAATCAGAATATTTGATTAAACACCCCTAAACATATCATCTTTATCCCAAACTATGGATTATTGAAGCTCTTATCTCTGATACAATTGATGCTTTCAATTGCCACTATTGTTGTTTTCCTTTACTTACATGTAATACTAATAATTAATAAATGCTTCAAGTCTACATTAGGCCTAGTGTCAATTAGTTTTCTTCATTTTCCGTGTGCGAATGTCTTCTATCTTAATTATTGGTTTATTAACTCGGTTTGCTTTTCACTTTTTTGTTGTTCCATATACTTTCTACGTTTATTCACACACAAAAAGAGATTCCATTTCAAAGTTATTATTCTCGTAAGTTCCATCCATCTATTCATATTTCGGCTTCAAATCATTTCTTCTTTTAGTCTCAACTTTGAAGGAGCTTTAGAATAAACGAAGTAGAGACGAAATTTATTTGGATCGTTGTTTGATTCAATTTTTTTTATTTACTTCTCTTATAACTGTTGTTTCTTTGTAATTACAATTTAAAGACTTGGTATGTTGTAATTCAAAAAAAAAAAAAAAAGACTTGGTATGTTATTTTCTTACCAACATCATTTGGAACTTTAGGTTAAAAAAAAAATCAACGCATTTTCTAATTAGCATGACCAGAGTCTAGAAACATCAAAAAAGGCTTGCACACGTGTACGGTATTACCTGCCGTTAATACTATAATCTGAAATATTACCAAACTTTGAGGACACGTAGTAGATCCATTTCAAAGATTCTTTAAATTGATAGTTATCATCAAGATCCCACCTACATATATAGACAAAACCCAAAAATTTACAATTCTAAATAAAATCTGTTTCGATAAAGATAAAATCTATTTATAGCACCACTATTATGTTAGTTTTTACTTTTAATTACAAATAAAATTGTATTTCCAAAATTCCAAGAGTCGAGCAACTAAAATCTTTCTTTATTCCGGATTTAGACAGAAGGCCACTTATATTTTTTCATTTTCATGTTATGAATCTGAAAATCGAATTTCTTATGATTTTAATCCCCTTATTCTCACAGATAAATTCTCTAAAATTGAAGTTTAATATCTTTTAAACACTAGATAATATTGCAAGAACTTCGAAATTCAATGAATCCAAACTATATATGGAACCAGCTGTCAACAATACCATATTCTCTCAAGTCCCAATCTAATGCACTTTCAGATTCTTCTCAATGCCAAAACAAAAATAAGTGAACTGAAAATAAAATTAAAAAGATCAAGAGAGTAAAAGAGTATTGTCGAAGTAGGTTTAGGCAAGAAAGTAAATTATACTTATAAACTTTTGATAATGTGTTCGTCAAACTAAACCTACAAAAGAGTGCCCACACGGCCACACCTACCCATCTTTTCTCCTTTGTTGGTTTTTCAATAATATACGCTAATTTGATTCTTATTATTATACTTAATGCATGATCATTTGTATTCACGCACGATTACGATATTTCCAAATCTATTATCTAAATGGATTTTATGGGATAACAAATATTTAATTCATACCCAGTATCTATGTTGACGCATGGTTCCAGGATCTCTTCCATGCTAGTTACATCCAATATTTTAGATATTTTAAAGTTCCAACTGGTCATTCCGTAAAAACAACGAAATGAAATGATTATGTAGCTTATACAACAAATTGTATTTCTGTAAAATGTTATTATTATTTTCCTTGATAACCATTTTTTTTTCTTTGCTAAAGATATAACCAATCATTTATGACAATGAGCAATTATATTATTCCCTTTGTGTAATTTTAAATTCTGTATTGAGTTTGATATAATATACACAAATTAAGAATTTTTACATAATATATACAATATCCCTATTTAAATTAACTACCAAAAAATTATTGTAAATTAATGAAAACAAGGTATTATTGTTAGAATATTTTTTAAAAATGGCCAAAACATAACCTATATACAATTGGCAATCAAAACTACGAGATAAAAACATAAAAAAAATTCAAAGTAATAAAAACATGTAACCAAAACAAAATTTGAAGATCCGGGGTTATGCTTTTAAATTTGGACCACTATAATAAACTTTAGTTCTTGCAATATCAAGATCCTCTTACAAAAGTAAAATCAAGCAAGATTGTAACACATCAAACTTAACAAAACTTAACAATCTTTTTTTCTAATTAAAGATCCAAATATGTTTGGCTTTATAGATACTTCAATCTCATATTTTATTTTTTTCGTAAAGATGAAAAACCTACTTTCTTCTATTCATCCAACTTTCTTCCTGCCTACTATATGACATGGATTATCAAAATATTTTAAAAAAAACATTTAATTTATTTATATGCAATTGGGACATATGTAGTATATAAGTATATATAGATGTGTATGTGTGTGTCCTTATTACCAAACTTAACTCATATTCTTCCTTCTTCTTCTCTAAGCAACAACAACAACAACACTTCTCCTTTCTTCTTCACCATTTTCACATTTTCTCTTTCTCTTCAAACTCAAGAAAATGACTAGATCCTCTAGATTCCTTGGTACGGCGGCTGCGCCGCCACCACCGGCAGAAATCATCGCCGCGGAAACCGACATGGTTATAATTCTCTCAGCTCTTCTTTGTGCTCTTATATGTGTAGCCGGTTTAGCCGCCGTAGCTCGTTGCGCTTGGCTCCGTCGTCTCACCGGAGTTAACTCCGCCGCCGCCGGAGTTGGAGAATCTCCACCGCCGAACAAAGGTCTCAAGAAAAAAGCACTTCAAGCACTCCCTAAGTCTACCTACACCTCCCCCTCCTCCTCCTCCTCCGCCGGCGCCGGAGACGGAGACTCGCCGTGTTCTTCTTCCGGAGACGGTGGCGGTGAGTCCTCCACCGAGTGTGCTATATGTTTAACGGAGTTTACAGACGGAGAAGAAATCAGAATCTTGCCGTTATGTAACCATGCTTTCCACGTGGCGTGTATAGACAAATGGTTAAGTTCTAGGTCTTCTTGTCCTTCTTGTCGGAGAATTTTAGTTCCGGTGAAGTGTGATCGGTGTGGCCACCGTGCTTCCACGGCGGAGAATGAGAGTAAAGATCAATCTCCTCCACAACATCATCAACATCAACATCCTTCACAGTTCACTTCTGCTATTATTCCTGCTTTTCTTCCTTGAAAAAAAAGTTTAATTTCTTTATTAAAAAAAAATGATCGTAATGATTAAATGAAAAGTATTGTTATTAGTAATTTAATTAGGAAATTAGGAATTTTTGTATCGTTTGTAATCCACTTTTCTTGAATTAATCAGATAAAAATTTCGAAGTTCTTGATATTTTACAAGAAAATGAGTTTATTTTTAGTTGGATAGAAAGTATTTTAATTGATTGATTGGACAACATGAGCACTAAGAAAAAAAGTCGGTCATGTGAACTCGTTTTTGAATAGAAGCCATAACAGGAAAAACAAATTTTAAATTTAAGTTTTGGTAACTGGAAAAGTATAATTTCCTTGAAATGTTTTTGCAAAATATCTAGCAAACTATTATTGGTCGTTTATCTTTTTCCGACAGTAGATAGTTTTTTTTAAACAATGCATTTTTATTTTTCCGACAGTAGACATTAAAATAAATTTATATTTGTGGAAAAAATTTCTATTTAAAAAAGTTGCACTACTACAAGTAGTAAATTAGCAATTTTTGGGGGTTGATAATTTCGCAAAATTGGTAAACTGTAAGTCCAACTTTTAAGTGTGTAGACTCTTATTAGACTGTTAGTCCAATTTTAGTGTAAGTTTAAGTTTTTCGAAATTTTCCTGTGTAGTGATTGTAATATTTTAACAACTTATAAGAAGATTGATTGTTATATGCAAATTATTAAATGGGAAAATGATATATGTGTGAGTGTATTCAAAGTCATTCCTTATTTTCAGTCATAAGTCAAAGAAAGCATGTTATGGTCTCATTTCCTTTACCAGCAAATAAAGGATGACTCAGTCTCATATTTATCCATTATCCAACAAAATCCGAATGCGCAAAATAATTGATAGTTGTGTTTTTGTTTTTTGTTTTTTGCTTATTACCTGACCATAAGTATACAAAGTTACAGAATTTGATTCTAGTTATATGCATAATTTGTTTTGTGATCAATTGATGAAAGTAAAGAATAAAAGTGGAAATAACATATTCACATAGAAACGTAATATCCTAAACTACATGATATTTGTAAACTTAAACTACTTGATATAAATGAACATATGTTCCTTTATCTAGTGATTAATAGTTTAAAGGTTTCTACACCATTTTCTGGATTTCAATTCCTAGAAAAAGTGTTTCTTTTATATTAATAAAAATAAAGTTTATCGAAGATTTTAAAATTTATACATATAGATATATGTTGCGGAAAATTTTGTTTATCGTGGATATGGTGCATGTAGAATTTTGGACTCGTGTGTTGCAGAAAGAATTGCGTTGTAAAATCATTGTTCGTGGAATGTTTATTATAATCGCATATATTGCATGTAGTCGAATTTAACTAATTGATCATTATTTATTATATGCTTAGATCAAAAGTATATATAATAATTTTGTAACAGATGACGAAGAAAAAAACATAAAACTAAAAGATATTAACAAATATCTATAATCTTTTTGTAAAGAAAAAACTTGTAACACTGATTTGTACCTATATAATTATTTGTTGACAAAATTAAATAATTTATTTAACAAAATATCCCAGAAATACTCCATATGAAACGAATTACCATAAATTTGATGAAATTGAACTTTGTTAGGTCTCTTTCACCATTATAGCAATTCAATTTTTTTTGCTTACATTTTCATTTATGGATTCACGTAGTTATTATTGACGTATTTAAAGAATTTTTTGATTATTATGTAATGCAAGTTGATGAGGCTAAACTCATGAAACAAAAAGTTATGGATTTAACAAAATATCTCGAAATATCTAACAAATACTCTATTTGAAACAAACACAAATTTGATGAAAATGGTTTTTGTTAGGTCCCATTTTCACCATTATAGTAATTCAATTATTTTGGTTTAAACTTATATATACTTATAGACTCACATAGTTATATTTGGAAATATATTTCTAAATGGTATTTGTATCGATAACTAATTTTGAACTTCAATATGGACAACTTAAAATACATACTAATTCGGATTTAATTGTGGAATTAATATAAGTTCGACATCAACTCATTCAATTTTCTCTGTTTGTCTTAAAAACTAATTCATTATTTAGACCATCAAATGCTACTAACTAAACTAACATCATCAAGTTTTTTTTATTAGTTGGGAATCAAATTAAAGTGATTAAAGGGAAAAAGGTGGAGAAAGAGGAATATTGAAGCGAAACGATAAACGTACCACCCAACTTATAGACACTAGAAACGCATGACAAGCCCAAATATTATCCACTTTTCAGTTTCACTAAATGGAATCTTATGCCTTATCTCTTTCTTTTCTTCTTTTTCTTGAAATGTTTATTATATAACATCCAAGAGGCAAAAAAGTGAAGAAAAATTTCGGCAAAAACTTTTCATCATTTTATTTCACTTTTTTTCTTCTTCATATTTTTCTTCTACAAATAGCACAAAATAGTCCAACTTTTATTGTATTTTCTTGTTTCAAACCGAACGTATTCACATTCTTTGATAGTACATCCTCAAATAACTATACGACCAAGTCCCTTTTTAAAAGTTTGATGTACTTGGTTACCTTTGAATTTATTACATGTTTTGAAAGTATTGTGCGATTATATTCATGAAAATCTTGTTTCCACAACAAATGTAATGAGTAAAAACAAATGAGGTAGAACACGTAGATAAAACAAGTTTTTGGTTGGTTCTGTTAGCTTCAATCTCAAGTATTCCCTCGCACTTTTTTCCTTAAAACGCATTATCATCTAGTTTTTAGCGTATAATGTATCTTGTGTAAAAGTGCCATTTTGCTTTCACGAATATTTTCTTCTTAGCTTGAGATGTTTTTTTCAGGAATATATAAACCCAATCAACTAAGAAATTAAGAAGAATCAAAGAAAGTTTAGATAGAAATGATGGTCCGAGGTTTAAAGTATATTAAAAATGTTTGTATTTTAATTTTAGAATATATAAATATCGTTTCATTATAGGTACTTTCCTCCTAACTATCTTTTGCCCATATAGTCAATAAAGTGATATATTTCAAAGGTTCATTCCTTCATCTCTCAAATGACTTAATCTTCCCTAACTTTGATTCCTACCTTTTTTCAAGGTTCACATTATGGCACTTTTAGATCAATTTTTTAAAATCATTTTACCATCCTCATCATGGCAAATTTCATACCCAAATATAAATATTCACTTCATCCTCCTAATCCTTTCATGTAAGCTACAATCAAGTTTCAAATATGTTCATAGTGTAGTTAAACCACAAATTCATAGTGAAGTTAAACAAAACACACACACACACACACGAACACACACACACACACACACCACACACACACACACACACACACACACACACACACACACACACACACACACACACACACACACCACACACACACACACACACACACACACACACACACACACACACCACACACACACACACACACACACACACACACACACACACACACACACACCACACACACCACACACACACACACACACACACACACACACACACACACACACACACACACACACACACACACACACACACACACACACACACACAACACACACACACAACACACACACACACACACACACACACACACACACACACACACACAACACACACACACAACAACACACACACACACACACACACACACACACACACACACACACACACACACACACACACACACACACACACACACACACACACACACACACACACACACACACACACACACACACACACACACAAATCTGTGTATCTCCAATCAAATCCATTTATGGTAAAGAATAATCTTGATATTTAGAAAAAACGCAAGAACAAATGAGTGGGAAGTGAATAAAAAATGAGTTATAGACATTTTGAAATGATAGAAAGGAAGAAGATTGTTTTTTTTTGTCGTTGTTGAAGTATGATTGTTATTTGGAATAATTTGCAACTTTTTGAAGGTACGTTCGAATCTATGAAAATACATTTTTTTTTCAAAAAGGTCCTATATTGAATGACTTTAGTAACTTTTGGATAACACACTTGCCATGCTCGTGTCAATTAAAATCGAGACTAAAAGAGTAAAATTTAGGCCTCTACAATACAATAAGCCCAAATACAGGCCCAATAAAGAATGTATGGCCCGGGTATTTTTGATATTTTTAGAGGGTGTTATCTACATAAGAGAGATACATCATCATACATGGTATTTGAATTGTGTGTGATTGATGATGAGCCAGCTTTGCTTCATTCATTGGTTTCACATGTGAAATCACATTTATACTAATAATAAAAAGATAAACATACATAGAAGAAAGACCAAGTCTCGTGACTATTACACATGGCCAAACAAAACCTATAAAAAAAGTTGCATTATTACTAGAGAGTATTAATTAACCAATTTGTTTCTCTAGACAAAACCACGTTCATAGCCAACGCATGTCATGTCGATCCTCTTCACATCATAAACCATCACATCACACATCACATTTCTCTCCATGCTTTTAGGTGGTAGTGTCTTTAAGTTTCAAACGAAAAAAACAATAAATCGAACACAATGTGATCTATACATGTAGTGTGGTGGCCTTTTTCGATAGAAGTCTATTCTATAGCACTTTGATGCGTTTTTACAGAGATTTTCCAGATCAATCGATAGGGTTTATAAAAAAATAGGTGAACTATGCCGACTTTGAGGTTTAGAAGACCGCAAGATTGAAGAAAAAAGGTTTGGTAGACAAAATTGGTTCTAGTTCGTAGAAAACCGCAAACCCATACTTGATGTGTATGGATTCATGGCTAGCTTTTTGACGTGGTTTGGTTCTGTTTTGGAATGCGTATTACGGTTAAGTCTTAACCGCGGAAAGCAATAACATATTTGTGGAGACATGAATGAAACAAATTTTTGTGCACAAATGATACATGTGAATAGTGAAGAAACAAACAAACAAACAAAGAATATGAATAGCCAAACATCTACAGTACTTTAGAGTTTGCAATGCAATAATGCATTCACTCTTTCTCTCTCTTTGCATTGTCGTGTGAAGGATAAGCTGGATTTGTCTGTCACTTGTGCTGTCAACAGCATTAACAGAATTACCTGAAAAAAGGGAGGGAAACAAAAGAAGAAGAAATCATGTGTTTTTGTTGTTTGTGTATAATACAAAAGTGTGTGAATCTTGAATTTTGAGTTTGAGAAATGTAAAGAAAGTGTTTACCTGATTAAGAGTCAAAGACATTATTATTAGACAATCTCCATGGTGCTCTGTTTTCTCTTGTTAGACTTTGAGAAGAAACACATCTGAACCCAGCTCTTCTTCGGCTTAACCATTAGCGATTTCGCGTTTCTCGTTTCCACAAGATCATTCATGTACTGAACAACAGCCTGTAAGTAGAACAAATCATCCGCGAGTGAGTACTGATTCAGCACAAAGTTAGAATCTAGAGAGTGTTAGAGATTGAGAAGGAACCTGAGGGCCCTTTTCGGCTATATCCCGAGGAGGAACTTGTAGTGGATTCTCCTGAGCACGAAAAACACGCAACTTTGTAAGCATTTTGAAGGAGTCAGGAAGTACACGGATTTGGTTATTGCTTATATCAAGCTCTTCAAGCATCTCAAGGTTGCCTATTGATCTCGGGAGTGATATCATGTCAGCGAAATTGTTTCCGATATTCAGCTTCACAAGCGTAGTGGCAAAACATAAACTCTCTGGCACAGACTCGAGCTCGTTGAAACTCACATCCAGCTCTTTGAGGTTAGCTAAAGAAGACATCGTCGTTGGTAACTGCCTGATGTTATTGTAACGGACAGACAATATCTCCAGCGTAGTAATCTTCCCAATAGCTTCAGGAAGAGCCTTGAGTTTGTTATAATCAGCACGAAGTTCTTTCAACGAAGAACAACCACCGATAGAATACGGAATCTCTTCGATATCATTAGTCTCAACGTCAAGCTTCTCTAAACTCACAAGAGAACCGATAGCTTCAGGGAGAATCGGAAGGTTATTACAGCTCAAATCAAGCTCCTCGAGTCTAACCAATCTACTAAACGCCGAAGGCAGAGACGATAACTGGTTTCCACTAAGATTGAGATAAACCAAGCTCAACAACTCTCCTATAGACTCAGGAAGCTGACCGATTCTATTAGAACGCAAATCGAGCTTTGTCAACGAAGAAAGCCCTCCTATACTGTTAGGCAATACCACAATATGATTCTCAGATAAATCAAGCGACGTTAAACTCGATAACTTCCCAATCGAATCAGGTAGCCACTCGACTTGTTCCGTTAACTTGCTATGTAGATTCAGCTCTTGAGTACCTTTCTTAGCTGTTACCTCAATCAAACTAGCAAGCTTTATCAAACTTAGCTTCTCTCCTTCATTTCCTACACATAACACAACAATCCACACTACATTCACTAAACCATACTCTAATTCCAAATCAAAGTTGCTCAATCTCTAGTTCTATCTAAAGGTCTAAACTTTATACAATTCTAGAGCTTTAAATCAATCAAAGGTAAGAACTTACCGGCGAATTTTGCGGTATCAACAATCTGAGGTATACGAGGAGCTGCATAACCATCACTGTAAAGAGAAGACTTAGCTTTAGTAGTCACAAAGCTATCATCTCTAGAAACCATTTCCTTAGCTCGAACAGGAGGCTTCTCAGAGAAATCAGAACGAACCACCGGAGCTCGAGGAGGAAGAGAACTCGGAGAAGCAATACAATCAGAAGCTCTTTGAATAAATTCATCGAACAACATATGTGCAGTTTCTAGATCAAGAAGTTTTAAAGCTTCTCTTTTTTCTTCTTTACTACGAAACATAACAAACCCTTTCTTCATTTCTTGTAAAACCATGAAAAGATCATTAGATACTTCAGAGCTTTTTCTTTGTTTAGCAATGGCTTCTAAACAAGCTTCGTCTTCTTTGTCAATGGTGAGTATTAAGCTTTTAGCTGCTTCAACTTCTTCGATTCCTGGTCTTTGTGGTAAAGATCTGTGAATTCTCATGATTTCTTCAACTACTTGCTCTGTTGAATCCAAACGCTTATCTAATTGCATCAAATCCATTGTTGAAAAACTCAGAAATTTGAAGATAAGATAAGAGGACAAAAACGCTTTTTTGAGAGTAAAGTTTGGATTTTTAAGTGAGAGATGAAGAAAAGAAGAGTTTATGTAGAAACCCAGAGATTGTTCTTCATTAATACAGCTGTTTCCATCACTCTTTGTCTCTCTCTCTCTCTGTCAATTTTTCTTCTTCTTCCTCCTTTAGTTCTTCTTCTTTGTGTTTTTTTTTTTGAACAAAATTAATAATTGATTACTTTTTTTTTGATATTTGTCACTAATGAAACTTGACGAAAGTGGTGATTAGTTTTTTTTGGTCAAAGTGATTACTATCTTTTTAAGTTCTTTTTAACGTCTCAATTAATTTATTATTTTAACATAAATTATGAGAACGGTTACAAAAACGATTCTATCACGAATAATTCACTCCGATCCTTATAGATCTACGACACGATATTTTCTATTCCATGTTCGGGATGGACACTTTATACCTTTACATAGTGAAATCATAGCGAACGGTTTTAATTACGTTACGCTGAAGACCTTCTGTAAGATTGTTTTTATTAATCTGCAGATTTATTAATAAGTCGTAATATCTGAGAATCGAACCCGTGATTTCCGGGTGTAGAAGCATAATTAATTTCCTTTTCAAAAAGTTTTTTTAACAGATTTTTTTAATTTTATTTCCCTAAAATGGTAGTAGCATTAATAATTAATTAATTATTGTTAAGAAACAGATGGAAATAACGTGAACCGTGGGATGGTGACCTATTACTTATCTATGGTTTTTTTTTTTGTATATCACGTGATTCCCATTTTCTCCTTCTTTGTCGTATATTCTACGTAAAATTATACGTATTTATGGAAAGTATTATCAGCTCATTTTCGAAAAGTTTTTAGAAAGGTTAGTGTTATTAATTATGAAGCCTATACATTATATGTAAATAGATTCCGTGGAGATCAATGTCTATTTTCTGTCCATAAAAGAATTACTAATAAAAGAAAAATGAAAAATAACGAAGTGGTGGTGGACTAGTGGTTTTCATTGGAGGAAATAATTTATTTGTGGGTCTCAGCCAGAGTTCAATTCCCTTCAAGCGTAAAATTATCTAATTATTCTCATTTGACCAGTCGAAATGATGTTATTCTTTAGGTCCATTAGAAAACCCGTTAAATGGGCTACTCGACTACTACACTCATCCTAGAGGATTAGTCAGGCGATAAAAACCCGGATTACCTTTTAATTATCAAAAAAAGAAAAAAATGAAGAATTTGTTAGTTACCGTTAGATTTTTATTTGTATTGCTAGTATATGTTTCTATTGAAATGAAGGCATTGCTCTGGTTATAGAAGCTATAATAACTCAATACTATATTATTATTTTGGTCAAATAATAATCATATTATTTGGGATAAATGATTTTTAAGTGAATTAAAAAAGAACAATGTGGACGAGTTAAAATTTTAAAATTGCAAAAAAAAGTAAGAGAACTAATAAAAAGATAAAACGGAGATGAAATTAAAAAAAAGGGGAAGAGGGGAACGCCATGTGTGAGATGGGACACGTGTCGGTGAATGGGCCGATGATGTGTTGTCCTTTAGATACAGCTGTCACATTCACAGTCCCCACTTGCATCTATTTGAACAATTTTGAAATTAATCTATTAATTTTGACTTACAATACCAAAACGTAAGATAATCAAATTTTAGCGTTATACTACTTCTTCCACACAAAAAAAAGAAATTAGTTTTCTAATTTAGGAAGTCTGATCCATTTAAACCGAAATTTGAATGAACTCAACACAAATGAGACCAGTTTTGTCCGCGGTCCAAATGGTCTAAACCGTATGGACACTGGGCCGACCAATAAATTTGATTTAGGTTTGATTTTGGGACTTGTTTGATACTTCAATCTCTAGATTGTATATTTGAGGTTGTTGTAAGACTAGTAGAATGTTGTTTGTGAGATTCTCTCACGAGGGTAGCAATTTGTTACAAACTTCGAGAAACTAGCAACTGTTTTCATGTTTGATAAGATTAGGATTACAAGTATTTACAACTTTGAGCAAAATACAATACTATGCATAAATTAAGTGGTTGCTATTACTCTGATAAAGATTTATTATCATTTGTGTTGAAACAATGAACTTAAGATAATACATGTTTGGTTTATATTTTAATTCTTAGCATACATTAACAATCGAGATAACAAACAATCACGTAATGAACTGTTGATAAAAACAATTACAAAAACAATGAAAATGTCCAAAAAAAAAAACTCAACAAAGTCAATCATCTCTAATGCATTGTTTTTTCAATTGTAGTTTTACTGCAGCTGAACCGTTTTGTAATTCAATGTTCTGAGATTCAAATAGCAAAATGTATTTCTTACGGGATACAAGTGACAAAATGAAGTTATATGACCCTATATGGATAATTCTGAACGCACTAAAACACATAAAAGAACAGTGATCGGAGGCATTAGATGGAATAACACGTTTGATTAGATTTTCATAGATTACATCAATGCAGTTTTTAAAGACAACGAAAGCCATCGTTTGAAGGTAGGATGTACAACTTTCATAGTCTTCGTAACTTATTACGTCTCATTTGAAACATGATAAAATTATTGTTGGAATCGACTATGGAGTTAAAAGCCATGATATTTTTTTCTCGCGAATCGATTAGAGCAACAAAAATTACTCTATTCAACATTCTTTTTTTTCTTTCTCAAACTAGTTGATTTTTCGTATTTCAGATTTTTTCCCCTATAATTAAATACCTATTAAATGATTAATGATTGAAATAGATGCATATTATATACTTCTATGTTACAATGAATTAATGTTATCTTTAACTTGAAAGTATGCTTGAACATTTTTTCACAAGTTTGTTTTTGATGTTTGTTCGTAGACTTTATTGAAAAAGTTATAATGCATATAAAGTCAAACAAAATCAAAAAACAAAAGATGAACGGCCGACACAAAAAGAAGAAGAAGAAGATAAACTGCCAAAATTTAATATAGTATAGAGTAGAGTTTTTGATCTCGTTATATAGTAGAGATTTAATTCCACTTTTTAATTCAAATAACTTTTATTCATGTCATATATAGCCTAATTTTACTGACTTAACATGATTTTGTTGAGTTTGACCAAAAAAAAACATGATTTTGTATGAGTTTTTCATTTTTTCTATTCACTATTAATTTTTGTGTGATGTTTTTGTCTTTGTTGATTTTTGTTTTTGGTTTTGATTGATCAATCGAAGTTTTAGTTTTAGTTCTCACTTCATTTTTGATTTCCTGATCTGTTTCTGGTTTTGACTGTTTTTTTTTTGTATGATTCATCTATTGGTTGTTTGTGGTTTTGATTGATTGTTTTTTCATATTAGTCACAAACAACAAATCCATATTTTATATTTTAATTTGATTCGAAGCTTTTGTAGTATAGTTATTTTGTTTTCAGTGGACCAATTTTTAAATAGAACTACGTTTGTTTGTATTGTCGTATATAAAACTAGAAAACTCAAGAACACATTAATTTCATGAGGGCAATTCATACGTACACTTGGATTACATTGATTTTAAATGAAATCATATGTTTACTACTATATCGATTTCAATTTGAAAAATGATTGAACTTATTAACGAAGTTAATAATCAGCTTCCGAACTATTATATATTCTTTGCCAATCAAATTTTTTTACCTTTGGTTTACTGTTTTTTGACAAGTAAATGCCATCATCTTGACCAATCCATAGGTACACTTGAGAACATCTAAGAACAAAGCCTCCTCCTGTATATGCTCTAAACTTTCGAACAAATTCCATTTTATGTAAGAAACAATCCCAATATGTTCCTGTCCAAAAAGCATCGGCGAACCTAATAGTGTATGCAGGACCACCGAAGTTTACATAGTGGAGGCCTAGATCGTCGTTTCTAGATTTGCAATGGATTTCGAGACTGCTTCGACTAGTGTTTAAGTTGTTTTGAAATGCGACAACATTTTTGGGACACTTAGCTTCGCTCAGTCCAATAAACAAGGCAATAAGTAACAGTAAAACAGAAAAGTAATTATTCATTTTTTGTTTTATCTATCTAGCTATGTTTTGTGTTGATAAAAATATAATTTGGACGTACATAAGAGGATTGGAGTGTACTTATTTATAATTTTGCACGTCATTGCATTTTGGATCCATGTATTCAATTATTTCCCTAAATATCTCTTGGTTTTAATTTTTGTTTATAAATATACTAAAGCTATAGATTTTCAGAACTAAATGTAGAAAATAAATGTTTATATATTATAAATAAATAAACTTATATTTGGATTTTTGGACTGAGTAAATAAATATACATGAACTTTAAAAATCTAGACTTCTATTTTTAAAATTAATGTATATATATTTATTCAGTCCAAAACTCCAAATATAGTTTATTTTATTAGTTACAATCTATAGTGAAAATACAATTTTGAGTGGATTTTGCATTTAGCACTAATTAATTAGCTTTGGTGGCACTCTATAAATCCATGATTGTGAATGGTTGACATTTTACATTTTATGGAAGTAAATCTATCAAGTGAAAATGCAAAAATACCGAGTAACGAATTTTTATTAGATTGTTATATTTCTTGTCATGCATATATTAGTTTAATCACAGTGGCCATATATACAGGTCCATTGTAAGCTCTGATTGTACATGAATTACCCTTGTATTTAGCATCGTCCATTTGCATACCTTGACCGATTTGTTGTTAGTAGGTCAATGGAAATGATGATGAAGTGTTAATCTTTGGAATGGCTTATAAGTAGGAGCTTAGTCCAACACCCCATCTAGTAGGCCTCGTTTAGACTACTACAGTACTATCTCACTTTGTGAAAACCATGCATGATACAAAATTAACAACATCACTAGCTTAGTCATGGGTTTAACAATACTAAATGATGTAACTTCTGTCCAAACAGACTCTTAGACAAGTTAAAGAAGTATTAGCTCAATTGAATAGCAAACTTTGGAACAAACTTCAATTCATCTTAAATTTCACCATTTGCAATAAAAAAAATAAAAATAAACAAAGTTAAAAAGAAAATATTCTTGTAGTGAAATGTTGAGGATTGAGTGCAAGAAGTTTTATTCTTCAGTTATAATATTTTCACTCATCATAGTTCTATTTATTTTCCGGTGATATCCATCTGGTCTTTGCCAAACGTTAAGTTTTCCATTATGATCATGTACCGTTTTTCAATTCATCATTCACCTACAACCAAAGCCTATGATTCGACAAAGAAATTAATAACTAAAACGAAAGCAAAAACGTTCGAAACTATACCTCATATATACCTAAATATTTGCAAGACAAGTACGAGATGTGGTTTTTAAGTAGTCGAAGTATTGTGGAGCAATTGTTTCTTCTCACTAATCTCTTTCGTTATAAATTGATTGTCTAGAGCAGAAACAATTGTGAGCAAATAAAGTTAGTCGATATATACTGATTGGTCGTGTGTTGTATATTCCTTAATATTGTAATTTGTAAGCTGGTCGTGTGTTGTATATTCCTTAATATTGTAATTTGTAAGCTGGTCGTGTGTTGTTAAATATATATATATAATTGAAGTGATTTATGCAAACACTAAAACATATAGCTCTATGAAATGGATGTGTATCAATTATGAAATATACAAAAGTTATAGAAATGAAAGAAAAGTATTATACATTGTGTAAACTTAATCAAAATTTCTCTCTTTTAAGGAATCTGAGCAATCTCAAATAGGTCTTATGATGATAAGTTATAAAGAAGAAAGGGCTATGATCACTTCCTTCCTAGCTTCCATTTTAAAAACTCTTTCGGGGCTATTCTCTTGCACTAGATTCTCTTGAATCTCCGACCTTGCCCATATACTTCTGTAGTAATCGACCCAATGGTACATGCCGCATCGAGATCACTGATAATGCAATATCTTGAAACAGTTTTGTGACAAGAAAAACCTGATCACTTGTAAATATTAGGCCTAGCCATAAAAAAAAACGAATAAATTGAGATTTACTTCCAATTTTTAACCAAATAGCTTTTGTTCATGCCATTGCTTAATTTTATTCACTACATAATTTTGAGAGAAAACTGTATTTAACTTTTCACATTCATCGTATTAAAATTGGATGAACAAACAAAATAGTTTGAGATATTTTTGTTTTTAAGCCTATTCTGAATATTTCAAGTTTTCAAACTACACATGTTGCTTTAAATAGTGAAACGACGTCATTTTGTTCAACACACCTTCACATCAAAGTTTTCACTTTTTCAAAGCTTCAAAGCGTTTCTTATGAAAAATTTGTCACCATAACTTCAAAACCATCTAGAAGCTTTGGTTCCATGCCTTATATAGAGTTATAGTAGATTTCAGTAAGAGAATTTTTGTATTCTTAGACTAGCTAGTTAATATTGTGATTTGCATTAGTAAGTAGTTTTGGATAAATCATGTTATAAAGACATCGATCATCTAAGAAACAAATCTAGAGGAATGTTGTTTTAGCTAATTGATTATCATTAGAATAGAGCTACAAATTTGAACAATATCAGTAACTTAAACTCCAAATGAAAACAATAAGAAATAAACATATCAAAGTTCTTTAACTATGCTGCTGAGTATCAAATCTCATTCTGGTCCAAGTCTAAACCAAATCAGGGATCAACAATTAGTAACTCTATGGCCAAGACTTCATCTGACCATTTCTCAATCACTGTCACCTTGTGGAGATCCAATCTCTTGTAAATAATGCTCTGCACCCAAAGTTGCTATGCACCCACATAAATAATCAAGCCAGTCGCGATGACGAGTGAAAACAGAGTGAGTCCACAATATTTTGAAGCATCGATACACAGCTATATGGGATGATATTATGGAGATCCTAGTGGCCAGCCATTAAGACTATGTAATTCAATTCATCCTGCGTTATGTTTTCCAAGCTTCCCTACACACTATTTGGAGAGAAAGAAATAATAGGAAACACGGAGAGAAACCGCAACCGGCTTCGGCTCTAATCAAGTTCATAGACAAGCAGCTTCGAAACCGTCTCTCAACACTACGCGGTGGGAAAGATAGGAGATTTGAAGGAGCCATGGAAGAGTGGTCCGGTCGCGTTAAGTGTTCTTGCTCTTATAGGAAAAAAAATGTTTACTTTTTTAGTAGTTCATAAAACACTATAGCATCTTATGTACAGTAAAATATATGTTTTTGGTTTGAATTTAATTTGACATTCAATTCGAAAAAAGAATGTAACAATTAACCATTTTGATTTATAAGAAAAATAAAAAATTAATATATACATTATCAGATAATTGGTAATATATACAAACACTGTGCAACTTTTTGTAAACCCAATACAGTCCCTAACTCTTATCAATTGTGTGTAAGGAAAAATAAAGATTATTGATTTTGTTAAGATTGAAAATGAGGGCTAAAACGTAATAGCACACCCCATGTGCTACAATGTCTCCAATTTAATTAAACATTTGTACATTCACCTAATTTACATACAGTATGTGTATTACTAGCTAGTTAACTCATTTCTTAATCAATCATTTAAAACAAATTACGCGCCAAAATAATTAAATATTAAATATGTAATAGTTTGCCAAAAATTAAAGTTGACTGAATAAGATAATATGATAACTTCAAATTTATTAGTTCTTTTAATAATTTAAAATAATAACACGTCAAAGTAATTAATTATTGAACAATAAACAACATGCCAAAAATTAAAGTTGACTGAATAAGAAAATATGATTACTTCGAATTTATCGGTTTTGTTAATAATTTAAAATAATAACGCGTCAAAGTAATTGATTATTAAACAATAAACAACATGCCAAAAATAAAAATTGACTCGATAACAAAATATAATAACTTCGAATTTAAAATTTTTCAATACATTACTAAAACAACAAAAGATAATTTTTTGTTTGTTGACTAAAAAATTATGTTGTTGACAAAAAATAAGATTACAATATTTGGGTATAAATAGATGGTGTCTTAGAGAAGAAAAAGAAATCATCAGTAAATAAGTTTGCTTTCAGGTTGGGTAATAAAAAGTTGGCTGCATCTTCTCCTAAGATTGTCAAAAGGTAAAGCAACTAAATTACTTAAGTTTTTTTTTCCTTATTCTTGTGCATGAGAGCATCTATCCATGTGATCCTCTTTTAGAATGATGGCAAACCAAGAATCAGCACGTTCAAACGCGCAATACATATTCGAGTTGGAAACCAAACTAAAGACTCTTCAGACCGAGAGCACTACTATAATAGCTAAGTACAATCAATTGCTGGTGAGATATATCACATTATATCAACAATTTACTTTCATCTCTAAACGTTTCCTGTGAGTATTTTGCATTGTTGTTGCATGCAGGGAGATAATAGTGTGATGGAAATCCAGTTCAGAGAAATGAGGATTCGTCATGAAATGCAGGAAGATACTGTGCGTCTTCATGCAGGTACGTCATCTTAAATTTTTTACTAGATTCTTTACCGGGAAATATGTTTTTATCTTTTCGCTATGCCAACTACTTTATAAGTTTCTCTTGGAATAGTAACATTTGTATGTAAGATCGCACCGCCTTTTTAAAAACTCCATGCTATGATATTGCAGCCTTGAATGAACAATTGAAGGCACGACTGAGTGAGTTAACAAATGAGCTGAACCGATACCGCAGCAGAGAAGCTGGTAGATCAAACATGCACCCAAATATGTACCAGCAACTCAACATCAACCATTAACATCAGTCGTAGATCTAAGGACGTTGAGAGGTGGTGGTGGTGGTGGCTTTGGTGAATCCACTAGATCAAGGATTGAAATTTCAATAAGTTTTTAAGTTTGTTTAAGTTTTTTTTTTTAATAATTTATGTGCATGGTCATATCGAGTTATAAGTCTATCTCTAATCAAATTTTCTTAAAAAGAAAATTCAGTTTATAGTAGATCTTGTAAAAAACTGATATGTAATGGTGAAGCTTTGAAAAGAGTTTTATAAAAAATTTGATCTTGTAATGTCTTTTATTTTATCCAGTTCTGTTTTTTATGGGTGAAAGAGTATAATATCATCTAGATTTCTGGTTAAAAATGTAGGAACCCAAAACCCGGATTGAGAAAATGCGAATTAAGGAGAAGAAATAAACGATTTATGAAAACGATTTTATAAAAAACACACAGAGTCGAGATATGATCTCTCTCCTTAATTCATAAAATCTCCCGTAGTGTGACGGTCTAATGAGATTCTGAATCCCAGGATAAAAATGTGTTAGACTATAATCGCGACATTCGATTATAGAATCTACGAACTAAGAATCCACGTTATACTCTCGAGACTACTTTATAGAAAAGAGATGAGAGATTGTTTGATTTTTATGTTTTGTGAATGTTTTTTTTTGTGTATATCAAATATATCTTCATCCCATTTGAGAGGTAAGGGAGTGTGCCTTTTTATAGGCTATTTCCAATCACAAATTAAGGATATGTTTTAATTAATATGATTTTGACACTAATGCCAAATCAAGACATTAAACTCATCCGTTCATGCTATACTCTTCTTTGCCAATTTAAAGAAAAACGTTTAGTGGTATTATTTCACAATGAATGTCAATAATGACTCCATGACCACCATTAGAATTCAACGTTTTGTTTTTGAAATTGATTAAGAAAGATATATTGTTTTGTGTTAATAATAATTAAGCACAAAATCCAAATGAATATGGTGCATTGGATCTATGATCCATTTACCAATCCAAATTTATATATCAATCCAATTCCAAATTATTTGGCAAGAGATATATTCTCTCAATTACATTATGATGTAATTTTTCTATGAGTGTAATGACTCATTTTTATTCACATTTTACCAATTAATCTTATTAATTATTTGGCCCATGAAGCCTTAATTAATGTGTGATTAAAATTGGTCCAACAATCTCCCACATGAATAGAAATGACTCTAAACAAAAGAAGATTTTGACTGACTCGAATGACTCTGACTAGACTGACAAGACACGCTAGACTAGACTGACGGACTTTACGAGAGTATAAGCGAAAAATCACTGTATATGAGTTGGTAGCATTTTTCAGCTTTGAAACCAATCATTGTTAGTAGCTATCAGGCTTACTTGGCCAGATGGTGAACATGATGTCTTGAACCATCCAAATTTTTATGTAAACCTAGACAACAGCCATAACCCAGTTTCATTTTTTCGTAGAACATAGTTCTCTATTGGGTTCATTGTGGCCTTGAACATGCCTGGTATCATGAGTGAATTCGGAGAACATAGCCTTTCGTTCATTCTCCTAGAAACGGCCTTTTTCTCACTCACTAGGTGATATGTCATATACTTTGTTTTATGAAGTACCCTGTAATACTCCATGTATATATCAAAGTTATGGTGAATATCATTAAAAGTAAAGCTTATCCTTATTATACAGGAAGCACTGTATATCATCTTAGGAACTGGGTAATTTCCAGTGCTTGTATGTAGAGTTAGTTTGAATTAGTTGTCCCCTTGAACCTAATTTTTGGGATCTCCAGTCATGTAGGTAGGGTTTCCATCAAACTTTCTCTTAATTAATAGGCTTTATACCCATTCCTTTAGATGATTTAACAATTTGATCTTGTGAGACACCTTTTAAAAGTGGATCCTAGGTTATCCGATGAGATATAATCATTTGAGATTAATCCATTTGAGATCAATTGTCTAATGGTTATATGTCTTCTTCTTAAAAGATATGACTAACCATAATAACCATTAACACCTTAGGCCTATACGCCCTTGTGATAGATCAATTATCTTTCATGTATGATTTTTTTTTTTTACCATAATGGAGTCGATCTCACTAGTGATGTTTTCTTTTCACGATGGATTGTCTAATTTAGACAATGCTTTAGTGAAAGTAATGGTGCATTCTCTAGAAAAAGTTATGCATTATTTGATTTTTTATTATTATATTTACATGGATATGTGGTAAATCTGATGATCAATCAGAAACCGATAAACACTGTTTTTTTATGTGCATATCCAATAACGTACAATTTGGTATTTTTGGTCCGCTTACAACTTTTTCTTAAAGAGGTTGTTTTGCGAATTTTTGCGAGGCACCCCCACACTTTCATGTATTTGTACAAATGTACTTTACCCTTTTTTTCAATAAAAAAAAGAGTTCATATGGCGTTTTCCTTATGAATTTCTGTGGTAAGCGACGCTTCCCCCACATTTTTGGAGGTAACTTAAGAGTTCAGAATCTTGTTCCATAACTCTAATAGTTTCAAGTGCATAAGTAGCAGTTTTTCCGATGAATAATGTAATTTTTTTATTAAAAAAATCACATTTCATTTTCAACCAACTTGCAACTTTTAGCACATATATCCATTTTCATAGATTTTCCAAGTTGGTTTCGAATTTTCATCATATATGCTTCGAATTTTTTCAAATGCATATTTTTGCTGTTTAGCAAGTATATATCTATTAAAATAGATGTTGATGATGATAATAGCGTATTGCCACCATTTCATTCGATTTTTATCAACCTAGTTGATATTGTTAAGGAAATAGTTTGTGGTGAGCTAAGTTTACCCCCACAGATTATGGGCTATCTTAGATTCCTGTAACATTGCATTCATCATTGATAGTCATGATTTGTATCAAGAAGATAAACAGAATCGTTATCAAAATGAGTATGTGTGTAGATTAGTGAGAGATGATAGCTATTTATAGCCTTTTCTTCTCCACACAACACCACGGAGAGAATCAAGAGCAATACAACCATATTGGTCATTAAAATAATTGCTCAAGTCAAGGCCAATTTAAATTGTGCCCATTTCATGATTTCTCTTAAGCCATAATAAAAAAAACGTTTATCCACATTAAGTGAGACTTCAAATCATGAAATTAATGACAATTATTTTAGTGCTGCCGTTTTTTTTTTTTAGTCAAAATTTTTGAGAAGATATTTTGTGATTATCAATTAATATCAATATCACATATCTTCTCTGTTGTTATGATTTTTTTTATTGGATGAAAATGATTATAGTGATAGCTTGAGAAAACGTTTTTAATCACTATAATATTTTCTGGATTTTAACCACAAAGCTTTTATCCAAGAAATATTCTAGATACGTTTCGCGAAACCCACCTTAAAAGCCTTCACGGAAATCGTATTAGAATTTTATAGATAAAAATTTCAGATTTGAAACCTTCTGCGAAAGCGTTATAAAACGTTTGCAGAAACTGTTTCAGAAATTTAAATGTATAAATAAAATCGTTTCGAATTCATGAGATACTTATGAAAGTGATCGCAAATTCAGTATCGTTTTATCCCCTTTTATTTAATTTAAAATAAATTAATCGCAATATCAATCCGATTCAAGCGATAAGCAGGAAGCGAATTTTATGAATTAAGATTGTAGGAACCCAAAAACCGGATTGAGAAAATGCGAATTAAGGAGAAAAAATAAACGATTTATGAAAACGACTTTATAAAAAATACACAGAGTCGAGATATGATCTCTCTCCTTAATTCATAAAATCTCCTGTAGTGTGACGGTCTAATGAGATTCTGAATCCCAAGATAAAACTGTGTTAGACTATAATCGCGACACTCGATTATAGAATCTACGAACTAAGAATTTACGTTATACTCTCGAGACTACTTTATAGAAAAGAGATGAGAGATTGTTGGATTTTTATGTTTTGTGAATGTTTTTTTGTGTATATCAAATATATCTTCATCCCATTTGAGAGGTAAGGGAGTGTGCCTTTTTATAGGGTATTTCCAAGCACAAATTAAAGATATGTTTTAATTAAAATGATTTTGACACTAATGCCAAATCAAGACATTAAACTCATCTGTTCATGCTATACTCTTCTTTGCCAATTTAAAGAAAAACGTTTAGTGGTATTATTTCACAATGAATGTCAATAATGACTCCATGACCACCATTAGAATTCAACGTTTTGTTTTTGAAATTGATTAAGAAAGATATATTGTTTTGTGTTAATAATAATTATGCACAAAATCCAAATGAATATGGTGCATTGGATCTATGATCCATTTACCAATCCAAATTTATATATCAATCCAATTCCAAATTAGTTGGCAAGAGGGCCCTGATTGGCAGAGCATGAAGGAGCATTAGCATGTAGAAGCATTAGCATGTAGCAGCTGGAGCATGAGCATTTGAACAAAATGCAGATTTTAAGTGATTGGTAGAGCAGTTAATGGTTATATAAAAAATAAAAATAAAAATTATTTAACTATATTTATTTATATGTATTCTAAAATATATTATGTCATAAATTATAAATATCATTTAATTTTTTATTTATTATAATACTATTTAACAAATAATATGACAAATAAACTAATGATATATATATAAAGTTTTAATTTTATTATAAATATATTTCTATATTCTAAAATTTAATATGTTAATATTGTATATAAATTATTTTTGTAAGGTATAACATAATTTTTTATAATCTTTTCGAATTTAAATTACATTTAGTTGATATAGTATCTGATTATAATATTATTTTAAAGTATAGAATAAATAAAATAATGATAAACATATATTAAATAATTAAAAGTTTATATAATTTGTTTTTATATAAGTATAAAAATAAATGAGTTGTATAATTTTATTTTTTAATTTTTTTATATATGTTAGAGGTAAATTGGTGAGCATTGAGGGTGAGAGCATTTGAGAGCATTAGCATTTACTAAATGCTCGGCTTAATGCTTCGTCAACTGAACTTGATTGGATAATAAAGAGCATGATGCTCCTCTAAATGCTTTGCCAATCAAGGCCATATTCTCTCAATTACATTATGATGTAATTTTTCTATGAGTGTAATGACTCATTTTTATTCACATTTTACCAATTAATCTTATTAATTATTTGGCCCATGAAGCCTTAATTAATGTGTGATTAAAATTGGTCCAACGAAAAAAAAGGATTAATTACGAGAACTGGGTCAGGAGAGTCCATTTCAGTTTGGAACGATCCTTGGATTCCCAACTCTATCCCGAGACCGGCTACCTGTAAAGGTACTAATTATTGCACTTCATACAAGGTTCGTCATTTGATTGAACCGTGTCAAAAAATTGGAGATGAGATCTGATACATGCAATGTTCCCGAAGATGTCAAAATTATTCCGCTCCGTGTTACTTATAGCCTGGATGCCTTAGGTTGGAACTAGACGAGATCATGTCGTTATTCGGTTAAATCAGGATATTAGGATCAAGGTGTTATAATGATGGGTCCTAGAAGGATTCAGATGAGTTTTCAGGGGAAAGTTGGATATACTCTTCCCCCTTTCATGTCGAACTAAAAGCTCTTATTTGGGCTATGCATTGCTTGCTCATACATCAGACTGGTTAATTTTCTTACATAATCCACCGATTTGGTCAAGATGGTGACCTCGCCACATGATTGGCCAGCATTTGCAGTCAAGTTAGCAGACTTTGAGCGGTGCAAGGGGGTTTTTATTTATTTTCCTTATCACACATTCCCCGACCAAGGTGACAATCTCGCACGAAGTGGATGTGTTTATCCGTATATAGTATTTCGTATCTAAGCTATGTTCCGCCGGTTTGGATATCTAAACCGTTTTAGTGGATTTGTTGTTGTTGACAAAAAAGAAAGTTCTATCTTTTTTAAAGTTTTATGAATCGTTAAAATATCATAGAAAACAATATAAATGGACCAAAGTGGATGACTAGAAGGTAATTGTGGAATAGTGATGGGTGTTGAAGCTTATGGAGATGGAGAAATAAACTTATTATGGCTGTTGAAGCTTATGTTCATTTATAAACATTTATGAATTGGAACCGTCGAGTTCCAAATCACTACTATAACATAAACATAGATTCAAGTTAAAATCTTATTCGAATAAAAGATATGAGAATCCCCATTTCAAGAGTCAAAGTTGTGATCTTGAGCATTGGAAAAAGAACACTACGGAGCTCGACAACAGATAATACCTAATAAAAAATAGTAATTACCAAAGCAATATTGATCTCAACAAACTAATTAATAACAAGAACCATTGATCAATAATAAATTCATTAACATTTTTTAAAATATCACTACATGTGCCTATTCATTTCACGCATAACATAACATTGACAGTACCTTATCCGAATAGCTCAGCCAGTTCAGACATGGTATAAGGAAGTCTGGTTCTCCTAAATACTCTTTTCTCCACCTGGTTAGCGATTAAATATGGCTTGATGACGGGTGACAGAATGAGTTGCTGGAATTCTGGTCAGTTTGTTGAGTGTAGCCTATGTCACAATGCAGAAGACACGAGGAATGATCTCTTTTTCGAGTGTAGGATCTCGGAAACCGTATGGGGACATCTGGTCTCAAAGCTTCTCAGCGCTGAAATCACTACCAATTGGAATCAACTTATCGTTCTACTCACATCGGATCGACTTAACACTACAAGAAAACAGGGAAACAGTGACTCCCAAATTAGTCACAGATTAGTCGCAAAAGCTTCAGGAGCGACTACTTTACGACTAAAACAAGTAGTCGCAATTGTCTCGTCGCAAATTTTATTAGCCGCTAATCAGTCGCACATTACCAACTAAAGTGTGACTAATTCTGTTAGTCGTAAATAAGCGACTGATTGGTGATTAAAATAAATAGTCGTACATTTGTGACGAGTGTGTTACTACTCTTATCTTGTAACTATCTTGTGACTACTTGTGACTACTTGTGTCAGTCGCAAATCTGCGACTAATTAGTGATTGTCTTGTGCGGTCTTTACTTGTGACTAATTTGTTACTAGGAACGTTATACGACTACTTTGTCACGAACTATGTTAGTCGAAATTAGAGACTAATTTGATACTACTTTTGTGGGATTAAGTCACAAATTGGTCATGCAATCATGACTATGTTATTGTGTTTTTCTTATTTGTAGTTGTAAATTAGTAACAAATAAATAACCAAATAAAAATAAATTTCATTTTACAATATGATTTTCATTACTAATATTTAGAATACCTAAAGAAAAACATTGATTCCAAACAAATGTTTTGAAACATTTAGACACAACAAAAGTTAGATAGTTTTAAGAAAATAATATAAGCAATTGCATTGTTTAGTGCAATAACAACAACTATATATATGTTACACAAAAGAGGTTACCAAAGATGAGATGAGACTAGGATGGTTTGGGAGCTCAGTCTTCTTCCATAAGAGCTGCTACTGCCGGGTCCTTCTCCTTCAGAATGGCGAGAAGCTTGTCCAAGCGAGCATCACGCCGGGCATTGTCCAAGTCTTGGTCGGCTAGCTTTTGTTGAGCAGCTTGTAGTTGTTGCTGCATGTCCGAGAATGATGAAGATGAGCTTCCAATGCTTTCATCTCTCTTCCTTTTGTCTCGCTTGGATCGAAGCTGACCTAATCCGAAAATATTCCCCTTCGCATCCTTTACAGTGCACTAGAACAACATAAAAGTGAACAATCAAAACACAGAAACATAACACAATGAGAACAGAAGTTAAGTAAGTAAGGAAAAGCAGAGACCAATGATTCATAATGATTCATAATCATAAGTTAATCAAATCATTAACAATACTCAAAATGATTTCAAACAGAGACCAATGATGACAATGCTATGTAAGAGCATGAGAGTGGAAAAATACCTTCAAAAACAGTTCATTCTGTTGTTCAATGGTGAGAGTTTGATCAGCTAGATCTTCAGAAGAATTCTCTGCACCCTCGGCCATCAATTGGTTCATCGCTTCTGCTAATGCTGCGTCATAAGCCTCCGCAACAATTTTCGCTTTCTGATCGACGAAACTCCCATCAGAAGATGTGTGTGCCCTCCTAAAAACTTCTGCAAATGAAACTGGACGACCTAGTTCTTTTTCCTGCAATGAGTTAGCCAGTTAGATATAAGATGCAACAACTTGACTTGCAATGGAAGGAGTAAGGTAAATACCATGTCGCATTGAATACGCGGATATGATTTCTGACCGGACCTATGCTTATGGGCTCCAAGACCATTGCGATTGGAATTACGGGAGTCTGATGCAGTTTTTCTCCTGGTTTGCGCTGTTGGAGTCTTCCAGTAGAGGGACATGGTGTTCTAGAGCTCTCCATCAATCCAATAAGGCCTGGATCCCTTGCTCTTTGCTTGGCTTACTATCCCCTTCAGTCGCACGGATGCAATTGCATTGAACTCTTCTTTCACAAGGCCTGTTATGCCAGCCTCCCAATTGTACAGTTGCTACACATGTGTTTTAATAGTTAGTAGAGAAAAAAATAAGAACTGAACATAAACAAGAGGAAGTTGAAAACTTACAGCAAATGTTCTAAAAAACAGTTCTCGTTTCTTGATTGGTGTAACGCTCCAGTTGTAGTACGGCTTATTGAACTTGCGACGCAAGATCCCAGCAATGTCCCTAGTCACTCCGCCGTTTTCCTCACCAAACCTGTTAACAGTTAACCAGAGATTGTTAACAGTTAACCAGAGATTCAATAACAGTTTACCTATAAGACTAAATAGACTAGTATGTAAAACCCTAGACCTTATATTCAGAAACTAAAACTAAAACTAAAACTAAATAAGCTTGTATACTAAAACTAAAAGGGATAGTCAAACTTACCATGTTGTCTCCTTGTTTGGTATTGGATGCGGACTGAGGAGAGATAGATGTCCTTGACCAGGCAGAGACTTGAGATTCTCTAGCAAGTGGTCATATTCTTCTTGTTCTCCTGGATCCGCGACTTGTTCATCAACTTGTTCCTGGCCTCCTTCCTCCCTTTCTTCCTCCCTTTCTTCCTCTCTTTCTTCCTCCTCACCATCAGAGTCAGACTCTTCACTGTCTTCATCGAAGACCCCATCTCGCAGCTCGAGTTGATTCCGGTGGTTGTCATTCGTTGCTTGTTCGTCATCACGTTGAGGGTTCAGACGAGTACACGATTTTTTACGCCGGATCAGGTGAGGAGGTTGGGTCGATGGTGGATACTGTGTCGGAATAAATGTCTGAGACCCCGACAAAGTAGGCCGAGCAGAGGGAATAGAGGAGTCTGAAGAAGCTGGATGAACGACGCTTGTACCGTCACCCATGGAAGAACGAGGAAGGCCGTTCTGTCTCCTTAAACCGCGTGAAGTAGTAGGGTTCTGTAGTCCACCGATAAGTCTCGTCGTACCAACTCCAACATTGGAACGCGCAACTGACCCAGACGATCTAGCATTGGCTCGATCTCCACTGTTGCTATTCTCTGCAGCAACGGCTTCAGCCAGTCTCCGTAGAGCTTTGATTGTAGATTTCGCACCTGTAGCAGCGGCTTTAGGACCTTTCCCACTTGCGACGGCGGCTTTAGGAACTTTCCCACCTCGTTTCTTAGTCATTTCTCAGATGAAAAGAAGAAATTTGAAGAGAGGAAGTCGAAGAAATTACAGAGATTTGAAGAGAAATCGAAAGCTTTGAAGAGAAATCGAAGAGCTTAGAAGAGATATCGAAGAGATTTGAAGATAATGAAGAGAAATTGCACAGAATTCTCTTTCGATCGAGAGAGAAATCAGAAGATGAAATTTAGGGTTTGTGATTTGGGAATTGGGGATTTCTTCTCCGATATATATATTTTTTTCGTAGTGACGAGTTAGTCGCAAAAGAGTGATGGGCCTAAGTTTTGGTGGGTAAATATCCCGCTTCTAAAAGCCCAAATTTTTCGGTTTTGGGCCAAAACGTTTTAAACTCCCGCCAAACTTTGTCTTATTAATAACAAATTCGACACAAAATAGTCACAGATTGTGACTGATTTCCGACTCTTTTCAATTAGACACAAACTTATACCCTAAACCCTAAACATTTACAACTTCAAAATCAAAATTTAGAGGTAAGTATCACTCATTTACAAGTTTAAGTCTATATTTGTCAGTATATATGGTAAACTAGTGTTAAGTGCTAAAAACTTTAAGAATCAAACACTTTAATTAAATTTATAAGATAAACATATATTGTTTGTGATGATACAATTGAGGTTTTGATTAAAAAAGGTTTTGATTTAATTTTACAGTTATTTTCGTTTACATTTAGTTACAAATGTATCAAGAATTAGTCGAATCTATGTAATTGTTTTAAAAACAATCTTTAAACAATACAAAAATTAGAATTTTTTCAAAAACATTCTAAAGAGTTGTTATATGGTTACAAGTCAGTTACAAATTGCGACTGGTTTGCCACTAATCTTCATAGAACTAGACGTTTAGAACTCCATCATCGAGTATTTAAAATAAAGATCACCATCTGCACATGTTGATATGTATAAGGTTGGATTTAATATTAAGAGTCGTCACTAATTAGTCACATATTGTGACTGATTTCCAACTCTTTTCAATTAGACACAAACTTATACCCTAAACCCTAAGCATTTACAACTTCACAATCGAATTTTAGAGGTAAGTATCACTCATTTACAAGTTTAAGTCTATATTTGTCAGTATATATGGTAAACTAGTGTTAAGTGCTAAAACTTTAAGAATCAAACACTTTAATTAAATTTATAAGATAAACATATATTGTTTGTGATGATACAATTGAGGTTTTGATTAAAAAAGGTTTTGATTTAATTTTACAGTTATTTTCGTTTACATTTAGTTACAAATGTATCAAGAATTAGTCGAATCTATGTAATTGTTTTAAAAACAATCTTTAAACAATACAAAAATTAGAATTTTTTCAAAAACATTCTAAAGAGTTGTTATATGGTTACAAGTCAGTTACAAATTGCGACTGGTTTACCACTAATCTTCATAGAACTAGACGTTTAGAACTCCATCATCGAGTATTTAAAATAAAGATCACCATCTGCACATGTTGATATGTATAAGGTTGGATTTAATATTAAGAGTCGTCACTAATTAGTCACATATTGTGACTGATTTCCGACTCTTTTCAATTAGACACAAACTTATACCCTAAACCCTAAGCATTTACAACTTCACAATCGAATTTTAGAGGTAAGTATCACTCATTTACAAGTTTAAGTCTATATTTGTCAGTATATATGGTAAACTAGTGTTAAGTGCTAAAACTTTAAGAATCAAACACTTTAATTAAATTTATAAGATAAACATATATTGTTTGTGATGATACAATTGAGGTTTTGATTAAAAAAGGTTTTGATTTAATTTTACAGTTATTTTCGTTTACATTTAGTTACAAATGTATCAAGAATTAGTCGAATCTATGTAATTGTTTTAAAAACAATCTTTAAACAATACAAAAATTAGAATTTTTTCAAAAACATTCTAAAGAGTTGTTATATGGTTACAAGTCAGTTACAAATTGCGACTGGTTTGCCACTAATCTTCATAGAACTAGACGTTTAGAACTCCATCATCGAGTATTTAAAATAAAGATCACCATCTGCACATGTTGATATGTATAAGGTTGGATTTAATATTAAGAGTCGTCACTAATTAGTCACATATTGTGACTGATTTCCGACTCTTTTCAATTAGACACAAACTTATACCCTAAACCCTAAGCATTTACAACTTCACAATCGAATTTTAGAGGTAAGTATCACTCATTTACAAGTTTAAGTCTATATTTGTCAGTATATATGGTAAACTAGTGTTAAGTGCTAAAAACTTTAAGAATCAAACACTTTAACTAAATTTATAAGATAAACATATTGTTTATGGTGTAATACAATTGAGGTTTTGATTAAAAATTTGTTTTGATTTAATTTACGATTATTTTTGTTTACATTTAGTTACTAATGTATCAAGAATTACTCGAATATATGTAATAGTTTTTAAAAAAACATTTAAACAATTCAAAAATTAGGATTTTTTCAAAAACATTCCGGAGAGTTGGTAAAGGGTTACAAGTCAGTTACAAAGTGCGACTGGTTTGCCACTAATCATCTTAAAACTACACGTTTAGAACTCCATCATCGAATATTTATAATAAATATCACCATCATCACATTTATATATGTATATGTTTCAATTTAGATTTAAGAGTGGTCACAAATTGGTCACAGATTGTGACGGATTTGAGACGCGGTGGTTAATAGGTGTAAAAAATTGTTTTTTGGGTACTCGAACCCTCAACCTTATACTCAATATCCGCTGTGTAGAACCGTTGTGCTAGTGTGTTTAATCGGTATCAATGTGTTAAAAATTATATATGTCTTTCATTTTGATTTTGAGATTATATTAGTTATATGCATTAATTCAAAATAAAATAACATAAATTTGTTGGATATTTCACAATAATTTGATAGACTTTTATACATATTTTCGAATATATTATAAACATTTATTTACCAACCCGGACATATTATATTTAAAGTTCATCTTCGTCTTCATTTTCCTCTTCTTCTTCTTCCTCTGAAGATGATAAATTACAAAGAAATTCGTCTTCGGGTTCACCATCTTCTATTTCATAGTCAATTTCTTCTCCTTCTTGGTTTCCATCGACCAAACGATCCACCTCAATTTCGTCAACTGTTTCCTCCATTCTATCATCGTTTGTTTGCTGCAAAATTATTAATTCATTCCTGACATAATTTCCTTGCACACGACTTCTAGGATTCACTTTCAGAACTGCATTCCAAGGTTTAGGTTGGCGCTTAGTAGATGGATATGGGAGATAACAAACTTGATCAGCTTGAGATCCTGTCATTAATAATAATAATTCTATCAAAGTTTTTTATATATATATAGTAGAAGTTAAATAAATATATAAAATGGTCATACCTAACATAAAAGGGTCGTAATTATGGTAAAAGCGATTAACTAGCACGTCAACAACGCCTCATTCGCTTTTCCGAGTGTCTTTTCCAATTGTGGGGTCGTACCATTTACATTTGAATAGTATGATCTTTAAATTCACAGCTCCGACATATTTGAGCTCCATGATAGTTTCTATAGCCCCATAGTAATCGTCCTCTAATGTTTCGCCTCGGACACATACACCATAGTTCATAGTTTTTTTCCCTTCTCCGTGTTGACTTGTGTGAAACACATATCCTCTTGTAAAATACCTGGGCCATGATCTAACTTTATGTTCAGGACCTTCCACAATATCAATAACCCATGGTGGAAAATGTTATTCTCGTTCATGGAAATGCACCTGATTAGAAAATATAAAATAATGTTATATATATTCAAAAAAAAATATCACGGTTAACCACACTACTTAGATGCTAAATTACTTACATATTGACGAATCCAATTAGGAAAGTCTGCATCTCTTTTTGCCGTGAGCTCAGCATGATCTAGCCCTGGGTGTTCAGATGAAATTTGTGATTCCAACAATCTGTGTTGCAAAGTACAAAAAATATAAATAACGTTAATGAATTACATATAATTTACGAATTTTAGAAAGTAGAATTACGTACATTTCAAAGCGCCTAAAATAGGCACAATTGCGTAAAACGTATGAATGTGCGCATTCACGTTCTTTCTTGGGAATCCAAAGTTCACTGCATTTGCCACTTAGACAACCAACAACCGTAAATATATCCGGTACTTGTACCGGATATATGGGAACTTCACCTTCATCATACCGTTTTTTCCTGCAAAATTTATCTTCAGAACTCAAATTAAGTAGAAACCAATATAAAGATACAAATGATGAAGTTATTTCACCTTCGCCTCTTAGTTGTCGAAATGTGTTCCGGAAAGTAGTGTTCTGAGAAATAAGATATTTCATCATTTATGTATGATTGAACAATTGATCCCGCTGGATATCTTTTGTTCTTTGCTTTGCCTTTCAAACGTTTAAAAAACCTTTCGAACGGATACATCCACCGATATTGCACTGGACCACCGAGTTCTGCTTCGTATGGCAGGTGGATTGGTAGGTGCTCCATCACATCAAAGAAAGACGGTGGAAAGATTTTTTCTAAATTACACAAAGTCATTACAATGTTCTCCTTTAGTATTAGGACACGACTTATATCCAATGTTCTACTGCTGATGTCACGGAAAAACGCTCCAATCCCTATCAAAACAACGTTAGTTGTATATTATGAAAAAAAATTAGAATTCATGACTAACACTTGTTTTTATATATATACCTGACAATGCTTTGTGAACATTTTTCGGGAGAAGTTCGGCAAAAACAAATGGAAGCATTCGTTCCATAAAAACATGGCAGTCGTGACTTTTCATTCCGGAAAACTTTCCACCATTGATGTCTGCACAGCTAGCTAAATCTGCTACATAGCCGTCTGGAAATTTAACATCATTCTTCACCCATTGTAGTAAGGCTTCTTTTGCTTTTAGAGTCAATCTCCATATGGGAAATGGTGCGTTTCCATGACCATCAACATGCAATTCTTTCCGAGCACAAAATCTTACAATATCTAATCTTGACTTGATATTGTCTTTCGATCTGTCTTTAACATTCAACATAGTATACATGATGTTATCGAAAAAGTTTTTCTCAATATGCATCAGATCAAGACAGTGTCGTAGAGTCAAATCAATCCAGTATGGTAGCTCCCAAAAAATGCTTTGTTTATGCCAATTATGCCAATCCCCGTACCTCTTATGGTTTTTTTTCGTGTCCATTTCCACCACAATCAGAAGTTTTTGATGCTTCAACATATAGTGTCTGTTGTAGTACCTGTGCAGTAGTCAACATTTCTGGGGGGTAGTCATGCACAGCGTTCTTTCCCTTCAAGAAATTGACTTTATTCTTTCGTAACGGATGATTGCTGGGTAAAAATCTTCTGTGGCAGTCAAACCAACATGGTTTCCTACCAGCCGGCAGTTGGAAAGCATTTGTATCACTCATACAAATTGGACATGATAATCTTCCATGTGTCGTCCATCCCGACAACATACTATAAGCCGGAAAATCACTTATTGTCCACAACAGAACAGCTCTAAGATTAAAGTTTTGCTTTAATAAAACATCATAAGCCTCAACTCCGTTGTTCCATAAGTCCTTTAACTCCTCGATCAGTGGTTGGAGGAAAACATCAAGACTCCCTCGTGGATGATTTGGTCCCGAATTCAAAATCGTCAAAAACAAATACTCAGACTTCATGCACATGTCGGGGGGTAGGTTGTAGGGCATCATGATCACAGGCCACAACGAATGGTTTTTTGACATCCCGAAAGGATTAAACCCATTTGTACATAATCCAAGATAAACGTTACGTGTTTCCTCCGCAAAGCTTGGATGCTTTTGATTGAAGTGTTTCCACTCTGCCGCATCAGATGGATGACACATTACTCCGTCTTCTGAGTAATGCTCAGCATGCCATCTCATCGATGATGCGGTGCTCTCTGATGAGTACATCCTCTTCAATCTATCAGTGATAGGTAAATACCACATACGACTGAATGGTATTTTTTTTCTTCCTTTGCTAGCCTTATATCTTGCTTTTCCACAAAATTTACAATACTCCAACTCCGCATCTTCTTTCCAGAAGAGCATACAATTATCTACACATACATCAAATGTATGGTACGGCAATCCTAACTTTCGCATCAATGATTCCGTCTCGTAGAATGAACCAGTAGCTTCATTAGGCTGGGGTAAATACTCCGTAAATAATTCCGCCCAATCATCCATGCAAACTTCAGATAAATTGTGGTTTGCCTTGTTGTTCATGAAACGGGCAGCTAATGATAACTGCGAATGCCCTTCTTGACAACCATCATACAATGGATTTTTTGCAGCATCTAACATCTCGAAGAACCGTCTCGTCTCTTGGGTAGGTTCTTCATAAACATGATCATTTCCAATTTGATCATAATCATTTCCTATTTGACCATGTTCACTAAATGGTATATAACCACTTTGATCATGATTATGATCATGATAATCATTTAATGGTATGAAACCATAAAATGCATCATGGACCATCTCAGCATAAACGTTCCCGCCATCATAATTATTTTGTTGATTATCACTAATAAAATCATGATTATAATTATGACTACTACTTCCTGCTCCCATTACATCATAGTCTTCACCATGATAAGACCATACATAATAATGGGGCATAAATCCTTGACTTAGTAAATGTTTTTTCACTCTTTCAGCTCCCTTTAATCTACCCGAATTTTTACATGTAGCACATGGACAGTGTAACTTACCGTTACTGCTAATGGCTAAGGGCTGGTTACATGCGAAATTGATGAATTGCTCCACCCCCTCCAAAAAATCGTCGGATAGATTATTTGTTTCTGGATCGATCCTCTCATACATCCAATCTCGAGATGAATTCCACATTTTTTTCTCTCTCAATTTTGCCTCTTTTTTTTTCTTGTTCATTTTTTTTTTGTAGTTGCTGTCTGAAAATGGGGTGAGGGTTCGTTGCTTTTATAGACAAAATTTCACCTCACTACTTTGTGACTACATAAAATCAGTCGCAGATTTGCGACTGATTTGCCATTCTTTTCTCACAACTCATAAAAGTAGGTGGACTACCTAACAAACGTATTTATCACGTTTTCAATTACTCAATCAGTTGGCCGACATCTTCAATAGGCCGACATAAACAGTTGGCCGACACTTTTGTCATTATCCCAATTTTTTAAAAAGTGGCAAAGTAGTAGCAAATTTGTGACTGTTGTATAGTAATGGCAAATCCGTCGCACATTTGCGACTACTTTGTGTCTAGGTTTGTACAGTCGAGGATCAATCGTCGATTAGTCGCAAATGTAAGATGAACTTGCGACTGATTGTTTTAGTCGCACATTTGCGACTATTTTGTGACTACCGTTTTGTTCGTCGCAAATGCGTCGCATATCGGTAACGAATTCGTCATTCTGTTTTGCGACTAATAAAAACAGTCACAAATGGTAGTCACTCATGGACTATTTTCTTGTAGTGTAAGTACCACTTGTTTTTGATCTGGTATGTTTTTCAAACTACCGTATATCAACTATGGACAGAAAGGAATCGCTAGAGACACGGAGAGAATGAGCAATCCATCATGTGTTTGGTTAAATCAATTGAGAAGAACGCCATCAACTGAATCGACTCTATGCGCGGGATGAGAGAGTACACATACATGGAAACCATGGAGGTGTGGCTCTCAACTCGATAACACTGATCTCAAATTGTAATTGCACGTCTCATTCGAATAGATTTCAAACATAGGATGCATTTAACGTCGAAACGAATTGATTTGAATAATAATTTTACATTCAATGAAAAAAAAACATTGATAGCACAATCAACTTATTTACGATAACAAACCAGCATACGTGAAGAACATTGACCCCAAAGTAAGCTTCTCTATTTTGTTCAAAATATTGTGCACTTGTAGACTAGTAGCTGCAAATAATAAGCTCATAACTTTGTCTCACAAGTCATGTGAAAGCTTTGTTGAGAAAGCTGCATGATGATAATTGAAAACTCAAGAACATACTTGTTCCCGTGGAAGAAAAGAAAAGGCTAAAAAATTCAAGGACATGGTTGTTGTACATTATAGTACATCATTTCAAATGAAATCATACTTGTATTACTTTCTTTATTCCAAATTGAAAGATGATTTAACTCATTACACGAAATTAATAATTAGCTTCCTAACTATTATTTTTATTTGTTAGTCCAAACATATCTTCTTTCCTCTGGCTTACCATTTTCAACCAAGTAAATACCATCATCTTTGGCAATCCATGTGACCGATTGGCCACATTTTCGAACAGCCCCTCCTGTATATGCTCTAAAGCTTTGAACATACTCCATTTTCGGCCCTTGTCGTAGGACACAATCCCATTTTGTTCTGATGAATTGAATTTTAGAGAGTGGACACCTAGATCGTCGTCTTTAGATTTGCAGTGGACTTCAAGATTGCTACGACTCGAAGCTATATTGTTTTGAAAAGCTACAACATTTTTACGACACTTAGATTCGCTCAATCCAACAAACAAAGCAATAGTTAACAGAAAAACAAAAGAACAATGATTCATTTTTATCTATCTGGCTTTTTTTTTGTTTATAAAAATATTTATTTGAGAGCATGCGAGTGTACTTATTTATAAATTTATTCATGTCTTTGCATTTTCTTTGGTCAAAAATCAAAACCGGTCTTTGCATTTCCACTCCCTGCATATTTTCTTCTAAAAAAACTAATCTGTTTCAATGCATAACATCTCTTGGTTTTAATTCTTCCATTTCTTCTTATCACTAGTTCGTGAATATTGCAAGAGTAAAATCAGACCGGATTTCGCTTTTAGGAATCCTAAAGAACTATAGGAAACAATTTTTTATTTTTAAGAAAGCCGGTTATTTCATATATCAAATATGGGAATATGTTCGATATATCCTCTACATATTAAAGGAGAAGCCTTTTGTGCTTATGAGTTATGCTTTCATTTTTTCACTATTTTTTTATTTACTTAAATCTTCTATTATTACTCATACTACATCTTCATTTCTAAACACTACTATAAAACATAAACTCTATAGCCAAACATACTTTTAATTCAAGCTTTCCTTTTCTTTTTTATTTTCTTTTTAATTTAATTTATCGTCTATTATTATCTACTACTAGACTCCTATCCAAACACACTACTATAACATAATCTATATGTCCAAACATACATTTAATCTAATTAATAAGAATTTAATAATTCAATTACACTAAAAAACATAAATCGATTAATTAGCTTTAGAAAGAAACATTATGATTTAGTCTAACATCAATTATAATAATAATTAATTTATAAGATTGGAAATCGGTGACAAGTTTTTGGTTATATATGCAATTTTTGATTTTTTTTAATCTTTGAATCATATACCGTATCTTTGAAAAATAAGTTTCGTTGGTTTAAACTATTTTACGGGTGAATACATTTCATAAAATATAATCATAAATTTAAATATGTAAAGTTGATCTTAAGTTCCGTCTAATAAATCTATACTAAAAAAACTATATTAGTTTTACTTAATATATTCTATTCCGCGGATCGCGCGGATACTATTCTAGTATATAAAGTATACACCATACTAAGCTTCTCCTAATAATTTTTTTTTGAGTTGTATGCATACTTGATGATTATATGCGCATACTAGTGGGTTTTGATACCATAATATTTGGTTAAATTGTATTTGCGGAGTAATATTTAGCTAAATTGTAATAATCAATAATATGATATACTAATAATTGTATTTTACACACAGTGTCACAACAAATGTAAACTTTTTATATTTGTTATTCCGGTGCTAATAAATTGCATATTAAGAGTATCCTCAAAAGTAGCGATGAAGACGACATACAGTAGTTATCATTTTTTTTCTTCTAGATAAGAATGTTTTCTTGAATCCTTTTCCAAACCTTGATATGTGATTACCAAGTCAGACCAACTGATAATATAAGGTTAAAAAGCATGTTGCAGAAAATCATGTCAACGTTTTATGAGCCTCAACATGCTTTCCGACTCTAGGACTCATGTTCTCAAGGACATCTGAATGTTGTGTAGCCAATTTCTGTAAATTATTTTGCATAACAAACTTAGAAGTAAACGTATTGGCCTTTAAAATTGTAAATTTGAGAGGGAAACACAACCAAAACTAATTTGCAGAGACAATTCTCTAATCAAACAATAGAGAAACGAAACAGAAGTCCATAGGTCTGAACTCTTTTAGTCAAATGAGTTTCCACGGACTAACTACCAGAAAGAAAAAACACATTAGTGAATAATTCTTATGTATAGTAATGAAAAAGCAGTCCCTTAAGACTCACCTTAAGAGCATTAACAAGGATGACCACAAATGTTTTCCTATTTTTCATAAAGCCACACATATAAAGTAAAAGAGATCATTCACTTGATGAGCTCCTCCTTTCCTTAGCCTAAAGTCTTGTATCAGTGTTTTGGAAATAATTAAATATAGGTTACCATCAAATTCTCTGGTACACAAAATAGATAAGTTACCATTTGTTACAAAGGTTAGGCACTTGTATGAATGCTTTGTAGTAACTAAAACTTTGTATTCTTCTATTTATGCAAATAAAAACCAAGGTAGAGGTAGTCTAAACTACCTAAAGAAGAAAATGTATTATGTTCTTATGATGGTGCTATATCAACATAAACTATAGTTGGGACCAATCAATAGACAACTACCATTATGCCAAAATCTATTAGAAAAGTATGTAGATAACTAAAAAAATAACAATAAACAACTTCCAAAAAAGGAGATAGACAACTAGGAGAATTATAGACCTGAATCAAAACATAAAACATACACAATATGCAATCAACTAAACACGATTATGCTCAAAACAAAACCAGTCATTCACTAATTATGGTCACAATCTTAATAGGAGATGGTGACTTCTTACTAAGAAACAATCGTTCAACTCCGCTTTCACTGTCTGCTTGCCTTTGTTTCCACATGATTATTTTAGCTACATGAAACAATAAGGCTTCGACCAAACCAAAAAAAGAAACAATAAGGCCAAATACATAAAAAATGGGCTTTTGTTAAATTTTAACCCATTTTTATTTAGTGTAATAATTCATCACTTAATTAAAGTAAAAATAATCTTCCTTTTCGAGAATCTTGGTTGACCAAAACTAAAAACTCGGTTGAATTGAGGTAACAAATTTTACTTAATTTGTTTGCTTAAATTTTACTAAAGTTTTACTCAAATTTTACTCACAGAAAAATCAAGGGTCTAGAAGTTAAAATATGTGTATACTTAATTTGCTATTAAAAATCTATCATTAACTTTTGGTTTTATAATTCAAAAACTAATTTAAAACAACAAGTAATTCAAAAATTAATTTACTTTCATCATATAAAGTAATGGATCGATTTATGAAAACAAATCTCCATCACCATATAATATTAATTTTAAATGAGATTATATGATTCTAGTGATAGAAAACAAAGTATCATATAGAGATGTTGTAAGACACATATATTTTACCAGAAAATGTTAAACCAGCAAAATTTTAGACATCATCTAATAAAATAGTACTCTAAAGTAATTTATACGGGAAAGACGACATTGAAGTTATATATGATTTAAAAGGTAAAGTTGATATGTCTCTTGACCTCAAGGATTCAGCACAACCGAAGAGGAATTTATTCGTGATGTGAAGAATGAACGAATCAAAAGCTAAGCGAAGCTTCGAAACAAACCTTACTAGTTGCCGTAAACCGAGACGGAAATTTCCTCAAAGTTAGCTTTCTAATTCTCTTGAACACTTTGTTTACTAATTTCATCCAGTTTATAGTATTACTAAAATTTTGTCAATATAATTTAATCCAGGAGGTAAACAATATGGACTATTCACTTTTGGTTGGAATTGACAAAAATAAGTTCCTCAAATGGTTTGTGGAATTATCGACTATTTAGTACCGCATACTGCTCTAGAAAATAAGTTTATGGTTAATTAGTATTAGTAATATAATCTGTTTTGCTGAAATTATTTTTGTGTAAAACTTTGTTTTTCCATCTAATTTTTTATAAACTTTCTCCATTCCGAAAGATAAATCTTTTACTAAAAATTTTTGTTTCACAAATATAGATTTTTTACTGTTGTATATGATTTTTACAAATTTCAAAACAAATACTTAAACACTATTGATTAAACTTTATTGAAAACTGTATATCGTAAAAATCAATACGTTATCTTAATAAGTGTGCATATCTTTAAAGAACGGAGGGAATACTTTGTAAGATACATAGACCAATTGTCAACATTTACGACATCGATATCAAAGGCCACACATGGTAAGCAAAACCCGAAAAATTACGGTAAAACAAGGTCGAGAGATTACCAGGAAACTAATTCCGAAATGCAAGGACTTGAGACATAATAACAAATAAATTGAAATTGTGGAACCAACAAAACTCATAAATCAACATTAAAGCAAAAAGCAACCGCAAATAATTTAAGAATCTTAAGAGTGAACTTTTGTGTAAACCTTTGTGTTTGGTAATTTGACTAACTTTAAAAATCAATTTGGTATGGAAGATGTGTAACACCAATATCAACTTCATATCAAAGTGATTCTATTCTTGGGTTTGTTCAAAATCCTCCAAAGTCTCAAACTTTACATATTTTATTCAATTAAAAATACTAATTTACAACAAAGTCCCTAAAGTAAACATAAAACCCCTAAAGGTTTAACCTTTATACAATGTCTTCTTCTTCTTCTTCTTCTTCTTCTTCTTCCTTCTCAATGACTTGTATGAATCGTTCAAGGTCTCTCATAAAGTCTCTACTAAACAAAGCACGAACCTTTACACGACCACCATCACAACCACCGTCGTTTTCCACTTCCACCATGAACAACCTCGAAACCCACAACACAAAGCTCTGTATCATCGGTAGTGGTCCAGCAGCTCACACGGCGGCGATATACGCAGCTAGAGCAGAGCTAAAGCCTCTTCTTTTCGAAGGTTGGATGGCTAACAACATAGCTCCTGGTGGTCAATTAACAACAACCACCGACGTTGAAAACTTCCCTGGATTCCCACAAGGTATACTCGGATCAGAACTCACTGACAAATTCCGTAACCAATCAGAACGATTCGGTACTAAGATCTTTACAGAGACTGTAAAAAAAGTCGACTTTTCAAAGAAACCCTTTAAGTTATTCACAGATTCAAGAACCGTACTTGCTGATTCTGTGGTTTTAGCTACAGGAGCTGTAGCTAAAAAGCTTAGCTTTATCGGGTCTGGTGAAGGTTCTGGTGGTTACTGGAACCGTGGAATCTCTGCTTGTGCTGTTTGTGACGGAGCTGCTCCGATATTCAGAGGTAAACCACTAGCTGTTATTGGAGGAGGAGATTCAGCAATGGAAGAAGCTAATTTCTTGACGAAGTATGGATCTAAAGTACATATTATACATAGGAGAGATGCTTTTAGAGCTTCTAAGATTATGCAACAGAGAGCTTTGTTGAATCCTAAGATTGATGTGATTTGGAATTCGATTGTTGTGGAAGCTTATGGAGATGGTGAGAAAGGTGTTCTTGGAGGGTTGAAAGTGAAGAATGTTGTTACTGGTGATATTTTAGATTTGAAGGTGAATGGATTGTTTTTTGCGATTGGTCATGAGCCTGCTACTAAGTTTTTGGATGGTGCTGTTGAGTTGGATTCTGATGGTTATGTTGTGACTAAGCCTGGTAGTACGCAGACTAGTGTGGCTGGAGTTTTCGCTGCTGGTGATGTTCAAGATAAGAAGTATAGACAAGCGATTACTGCTGCAGGAACAGGTTAGTTCTCAAAATGTTGCAGTAGTGTTTTTGTTCTCAAAATTGTTCGTATCGATATAGAACTACTCGGATTTGTATGCAGTATCGTTACATTAGTGAGCTGTGTTTCAACTTAATGGTTTCCATGGTAGGAAACAAATTTGTGTTATTGAAGTTTAGTTACTTGTATATCATGTGGTTTGATTTAACAATTGATTGAAGCCAAGATTCTTGTAGTTGGAGTTAGTTTTCATTGAATGTGTTGTTCCATTGCTTAGTAGAGATATTGAATTTGTTACATTCTCACTCTGTTTTAGCTCGGTTTATAGAGAGGATTAACCGTGATCGCAACTTGTTTTGAATTGGTTGTGTAGGGTGCATGGCAGCTTTGGATGCAGAGCATTATTTACAGGAGATTGGATCTCAGCAAGGTAAGAGTGATTGAGAAATTGTTAGATGAAGCATTGGTCATAGAGCTACTAATTGTTGATCCCTGATTTGGTTTGGACCAGAATGAGATTTGATTTGTTTATTTCTTATTGTTTGCAATTGGAGTTGGAGTACTGATATTGTTCAAAGTTGTAGCTCTAATGGTAAAACTAGCTGCGACAAAAAAAAGTTGTATAGATAAGTTTTCTCAGACGATTGCTTTTAATATGATTTTCCGAAACTACTTATGAATGCAAACTTAAACATTGGAATAAGAAGTGGTTTTTTTTATAAATCTATAAGACATGGAACAAGAGCTTCTTGTACATCACTAAGTGAAGCAATGCCTGTCCCACATAGATGAAAACTTGAAATATTCAGAACATTCTTTCCCAAAAAAACTTAAAATATTTTGGAACACATCAAATTTAATAAGATGAATGAACAAAAGCGACTATAAATTTGAGGGTACAAGCTGCAAACACAACAAAGACCAGTGGTGTTTAAGCCCCAACGAAGGAGCCTCTCTAGTGCATTTGGTCTCAAGCAATCCAAAGTGGCCGCAGAGGAAAAGGGCAAGAAGGCAGAGTTGCCAACATAGTACGTGTCTCTTCCCTTAACAGTCTGAGCTGTAGGAGTAGCAAGGAGCATTCTTCTAACCTCCTGAAACCTCTGATTTCTTGATCTCTCCCCTGGTAAGATTCACCTATCACCCAAGCAAGCGTCAAGAACATTACTAGATGCTTGAATCCCCCATTAGCTTTGGACCATCTTGACCAACCAGATCCCACATGGGTCCTAAGCAGTGCCGGCTTAGAGGGGAGATCAAGTGGTGCACTGCCTCTGGGCCCACTTCCTCCCCTCGGACCCACATTTTTTATTTTTAAAAAAAATATATACTAAATTAACAAAATTTTAAATAAAAAATAAATAAAAAGGCCTATAATATTTTTTTCTAAAATATATTTTTCGTTTTTTTTTCAAAAATAAGTATTAAAAAAATTTTAGATAGCAAAAAATCTTAAAAAACTAAGTTTAAGGGGCCAAATTTTTTATTTTGCCCTGGAGTCCACAAAAACTTTGGGCCAGTCCTGGTCCTAAGAGCAATCGAATCTCCATTAATCTAGTTTCTAAGCCCAAAGGCCCTTCACTCTTTGGTAAACAGGATTGGGACCAAGAGACCTTGATTCCGTAGATTTGTTGATGTCACCAGACCATAGGAACCAATTACACCTTCTTTCCAGAGCCTTCAAGCAAGCTTTTGGAATGGAGTAACTACTGCCCCGAGTATGGTTTAGTCACATGCATGAATGGTTTTGTTTCCTACGGTAAACATAGCAGATCCGTGCTCTTCCGGTAGCACCGAGCTCTACAATATCTCTTTGCCACTAAGCAACTCGAACCCTTGTGAATCAAGAAACAATGTAGAAAATGCATCACAGATTCTTCAGCCTGGAGAGAAAGATGTCTATGAAGAACAGTTTAAGATGCTGAGATCACGATGCAACTTAGAAGAGAACGATTTCTTTGACTCCTTGGCTTCTATCGATTATAATTGGAAAGCTAAAGGAGGGAAAAGTGGGGCTTCTTTCACTAAAACAACTGACGACAGATTTATAGTGAAAGGAATTAGTGAGAAAGAGGTGAAGTTGGTAGTTTCTCTATTTAATCATTGACTTTTTTTGTTGTTGTAGGTGAGTGGACTACACTACATCGTTATGGAGAATGTACTGTTCGGAAAAAAAAAGGATTTGTATATGATTTGAAAGGAAAAAGGGAGAGAGATATCGACCGTAGTGATCCGGAACATGTGAAGATCGAAGAAGAGTTTATAGCTGATGTGAAGGAGGAAAAAATTCTACGTTAGCCAAGGACCTAAAGACACTTTACTAACTGCCTTAAGAAGGGATGCAGAATTTCTAAAAGTAAGTTTTCTAATTCTATAATATTAAATTGATCTAGTTTATAAAATTACTCAAATTTTGTTATCTATGTACTAAATCAGGATGTCAACATTATGGATTACTCTCTTTTGGTAGGAATTGACGAAGAGAAGCATGAAATCGTTTGTGGAGTTATTGATTACTTGGTGCCGTATGGTGCCTTAAAGAAGCTGTAATGGTTTTTAAAGTTTCTCAAGCTGAGTATCATTTGTAGTAATCTACAGCCTACGGTGGTTCATCCCATTGCTTACAGTAAGAGGCTCCTAACTTTTGTTGAGGATGAGTTCAAATCCAACCTTGAGTAAACATGGGGGTGCTCTATATTCTCTGTTAGTGCTATGAACTCACGGTTGTTTGCAATTTTTGCATTTAACTCTTTTTTTATCCACGAAATAATTACATATGCCTTATGTTTTCATCGTTATACGAGTACTACTGGAAACATGAGTTTTACAAACGAAAAAGTATTTCTATATTGTGAAGTGATATAGTTTTCTTGCTTAGGTTTCGTTTTTTTCAATAAATTTCTTGCTTTATATTTTGATCCACGAAATATTTACATATACCATTTGTTTTCATTGTTATATGAGTATTATGGGAAACTGTACAAAGTTTGCATATTTGATATTTCAACTATTGTATGTGTTTTGGAAGTTTATTCAAAATTTGATTAGTCATTTTTAAATTCTAATCAAATACATGAACTATTCAAAATTATTGTTTTAGTTGATTTGATAACTTAATAACTCAATAGTATGACTATTTATTTAAACTTGAAACTAATAAATCATAAAATATATCATATTTCTGGAAATTAAATTATAGTCGTTGGAAATTTTTTCATCATATGTAAATCATGTCAAGATAAATAGATACATTTTTCAAGTTTTAATTTATCAACAGAATAACATTTAGAATATTGAATAATCCAAATTCAACGTCTTGCCTAACATGCACAACGTGGAGAAGCTTACTTTGGGGTCAAAGTTTCTCAAGGTATGTATGATCGTTTGTTATCGTATAATAATTTGATTTTACTATCTTGTCTATAGTTTTGATCCTTTTTCAGTTTGTGTACTCTGGTGTTCTTTTCCTCTAGGATTTTAGCTAGCTTTATCCAATTGGTTGTTTTGTATATATAGGAACGTTGGTTTATATACGAAAAATGAAAAAAGCTCATGTAGAGATATTTTAAAAAATGTTAACGAGTACTTCTAATTGATAAGTGGTTCTTGTAATTAATTAGTTTGTTTTCTTTTGTTGAGATCAATATTTTGTTTTGTTAATCACTATCATCTTTTTATTTAGGTATTATCTGTTTCCGAGCTCCGCGGTGTCCCTTTTCCGATGCTCAAGATCACAGATTTTGACTCTTGAAACGAAGATTATCAGATTTTTTTTCCTAATAACGTTGAGCTCCATGGTGTTCCTGGTATTGCGAAACTGCTCCAAAACTCTCCCGAGTTAAAGAAGCTAACACTACACTTGAAGAAAGGTGCAATTGTAAACGTGAAGGTAATTATACCATCAACTTCTTTCACTTTCTTACATACCATACAAAATGATTAACAAGTAGGAACAATGCATTTAACAAAAAAATTACGATATATTGAAAAACTGTTTCGGTTCTATGCACAGAAAAGATATACCTACATGGATTCACAAGGCATGAAACGTGAAGTATTTCCAACCTCTTGGGAGCCAATTAAACTCATCGCTTTGTTCATTGAGTTAGTGCTGGGATACACAAAGACACTCGACACATTGGTCGTGCGCTTGGACGATAACCTTGATGCAAATCAATTTGAGGAGTTGCTTCAAATGGCTCAGACTCTTCCTCAAGACCATAATAATGTCTCAATTGTGATCAAGCCTATGGTTTAATTTAGACTTTTGAATTCTCCTACAAATTGTTTTGAATCTCAGTTGGCCCCTTTTGGGATGGAATTTGTTTTCTATTCGAATAGGATTTTCTATTTAATTTTTTCAAGTCTGATTTGAAGTCTCAAAAGAAATTTGTTACAAAGGGATTTGGGTTTCATTTATATGTACCTGAAAGTCTTATGCGTGTTTGCTATTGCTCTCTAATGCACATATACTCTTCTTTTTACACCAACACTATCAAGTATCAACCAATTCACAATCATGGATTACTACAAACCATAAATTAAGAACACGAATTGCTCTTTCTTTCTTTATTGGCTTTTAATGAAATGAAAAACAACATGAAGAGACAATGTAGAAGGAGAGAGAGAGGAACTAATAAAAACACAAATAAATTAAGAAAAAATTGTATACAAAAGTCTATGAGATCGAGAAAAGCTTTAAATCCGATCAGAAGTTAAGTTAAGCTCAATTTCTGAAATATGAGATTGACGCAAAAAGCTCTACCCAAATTTTCATGAATCCATCATAAATCCTGAATTAAAAGCTAGAATCCTTATCAGGATCAAGTTTTCAATCAGAAACAAAGCGAAATTCTCAAACAATCCGACGATACGAACATTATCGATCTCGCAATTTGAGATTTGAGAAGAGAAACATTTAAGACGGAAACAAACCATTTAAATGTTATAAATATTAATATGATATTTAGTACCCTAATAATAAATCCTCTTTTAGGTTTTATAGGTTGTCTCTCTATATATGTATATAAAGAATGAACCTATTAAAAGGAGAATGCTCGGCCATGGCAGATGATGATGCCCGAGAGAGATCAGATTCAGTGGATTTCATCAGTTCTCTACCAGACGAGATCCTGCACCATATCCTCTCCTTTGTTCCGACCAATCTTGCAATAAAAACATGTGTTTTGTCCAAACGATGGAGGCATATTTGGCGCGAGGTACCTTGTCTCTCCCTAGAATGCGATTTATTGTCAATTGAATATGCAGTTCAAACACTATTTCACCACACGGCTAGCAAACTCTTGAGTTTCCATGTTGGTTTTCGCTTCGATGATGTAGAGTTCGAATATCCCAATGATGATGTAGAGTTTTTCATTGTTGATACATGGATTGATTTTGCTCTTTCTCACCATGTGGAGAATCTGTCTTTCGATTTCATTCTTAAACATTACCGAAAGTATATCATTCCGGATATCTTCTATGTCAATTCCTCGGTAAAGCGGCTCACCTTGGTATTCCACATGTACACTACATTGAACCCTAGATCCACTGTGTTTTGGCCATCCCTTAAGAACTTGTGCTTGGATGGTTGTAATATCTCCGACGAGTCCGCTGCTGAGATTCTTTCTGGATGTCCATTTCTCGAAAGCTTGACATTGAATTTATGTAGGATGCTTGAGCGTCTTGACCTTAGTAAATCCATCAATCTGACAAGGCTGGAGATAGATAATCGTAGACCGTACTCAGGGCCAAGAGAGATTGTAGCGCCGCACATCCGTTATTTGAGATTGATAACAACTACCAAAACACCATGTCGTTTGGATCGTGTCTCGTCTTTAACTCAAGCTAAACTTGACCTGTAATAAAAATGTCGAATTTAAACTATTTTTTTTTTAACAAGTAACTTCTTCATTATCTTAAACTTTCGGATTGGTTACAGTGGCATAAGATGCCTTTCTTGCAAGAGTCTCAACAATTAAACTTGCTAAACTTAACTTACAAAACAATATATGAACAAATGAGGATAGATTCATGGGATAAACCATGTAGTTTGGAAACAACTTTCAAGCCTATAGAAATGGCTCGATCCAAGGGTAAGGCTTCGATTTTACCGAGAGAGACCTTATGCATTCTTCTACTTCATGTGAAAAAACCGCTTTGTCTTCAATTTGCAACAAAAGAATTTAAACTATTTTCTCCCAACAAATCATTCATATCCTTCCAATTGCAACAAAAGAAGTATTAGTTAAAACCAATATGTATTTTATTACAATTATTAATTGTTCAACTTTCAAAAGCATAGCGCGTGAAGAAAAGAAAAAAAACAAATACTTTTGTATAATCAATTTGTAGGCTATTAGAACTCAGTTAAGTCATTTTCTTTCTCCTCATTTGGAAGTCTTTATGCCTTCCTCTAGTTATAGTATATTGATCATCACCAAACTTTTTAACTATTTAAAAATCTCAAAGTGTATAGTACCATGATGTTTTAAATTTGTTTTTATAGATTTTAATAAATGCCAAGAGTCCAAGACCTTTTCTTCTTCATGTGCTTTGCGATTCTTCCTTTTGCACATGGTGGTAAGCATGTAAATACGATTTATGTACTCAACAAAAACAATATACGAACATGTGAAAGCATGCAAGTAATTCAAGTTTCTTATAAACTAAGTACATAAATCGTATTTACATTAATGATCTAGAATAACTCTTACTCGACCAACTTACAAATGACGACATATAATAAGTGGCGGAGGCAGAATAATTACTTATAGGGGTCATAATAAAAATTTTATCTAAAACAATTTTTTTTAAAGAATACAATAAACTATCATCACAAATATACATCTATTAGATGCAACCTACATTCATGTTTTTAAAATCATTTCACCAGTATTTCACTTGTCACAACATCAATTACAATAGCAACTCGACAAATTAATAATTCGATAAATCAATAAATGTTTTTGATTCCAAATTATGTTTTTGGTATACTTTATAACTTTTATAAATTAAGAAATATCGTTGGCGCAACAATATTAATTTATAGAGTTTTCACTATACATGTTTTCAGTTTTAGAAAATCATTTATAAAATGTATCACTAATATGTTATCTTCATAATATCCATTGCAGGAAAAAAACATCCCTTTAACATGAAGAATCAAACTAAAAAGAAAATTTAATACTTATTTGTTTTTAATAAAATTTAGTGGACATTGATCGACCAACAAAAAAAGAAAAAAAACGACAAAGATGAAATGTTTTTTTTATAACTTCAGATGAAATGTTAAACTAACAAATATTAGATAATCTAATTAACTCATTTAGTAGGCTTATTTTTTATTTTATACTATAATTACATTAACAAATTATACTTTTATTTTATTAAAAACTAACTAATCATACATAAATTATATTATGTTTTAGTTTTTACATTTACATACTTCTATGGTGTTTTAACATACTAATAGTTTTTCTATTTTCTATTTATTATAATACTTTAGATTTATTTTAAAATACATTACATTTTTATGTGAATAACTGAAAATCAATACCTTAAATTTGCATCTTCATTTTCATTTTGTGATTCATAAATTTATACAACAATGTCATAGGTATTGAGTGTAAAACTTAATCGTGATCAATTAAAGCAAAGTATGACTCATTGCATTTTTGTTTGTTTATATTTTGCTGATATTTTTCTTATGTTTTACTTGAAAACATAGTTATTCTTTTATATAAAAAATCAATTGTTAACATAAAGTAAAAATACATAATATAAATAGATCATTGTTTAATTTAGAAAGGAATAAACACTTTTCAAATTCTTTCTACAATATTGTTAACACTAAATATGTAATCAGTATGTGTATTAAAAAATCTTAAAGTGTCATGCCACGTGGATGCTTAAATATCTTCATAAGAAAAGAGAAAAAGTTTCTTTTATATGTATACTTGTGATGAATTTTTTTACTATGTTTTAGTTTTTAACATATTTAGTGGGCTACATTTGAATTAATGGATTACGCTTAAACTAAAATTGGATAGGATCAATATTTTGTTTTGGTTGGGATCAACATAAAATACTTAACTAAAGTGAAACCAAATTTAAAAAATTTATAGGTGTCAATTGACCCCGCTCATTACATACTACATCCGCCACTGGTAACACGGATGATTTCGGGCCTACTTTTCGGGGTAATAGTCCGGGTATTGGTCATAAGATGAAGGAGAGTAATGAAATTGCTGAAGGGTTTAAAGATGGCTTCAAGCCTACGACACCAGGTCATAGTCCCGGAGTTGGACATGGTGTCAAAAACCCTTATGGTTAGGAAAAGGTTTTAATTATGTTTAGCGGTATTTCTTCGTTTCTTTTACTAAGTTTATGATATGTACTTTAAATTATTGTGTAAGTGTAGTTTTTTTGTGTGTATGTAGTTTATGATTTTTCTTTGACATTTTTTAAACCATATAGGGTCCAAAAGCATTATTTATATTTACTGAATATATATCATATATATATATATATATATATACCTATGTACTTATTATATACATAATAGGCTAACTGATATATATATATATATATTTGCAACATATCAAAATCTTTTTTTTTTTGAACTTGACATGCTAAAAACTGATTTTAGGTTTTTTTTTTCTTGGCGTATACACATACAAATATTAGAATTAGTATTGATTTATTTATTAACTTAGTAACACTAGAAGTTTTCTCTATAGCTCTGGTTACTAGAATGATAAATTAAACACTTCGGAATTATGTCAAAGTTTTAAACTGAAAATGTAAAATGATAATTTTAGCCTTATGTATGCATCAAATCAAGTATATGTTTTAAAACTCAAATCATTTATATAAAACCTTAAGTTAATAATGTGTATATTTTGTAGGTCCCGAATGATTGCTTATACCTGTCTTTTGTACTCAATCACGACTCGTTTTATTTCACGAAGCAAATTTAAGAAATTTTTGAACAAACAACGCTAATTAAATATCATAAGTAAATTACTAGCATGATAAAACAAAGAAGAAGACAATGCTAAATCATAAGTTCACAACACCACATAGAGATAAGGGTGGTCAGTTGACCTACCTAAAACTATATAATTTGTTAATTTAGGCTTATATACCAATATATTTAATGGATCAATTGGATATTAGTTACACATTTGACCTTCATTGCTGAAGTTCAACACATGTAAACCTCTAATTATTTTCCTTTTAAGTATTATTTTTCTACAATAATGATATATTTTATTTTATTTCAATATTATGTCTTAAAGAAATTCATATAATTTTTATAATTTATTATTTATTTATTTTTGAACTAGGTACAAGATAATTCTGGTTAATCACGAAAATGATTAGTTGTTGGATGAATGATGGTGGCCAATCCCAGGGCTATGACCGGGATCTGTAGGACTGTAAGCATTTGTCCCTTTACCTCCCGGTGATGGTGGCGGCGGTGACGCTGATGGTGGTGGTGGGGGCGGCGGCAAAAGCTGCACCACCTTTTCATTACCTATGAGATCATCGCGTTTCACCAACATCATCGTCTTGTTATCATCAATTTTCATATTTTTTAGGGTTCGTCCATGAACGCAAGTAAACCCTAGAAGAAACACCATCATTAAAAAAACACAAGCGTACAATGTTTTCTTTTGACCCATAAACGATTCCATTGGAGGATAAAAATGGGAGATAAAAAGAAAACAAAAAACAAAAATGTATTAAATTTGTTTAAAGACTCTTGAGAATATTTGAGAATATTTGAGAAGTTGTGGTGTGAAGTAACACTTGCTTCTATGGGGGTGTTTATATAGAGAGTTAGAAACTATATTTGGTTATTACAAATAAACTAATTAACTAAAGTTGATTTTGTTTAATTATTAGTATTTGGGAAAAAAATTTGTTTGACACTAATTCATTCTTTTATTACTAGACTAACTCCTATTTTATTTTTATTACTAAAAAATATTTCTTACATGTTTTAGCCTCAAATCCTTTGTTAGTAAAAACCTTATTTATAGGAATGCCATTATTATTATTTTTTTAAATTACGGATTTGCCATGTAACAGACTTAATATGCCACCATCACATGAATCAACAAACTTATTTTTTGACAGATTTATTCTCTATTGTTTACAGATTTACCTAATTTTGACAGACTTAATTAATTTTCAATAGATTTATTTTCTGTTGTTTACAGATTTACCTAATTTTGAAAGACTTAATTACTTTTCAATAGATTTGCTTCTTTTTAGCCACATATTTATTTAACTTTGACAGACTTAATTTGTTAGTTTTCAACAAATTTGTTTTTTTAGCCACAAATTTATTTAACTTTGAGAGACTTAATTAGTTTTCAATAGATTTGTTTCCTTTTAGCCACATATTTATTTAACTTTAACATACTTAAATAGAACCGGGTCCTCGTGGTCTGGTGGTATTGGAACCTCGGCTGAGGTGTCCGCCATCATGAGTTCGAGTCCCCGGCCACCCGGGCTGCCTTAAATGGTAAGAATACGTGGAGTGCCGTGGGCCTCGTGAGATTAGTCTTTGGGCCTAGAAAGCCTTTAGGATCACCCACGGTTAACAAAAAAAAAAAAAAAAAAAAAAAAACATACTTAAATAGGTTTCAATAGATTTGTTTCTTTTTAGCCACATATTTATTTAACTTTAACAGACTTCATTAGCTTTCAACATAATTTTTTTTAACAACTTAATTAGTGAATAGATTTATTTCACAACTTATTATACCTTAAAACTTGGCCAACACTCTCCGGTAGAATGACACGTGGACAGCTTATCTATCTGACACCTGGCACTTAATTAAAAATTAAAAACTGAAAAATAACAAAAACGAAAAACGCTTACCATCTCTTCTTCTTCCTCATATTATCGTAGGATTTCAATTCTTTCTTCAACTCTTCCTCTTCCAGATTTGGTCTTTCGTTTCACCACCAACAAGCTTCCTCTCAGGTGAAGAAATTGAAAAAAACTGAGATGCTTAGTCGTGGACAGGTACTTGTAATTCACAATCACATGACAAGTGTAAAATTGATGAGAAAAGTTACATAGATACTTGAGTTTGTGCTTTGTACAGAGACAAATGAGTAATAGGATCATTTTTTTTGTGTAAGTTTAGCGGGCTGTTTTCAAATTGTGTTATCATAATCTTCTAAAAGTAAAAAATCAGATAAGAAAATTAGTTAAGAAAGATTTACACTTTTGTTTTTCCTTATAATTAGTGTTCAGTTTGGAACTTCTCAAGCCGATTTAATTCTTAGCTCATCTATATACCATCAGAGACATACCTCATCTTGTAGTCAAGATTGTATGTAAATCGGTTTTCTCCCTGTAATATCTGCAACTCTGCACATCCCATGTATGTACCAATGTTTGAATCCTGATAAGAATTTTTTTAGAAGTGGCTAACTCGGCATTTCACGGCTCGAGAGTTACCTAAGGCTTTCAAGTTATTCTCAAGTATGCTAATCTTTCCCAAACTACATTACCTTTTTCTTTCCTATTTCCTGTTTACTGCATTTCTTGCTGGATTATTGATAAGCAGTTTGATAGCTCTTTCCAAATTTGCGCTTGTCGGAGCAATAAATTGAATTGCTTGGTATTCACAAGTCCGTCTGAAGCTGCAAAGCTCATATAGAAGTCATTGATCAAGTTCTCTGAGTCTACATGTTCTGCACGTTTTTTTAAAAACTAATTGCAGTGTTAAGAAGAAAGACAGCGTCTATGGTCTTCTCTTATAGACACTTTTGTATCCTTCAACCTTAGTGACAAAGCATGGATGGTTAATGGTGATTTTAACGAGATTATGCAACCTGCAGAGACTTCAAACCACCGGTTAATCTCCTCTACGGTTGCAATGAGGGAGTTCAATGACTGTTTCAGAGTCTTGGGTCTATGTGATATGGCTTCTCAACGGCCAAAGTTTACTTGGACCAACAAGCGTCCTTCGGATCCGGTAGCTAAGAAATTGGATCGTTGTCTGATAAATGATCACTGGCTACTCCTCTTTCCTTCTAGCCATTGCACTTTCGAGCCTCCTGAATTTTCAGATCATACTCCATGCCACATAAAGCTTCTCACCCCTCCTCCTTCATTTGGCACTCGTCCTTTTAAATTTCTTAACCTTCTGGCCAAACACTCTTCTTTTCTGCTAATAGTAAAGTCGGCTTGGGAGGTAGCTGGAGCTTCTGCTTCTAATCTCCGAGAGTTGTGTTTTAAATTAAAAAGCCTAAAGAGACCACTAAAGTCTTTTTGCAGAGAGAATTTTAGTGAGATAGAAAAAAGAGTGTTTGAAGCTAACAGTTTGTTAAAGTCTTTGCAGGTGCTGGCTCTAAACGATCCTAGTCCAGCAAATCTTCTTCTTGAAAGTTCCGCTCGTGAAACATGGCAGGTATTGCGTGTGGCCGAGGAGAATTTCTTCTGGCAAAGATCTCGTATTGTATGGCACGAAGTGGGTGACCTTAACACGCGGTTTTTCCACCGAGTGACCAAGGCTAGAAATGCATCCAATGCCATCAAATACCTTCTTAAACCTGATGGCTCAAGAACAGACGGACTTGAGGATACTCATCAGTTTGTTGTGCGCCATTATGAGGATTTGCTTACAACCATCAAAGGCTCCTACTGCCAGTTCTTCCTGAATATTTAGACAGATTGGTAACAGTACATTGCTCATCCCTTGATCAATCTTCTCTCTCTGGTTCGGTTTCTTCACAGGTAATCAGGGATTGCCTCCACGCCTTGCCTTTGAATAAAACGCCAGGGCCAGATGGTTTCCCCGTTGAATTCTTTCGGGCGACTTGGAGCCTACTAGGTGAAGAAAGTATTGCGTCAATCAAGCAGTTTTTTGCAAGTTCGTTCATGCCAACGTCACTCAATTCCACATTGCTGGTCTTGATCCCGAAGAGGCGAGGGGCAGAGGAGCTTAAAGATTTCCGACCTATTTCCTGTTTGAACACTGTTTACAAGGTCATTGCCCGTATTCTATCAGATAGAATCAAGCGCCTTTTACCAAAGCTAGTCTTGCCAAACCAAACAGCTTTTATCAAGGATCAACTACTTTTGGAAAATGTTCTTCTTGCATCAGAACTTGTACAAGGATATCACCGGGATAATCTGTCTCCGCGTATTACCTTGAAAGTTGATATTGCAGAGGCATTTGACTCGGTAAGATGGGATTTTCTCCTCTCCACTCTCTCAGCTTACAAATTTCCGGATTCGTTTATAAACTGGATTCGTGCTTGTGTCTGCACTCCGAGCTTCTATATTAGCATTAATGGAGTAACTTCAGGATATTTTAAAGGAAGATCAGGGTTGCGGCAGGGAGATCCCCTCTCTCCGATCTTGTTTGTTCTTATCATGAATGTTCTGTCGCTAATGCTTAACAAGGCTGCTAGGGACGGAATTTTTGGTTACCATCCAGGGTGTACAGATTTACAGCTCACTCATCTTTTGTTTGTTGATGATTTGCTCATCTTTGTGGATGGTTCTGAGACATCTTTAGCAGGAGTCTTCTCGGTGCTTTCTCAATTTGAGAAGCTGTCAGGACTTTCAGTAAATATTTTCAAGACAACCATGTTCTGTTCTGGAGTTCCTGACCATGTTCTTAGTTCTATTCGCAGAAAATTCTCTCTAAGGCCAGGTCTTCTTCCCGTTAGATATCTGGGATTACCTCTTTGCTCACGGAAGCTATCAATAAAGGATTGCGACCCTCTTCTCTCAAAAATCAGAATGAAGATGAATGGGTGGTTGCATAGGCACCTCAGCCTTGCTGGTCGTCTTCGCCTCATTTCAACTGTTATAACGGGTATTATCGGTATCTGGACAGCAGCGTTCATTCTACCGAAGAATATTATCCGGAAAATAAACAGTTTGTCCTCGTCCTTCTTGTGGCACGGTACTATGGATAATCCGACAGGTGCTCAGGTTTCTTGGGATAATTTGTCCTTTCCAAAGCAAGAAGGGGGGCTCGGAATTCGTTCTATTGTGGCATGGAATGAAGCTTGTGCTCTAAAACTCATATGGATGTTGTATTTTAGAGCGGGCTCAATCTGGGTAGCGTGGATGCGTAATAAATACTTATCCTCTGCTTGTTTTTGGGCTTTAAATGAGAAGAATCAAACCTACTCATGGATGTTCAGAAAGCTACTAAAGTTGCGGTATAAGGCTGTCTCTTATCTGCGCATTAAGATCGGTAATGGGGATGATACATATTTCTGGTGGGATCCATGGACTCCACATGGTTCTCTTATACACCATTTAGGGGCTAGTGGCCCTTCTGATCTTGGCATTCCTCTCTTCTCCTTGGTCAAAGACTGCACTGTCTCGGGTGAATGGCAATTACCTTCAGCTCGCTCGGAAAAGGTCCTAAATCTGCTCTGTTTTATCTCCATAATACAATTTACTACATCAAGTGACACTCCTATCTGGTCAATTGGTGATAAAGTCTACAATTCTTTTACCTCAAAGGATATGTGGAATTCTCTTCGTCTCTCAAAGCCTCAACTCAGTTGGCCGCCTCTAATCTGGCACAAGGCAGCGGTTCCGAAACACGCTACCTCAGCTTGGTTGTTTACATTAAACCGGAATCCTACTCTAGACCGTTTGGTTTCTTGGGGTTTGGACGTGGAAACGTTATGTCTTCTATGAAACCAGAAACCATCTTTTCTTTGAATGCTCTTTCTCCTCTCCCATTTGGCATTCATTGGTGCAGGTTCTCTCTATCTCCAATGCACCTGCTAGTTGGGACCAAATCCTTCAATGGCTCCCTATAGAGTCTCCAAGTAAAGCACGTTCTCTCGCCCTTCTCCAAGGATGGCATCTGGAAAGCGGCTCTATATGAAATCTGGAAAGAACGTAACCGTCGGTTCCACCACGGTCTCTCTTCTCCACACCAAGTTGTTCTGCAAAAGATTCTAACGGTGGTTAGGAACAAATCCATAGCTCTTCATAACACAAGCTCAAAGTATGGTGAAGCTTTGAAATTGTGTTGGTCAAGGAATTAGTCTCCTCTCTTTCCTTGTTTTATTCTGGATTTTTTGTTTTGATTTATCAGGTGGTATGTTTAGCACCTTTTCCTCCCCACTTTTCTGTATTGTTGGTAGTATGTAGCAGATAGTATCGGTTCTCAAATGTTTTCTGTAACTTCTCAATTATTAGATTAATGAAAAACTTTTTAACAAAAAAAAAAAGAACGAAATAAATCACTTTTTCCACTAGGTAAGCAAATTCTTGCTTTCCGTCAGTTCTTATAATTTGCAACATTTCTTATAATTTGAGATTGATATGAACACTATATGATATGTCTGCTTCGTCTTATCTTATAATTTTTTATAGGTTTGTCACTTACCGAAGGACACTCTATTGAAGATTGACTTTTCATGATTACGAATTAATAATTTTGTTAGTTGTTTCAAATGTTTTTAAGTTACTGATAGAAGCTATGTTTTTAAGTTTTCGCTCCAAAGGCAGTAGGTACACATAGCACTCTCAAATATCTTTTCATCTAGGTACACAAGCATCTTTCTCAGCATTGTTCATTTCGAATGACTTTATCATCCACGATTACTTTTTAAATGTTGTCATAAACATAAATGGTCTCCTTCCCAATGTCAATCTCTAAAGCAACCCAGTGATTCTTATTTATAAAATGGCATGCGTATAGATGATCAACATCATGAAGCCACTTTCGGTTTGTCACCGAGTCTGTGGGATATTTACCGTTGAAAGCATCCTTATAGTTATTTGGCCCAGTCCACGTTTTAGCGTTGAATGCTTTAAAATCATTTACGAGAGTGCTGACAAACAACTGGTCCAAAAGCATAATCCGTTGAGAATGGAATGGCGATGAATCACGCCGAGATCGCTGATGAAACATACGCATTGCACACCACATATGCTACAACGGCCAAAACAACAACAAAAAATTAGCTAATAGTACATTATATAAAGGGTTATTGGGTTTAATAACTAACAAACAAATTATAATGTATAATCTAACAAAAAAACCTCTATAAATTAATAATGTTGGGACTTCGAAAAATTATTAATTTAGATAAATATTAATTTATCGATACATTAATATTTATTAATTTATAGAGAGAAATTTCTTTTAGGTAATAGTTTTCTTAATTTATTTGTTTGAATGATTTTATATTAAGAAATTTAATGAATCAATTTGTAAAAACGACATAAAATTTTGATTAAAAGTTTCGATTATCGCAATAGATTAGATGTTATTATTATAATCAACTATCAAATTAAAATGATATATTATGTATAAAATTTAGAAGAAATCATGGTTATTATCCCTAATGCCGATAGATACATTTAGAAAAAGTTATGTATAAATAATAATTATTTTGTTTATAATTTTTTATAAGGATATGATACAGATCAAGAAAACAATCTTAAAAGTTTTTGATACAATAAGTAAATTTTTTTTTTGGTCAACATAATAAGTAAAATTAAGGGTGAATTAGCTGAATAATAGGTTTTAGGGAAAAAAAATAGCTATATAACATCACATGGTTTATATTTAGGTGTGTAATTGTGAGAAGCAATTGTATGACGATTTTGCCCATATTTAATTGGGCTAATTTTATGCAGAAAATATGGAAATCTGAATTTGTAATAATCAATCACCATATTAAATGGGATATTAAATGTGATAATTATCATTAAGTGATAATTATTGTGACGCCCGTGAACCAAAAATTTAGAGAAGGGAATTGAATTGGACCGAATGGTTTAACTTTAATTGTCCGGTTTAGCTTGTTTGGGTTAAGGGAACCCTAAGACTCTTTTATAAGAGGGAGCAGCCTCCCTTTTGTGCAGAAAAACGTGATAGAGGCTGAAAGATTGGAAGAGAAGAGAAGAGAATTCGTTTTGGTGTTTGTAGAAAAGAATGGGATGAAGTCAGTTCTGACGCGTTTTAGAATAACAGAGGATCGAACTTTCTAATCTGTCTGGATTGGAGTGAAACTTTAAGGGTAAGTTCTCCACTCTTATATCTAGCTTTAGGCGAAATCGGATTGTCTTTTGGATGAGTATTCTGAGATTTATTGTTGTTTTACCGAAAGAGGTTCGTGCAGAATTGGATCTGCGATCAGTCCACTTCGTGGGTGTTTTCCCGTCGAACCAGAAGGAGTTAGGAAACGATCTGCATATCGTTGGAAAGGTCTCGGTCTCACGATTCCAGATCATGTTTCTGATCATGATTCTGAGGTAATATCCGTTCTCAGTGTGCTTTCGAAGTTGGCGTGTTGTTTCTGTTTTTTTTAGAAAACCCTAATCCGGTTTAGGAAAACCTCCAATTGGTTTGGTTTAGTTAATCAGATTGGTTTGGTTTGGTTTAGTTAACTGGTTTGGTTTAATTTGGTTTGGTTTGGTTTAGTTAACCGAATTAGTTTGGTTTAGTTAACCAGATTAGTTTAGTTAACCAGATTGGTTTAGTTAACCGGATTGGTTTGGTTGGTTGGTTTAACCGACTATTTCTGTTTGGGTTAACCGACTGGTTTGGTTTGCCTTGTTCATCAGGCAAATGAGGAGAGTTGTCAGAGGTTGAGGTCTGAGGCAACTATTAGGCTAAGGTGAGTGCGTGACCATGGCTTCTGGGCCGGTGGATTCGTTAGGGTTGTTTGGTGGTAGGTTGAAATTGTTGATTGATATTGTTTGTGTTGTTTCTGTTCGATTTGTTGCATATGGATTGTTGGATTGTGATTTTCGTGCAGGTTGTGTACTGTTGCAGAGGAGGAAATCGATCCGAGAGGATCATGATCGATTTTCCATGAATCTGCGACAGCCTGTCGGGGTCGGTCGACAGGAGGCTGTCGGTCGACAGGAGGCTGTCGGTCGATAGGCCTGTCGGGGTCGGTCGACAGGAGGCTGTCGGTCGACAGGCCTGTCGAGGTCGGTCGACATGAGGCTGTCGGTCAACAGGCCTGTCTGGGTCGGTCGACAGGTCAACAGGAGGCTGTCGGGCTGTGGTCGACAGGCCTGTCTGTCGACAGGTACCTGCAGAAGGTGTCGATCGACACCTAGAGGTAGTGTCGGTCGACAGCCTGTCTGGTTGGCTGTGGTTGAGCCTTTGATTGTGTTTGTGTGATTGTTTGGTGTATGTTGCCTGAGCGGATCCATCGCGTCTGAGTGCGCAGTCGTAGATGGGAGGACCGTCTCACTGGGTATTTATGATAATACTCACGCATCTCTTTTTTCCATGTGATGCAGGTAAAGGCAAATGGTGATCGTGGAATCATGGCAACGAAGAGGGAGATGATCAAGGGTCTCGGTTTCGTGCTGTGTGTTGTTGTTATTTCATTTCTGTTTTAGAACCTGGTTAGGTTGCTGGTTTTGTGGAATTGGAATTTGTGTTGAACTGGTTTAGTTATTTTAATGGAATGAATTGTTTGGTTTATTATTGTGTTATCCGCTGGTTGCTTGTTTTGTTGCTTGGTTGTTGAGGATAGTATTTATGGGAATGCTAGTCCGAGACCAAGGGTTTAATGTTAAAAAAAAAAAACGGGTCGGGTCGTTTCAATTATTGACAACTAAAAACAAAATCTTTAAAAATATTATATTCTTTATCTCTTGAAAATTGACCTCTTTATCTATGAAATAGTAGATCTATAACTAGCCTGCAAACAAAATAAAATTGGATTAGAAAAACAAGCGTCGAAAAAACATATTTATAACAGCTAACTATTTTAATATATAGTTAATTATAACAGCTAACTATGTTAATATGTAGTTAGCTATTGTTGAAACAACATATTTTATTGATCTCAAAAGATAACTAACTATCTCACACTATTTAGTTAACTATTTTTTAGAATATGGTTATCAATTTAAAAGTATAGTTAACTTTTTCTTATCATAGTTGTCTTTTTTTTTTGTTCAACACTGTCTTTTTCATTAAAGCATAAGGGGAAATCTTACAAGACTGTTTCTAAAGCAGAATTTGAAAGCAATACAAGCATAACGGAAATTAACGAAATGACTATAAGACTGCGAATCCAAAGAGTTCGGATGCGTCACGATAATCTTCGAGCGATAGGTTATACGGTTTGAGTCAAAGACCAACACCGGAAGCTTCTTAACAAGGGCTTCAAAATTGATTATGCACCAATCGATTTTTCGTTCTACTGCCATTAACGGCACATGAACATCATAAGCTACCATAAAGGCAAAGCTTTTATAGACACACTCCCAAGGAGTGGTTAGGATATATCTCTTCTTGACGAAGAAAAGTATCACACCGTAGCTAAACATGGTGATGCTCGTTACGAGAAGGGTCATACCCGATAAAATACAACACCAGACTAATATGAGTTTGGAAATGACGGGAAAAATTTATCCTGTTGTCCTTTCACCGGTGAGGAATAGGACTGTAAGCTCTACTGAAGACGACGAGCTTACGGTGATAATAGTCATGGCCACCGATATAAAACTTCTATCCAACCCACGGTAGGAATAAGTCTTGATATTGAAACTTTATTGCCCAAATGATGAGCCAAGAAATGATCTTATTGGATAATAATACCCAATTATCTTGTTGGGCCAAGCCCATAAACGATTAAAACTAGAACGAAAGAGAATAATATTCGTCACCTCATACGACCCAATGAACGGAAAATCCCACCGGACGGGAAGAAATCCGGTGAGTAGTCGGAGTGGAATCGGGGAGCCTCTGTCTCCGGTTCTAGTAGGCGGTGAAAACAGTAAGTAATCTGCGACATGACGCGAAGATAGAGGTGGATAAGCTTCGATGAATGCAAAATAGACAATCTTGGTTTGTAGATCCATCGAAGTAGAGCCAATTTTCGTAACGAAACCGATCATAAGATCGTAACGCAAGAGATCGGGCTTGGCAGGGATCTCAGCTTGACCTTTCGGTAAGGGAGAGGATGTTGTAGTCCCCGGAGCAGAAGAATAAGCTGGAGATTGGAGTGTGAGTGGGATAGCGGTGGAGGGGATCTGTTGTGACGAGAGGCTTGTCTCCACCAGAGCAGGATATAATTTCAATGGTGGAGACAAGAGTAATAGATCCAGTGGATCCGGTGGTATTGGTGGAACCGGAGGCCGGAGATGGTTTAGGTGAGTCACAAGCTTCTTACGGTAGGTTAGGTTTGTTGTCGCGGAGGAGGGAGGCGGGGATACAAACCATGACCGCACATTACCACATCGGTGAAGGAGGCAGAGAGGTCTCGCCGGTAAAGCAACGACAAGACTAAGTCGATCAAGAGATAGCACCTGCAGCATGGTCGGAGAGACACAAGAGATCGGAGATCACCCGAGATCTGCAGCTGCGCGGCTACCTCGAAATATGGACCAGAGAGAAGCGCGTGGAGTTACGACTTTACCTATTTTCAATAACGTCTACATCATATCATAGTTGTCTATTATACCGTTTTGATAATATAGTTGACTACATGAATATGTTGTTGTAATAGTTACTTATTTAAACAAACATAGTTACCTATTTTCATAACGTAGTTACCTATATTCTCATTTATATAATTAAAAATAATAACATACATAGTTAGCTATTATTAAGGAATATAGTTAGTTACCTGATTTTCGAACATAGTTAACTATATTGATGATCACCAACAACGATTCAATTTGACGAAAAGAGAGAATAATAGTGTGGAGTTTATCTGAGGAAAAAAGCATCATCTTAATCTATGATGAGAATTTTTTTGGATCAATGAATTTGATATAAAACAAAGTGATTGAGAATTGGTTTTGTATATTACGAGAGATATGTATGATATTTGTGTAAGAATAAAGAAAAAGAAAAAGAAGAAGAAGAAGAGAAAAAAAAGGAAGAAGAAGGATGAAGAAAAAAGAACAACAATTGAAAAGAAAAAAAAGAGGCTACGGTAGAAGAAGAAGAATAGAGAAAGACTAGAGTTTTCCTTTTTTAATATTTGTTATAATTTCGTTTTTTTAATAAAAGATGTAAATTAATTAAGGGTATTATAGACATTTTATCTGATCTGAATGTTATTCACCTAATTATTTTTTATGTACTATTAGATTCTTAATTATGGGTATAAAACCTATTATTGGTGTCAATTTCCCTAAAATTAAAGATAAGATCTAATGACATTTTCAATTTTATGTCAAAACAAAAATCATTAAAGCCATGATTTAATACATTATCATAGTTATATATATATAGTTATATATATATATATGCATAATTATATATGATTATTAATTTATACTATTATTGGAATCATATTTTATATAAGAGTTTTAAATTTTTTTTGTTAATTTTTATATTGGCTCGGGATGGAAGATTTTATTAATTTACGGTGATTATTAATTCATAAAGTATTAATTTATAGAGCTCATCCTTTAGGTTTTATTAGGGGTGGGCATAATTCCCGTCCCGTTCCATACCGTCCCGTCCCGTCCCATAACCGTTCCCAAATTCCCGTACCATATAGGTCCTGTATTCCTATATGGGACAAGTTTTCAATTCCCAATTGGGAACGGGATCGGACGGGACGGGAAGGGAATTTCCCGTAATCCCGTTTATATAGATTTATATAAATTAAATTATATATATTTATGTATTTATTATAGAATCATATAATATATTATGTCATATTAATACATAGTCTCACCTTTTTAGCACCATCCGTTGATTTTTTCAACATTACCATATTAATTTTATTAACCAACAACTACTTTTATTTGTTTTTTTTTATTCTTGTGTTGAGGTTTAGAAACAATCATTTGCCGTGAATGAAGAATGATACGAGAGGATTAGCTACCTACTTGGTTACTTTTCGAATTTTCATATTATTGAATTTTATGCTTTGATTTAAGATATTTATATGGTTTACTTTAAATTTTGGATTCATTTTGATTAGACTATGGTTTTTCTATTTTAAATTTTAATGTTTATAAAATACAATGTATTTCTTTTTATCTTAAATATGAACATGCTTTTGATGATTTGAAAAAGCAAGATGAATACATATTTGCAATTTTTATTATTGTTTTAATTGAATTTATGAGACAAGTTATTTGATGAGAATTCCCATACCGTTTCCGTCTCATCCCGTCCTATCCCGTTACCGTCCCAAATTCTAAATGGGACATAAATGGAACATATTTTTCTATCCCAAAAATCTCGTTCCCGTACCGTTCCCATAAAATCCCGTCCCATATTCCCGTTTGCCCACCCCTAGGTTTTATAGGTTGTCTCTGTATATATAAAGAAATGAACCTAGTAAAAGGAGAATGCTCGGCCATGGCAGATAATGATGCCCTAGAAAGGGATTCAATGGATTTCATCGGTTCTCTACCAGACGAGATCCTGCACCATATCCTCTCCTTTGTTCCGACCAATCTTGCAATCAAAACATGTGTTTTGTCCAAACGATGGGGGCATATTTGGTGCGAGGTACCTTGTCTCTCCCTAGAATGCGATTTATTGTCAATTGAATATGCAGTCCAAACACTATTTCACCACACGGCTAGCAAACTCTTGAGTTTCCATGTTGGTTTACGCTTCGATGAAGAGATCGAATTTCCCGGAGGAGAACTCACCAACGATGATGTAGAGTTTTTCATTGTTGATACATGGATTGATTTTGCTCTTTCTCACCATGTGGAGAATCTGTCTTTCGATTTCATTCTTAAACATTTCCGAAAGTATATCATTCCAGATATCTTCTATGTCAATTCCTCGCTAAAGCGACTCACCTTGGTACTCCACATGTACACTACATTGAACCCTAGATCCACTGTGTTTTTGGCCATCCCTTAAGAACTTGTGCTTGGATGGTTGTAATATCTCCGAGGAGTCCGCTGCTAAGATTCTTTCTGGATGTCCATTTCTCGAAAGCTTGACATTGAATTTATGTAGGATGCTTGAGCGTCTTGACCTTAGTAAATCTATCAATCTGACAAGGCTGGAGATAGATCATCGTAGACCGTCCTCAGGGCCAAGAGAGATTGTAGCGCCGCACATCCGTTATTTGCGATTGATAACAACTCCCACAACACCATGTCGTTTGGATCATGTCTCGTCTTTAACACAAGCTAATCTTGACGTGTGCTATTTCTGGGGAGACACCACGGCTCAGTTTCTTGGTATCTCGTCTTCAAAACGAAATAAACTTGACCTGTCCAGTTTCAACGTCTTGCCTGACATGCACAACGTAAAGAAGCTTACTTTGGGGTCAGAATTTATTCAGGTATGATCGTTTGTTATCTTTATATAATAAGACTAATTGTACAATCTTGTCTATACTTTTGGGCTTCCATCAAGCGAAATATGCGTTTCGTAGATCTTGGATTCTTTTTCAGTTTGCCTACTCTTGTGTTCTTTTCCTATTACGGTAGTTGTTCCATGCTTTTAAACTTTCTTACACATGGGACAAAATTATAAGGTCTTGCAATATGAATGATCTAAAATGCTCTTTTAAACAAAGTTGATCGTACAATCAAGTGGTTCTTGTTAGTAATTAGTTTGTTTTCCTTTGTTGAGATCAATATTTGCTTTGACGATCACTATCTTTTATTTAGGTATTATCTATTGCCGAGCTCCGTGGTGTTCCTTTTCCAATGCTCAAGATCACAGCTTTAACTCTTGAAACGGGGATTATCAGATTTTGTGTTCCTAATAACGTCGAGCTCCGTGGTGTTCCTGGTATTGCAAAACTGCTCCAAAACTCACCTGAGTTAAAGAAGCTAACACTACACTTGGAGGAAGGTACAATTGTAAACGTAAAGGTAATTATACCATCAACGTCTTTCACTTTCTTACATACCATACAAAATGATTAACACCTAGGAACAATGCATATAACACAAACAAATCTGATATATTGAAAACGTTTTCCTGTTCTACGAACAGGAAACATATACATACGTGGATTCCCAAGGCATGAAATTTGAAGGGGAGCCAATTAAACTCATCGCTTTGTTCATTGAGTTAGTGCTAGGAAACACAAAGACACTAGAGACATTGGTCGTGAGCTTGGACGATAAACTTGATGCAAATCAATTTGAGGAGTTGCTAATGGCTCAAACTCTTCCTCAAGGCCATAATAATGTCTCGATTGTGATCAACAAGCATAAGTTTTAGTTTAGACTTTTGAATTCTCCTACAAACTATTTTGAATCTCAGTTGGACTATATATCAGGATGGATTTCGTTTTCTAGTCGAATAAGATTTTCTATTTTTTTCAAACCTTGTAGTGGAACATGGTTTAGATTAAGATTCTATATCATGTGTTTCATTGAACAATTGATGCAATAAAAGGTTCTGGTCGTTGGATAGTTAGTATTCATTGAGTGTGTGTTTCATTGCTTAGGAGAGATCTTATTAATTGTTAGGTTCTCTCTCTGTTTATATATGTACCTGAAAGTCTTATGCGTGTTTGCTATTGCTCTCTAATGCACGTATACTCTTCTTTTTACCCCAACACTATCAAGTATCAACCAATTCACAATCATGGATTACTACAAACCATAAATTAAAAACACGAATTGCTCTTTCTTTCTTTACTGGCTTTTAATGAAATGAAAAACAACATGAAGAGAAAATGTAGAAGGAGAGAGAGGAACTAATAAAAACACAAATAAATTAAGAAAAAAAGTATACAAAAGTCTGTGAAATTGGTTCAAGACACACAAAAGATAAATCTCTCAAAGACAATATGAGCTTAAGAGCTCAAAGGAAAGCATCCTTCTCAAGTAGCTTCACCACCTCGAGCTGGTTATTAAGCTTGGCTACATCAATTGGTGTCTTCTCGTCGAGGTTTTGCAGAGTGCTGCAACCACACACACACAGACACAGAAAAAAGCGTAAATATAACTAAAGTTGTGATAAAGTGTTTGATGGAGTTGTTTCTTAATAAGTATTGGGTTGTGAGACTTACACTGCAGCGCCGTTCTCTAGGAGAAGGCTTACACACTCTTTCCTCCCATAACCAGCAGCGTAATGCAGAGGTGTGTTCTTGTTCTTGTCAACAGCGTTAACACTAGCTCCAGCATCGATAAGAACGTGAGCACATTTCAACTGTGGAAAGAACTCGATAGGGTCAAACTCAGTTCAATCCATTGTTATAAACAAAATGCTAAGTATGCAAGTAGTGGCCAATTCCATCTCAGTGTTCTTACATAAAATATTTAATCATGCTATAAGTAATTATGTCATGAAACTCATAGACCGGTTACTTCTCTACGAAGTGAATGATGATAAAGATTCTTAACTTCAACACCAGCTAGTAAAAAAAAGGAAAATAGTCTAAATACGAATATTTAATTCCCTGAATTGATAAGAGAATTGCATACCTCGCCGTATCCACAAGCAAAGTGTAATGCTGTCCTTCCCTCAGAATCTTCTTCATCTTTGTCACCACCAGATGCCAAAGCAGTTTTCAAACCCTAATGGAATCAACAAATCAAAGTTAATAAAGATTTCAGCGAAACAAATTTCGAATGTTTAGCAAAGTTGGAAACAGTCTAACCTCAACATCACCAAGACTAGCAGTTTGATGAACAATAGACTCTTCTTCTTCGCCTTCTTCTGCTACCTCAGGTTCAGCTGAAGCAGCCGCATCTGGCAAGTTAACAACAGGCATACCCATTGCTTCACCAAGTTTTTTCAGCACATCTTTGTCATTCCAGTACCTAAAACCAGATTAAAATTCTTCTCCATAAGCAAAACCAAACATAAGCAATTAAACACATCAACAGAATCAATCCTTAGAGTCTCTATGTAAACATATTTGAAAAATGTTTGTATATCACTCACTTCATCATAGCAGAAGGACCACCAGCATCAATCTCATCTAGTATAGGTTTCAACTCAGGATCTTCTTTCATCCGCGCCATACGCTCAGTAAAATGCTCCGCTGTTTCAGGATTCGAGAAAGCATCCAAAAAAGGAGACATTTGTGGATCCTAAAGGCAGAAGAAAAGAAAAACAAACAAACAATATCATTCAAAGCCACGCCTCGATAACCAATGTACCGGAAAGTAATCTAAGCGGAATATACTCCTCTCTCACCTGCACTAAGGCGTTACCAAGTCGCTCAGCCATTGTCTGAAACTCCGGGTTATGCATAACCTGTTGCATTGTAGCAACATACTGTTGTGGATCAATGGCAGGAAAACCACCAGCACCACCAGCACCACCACCTTGAGCTGCGTTTGGAATAGATCTCTGAAGTTGCTCAGCCAATTGGTTAAACGCAGGATCTTTAGCTATTTGCTCAGCCAATTCCCTAATGCTTGGATCCTACAAACAAAAACAAAACCCATAAATCTAAAAACTCCAAGAAGATAAAACCTTTTTCTCAATTGTTCAACAACAACAAAAGGTCACACACTTACATTGAGGATACCAGCCATATTGGAGAAATCAAAAGCATTGAAATTCAAGGCAGGATCAGCTGCTGATGAAGGTGGTGAACTCCCAGATGCTGATTCCGGTTTAGTACTACTCTTCTTCTCCTCCGTAGCTTCGGGTTTCTCATCTACAATGAACAACAAAAACCACAACTTTTCTCTAAAACTCCGAAGAGAAACTATAAACCCATCACCAAAAATCACAATTTTTCACTAAACTCGAAGATAAACTATACCACCAATAACCAAAAGTTACAATTTTTATAGATAAACTATGAAACCAATCACCAAAAGTTACAATTTTTCTCTAAAATCCAAGATAAACAATAAAACCCATCACCAAATCTGATTAGAAACGATTCAAATCCAGATTGAAAAAAGAAGAATCAACATAACTATAACAGATCAGATTGTTACCTGAAGGAATAAGAGGAGTTTTGTCTGAATTGGAAGCCATTAGATAATAAGACTTAAAACCCTAAAAACAAATAGATTCGATTCAGAACAAGCATGCAAAATTGGAATTAAACACGAAATCAATCGTAGAAGAAGATAGAGAGAGATAGAGGCAAAACCTATCAAAGAGAAACAAGTAAAGAGGAGATTCTTACCTGGAGAAGACAATGGTGTGGTGGCAAACGCACACGAAAGTCGAAAACAGATAAAATTGATTTTTAAAAAATTAATTATTTTATTTGATGAATTGTTTTTTTGAGGATTGGATTGGGGAAGAAGACGACGCATAAGAGCCACAGGCTTCTATCGAAGTTTGAACCTAAAAGGTAAGAGTTTTTTTATCCTTTAAATTAAAATAAAATTTAGAGGCCCAGATTTATATGGGCCTACCATGAGATTAGCGATAATCCATTTCGATTATTTCCCAAACCGAATGGAACCGGACTGACGGAACCAATTTTAATTGGTTTTTAGCTGCAAACCGTCCAAAACCTTTTCAAATTAACCGGTTTGCTCTTCATTTTTTTTTTGTTCTAATTTTGTGTTTTTTTCCATGTTTCTTAACCAACTTCCTTTAAAATGATCGAGGAATCGAACTACCTAGAAATAACTGAACTATATCAAATACAGTTTTTTCTTTTTGAACGTCTTGCTTTTATTGATTTATAACGTTGTACAAAAGTTTTAGACCAACAAGTGTTAAATACAAAAAGAAATTATATTGTAAATAACACATGTTGATATTGAGATCAGCATATAAATACAATTTTTTGTTCAGAACCGAATTAAATCTCTTTTAAAACCGAATTATAAAAAAATCGATTTCCAGATTTGCTCGGTTTATTTCGCGGAAATTTGTCCAAAAAAATCGAAGAGACAAACCAATTTTAACCGAAGGTACAATTATGAACCGGAATAAATAATAAGCCAACCGTAACCCAACGTATTTAATCCGTATGCTCAGACCTATTAAGCCAGCCTCCCGTAAACCAGAGACTAAAATACCCGGTTTAATTTCTAGGCCCAAGCCCACATTTTCGAATCTGAACCGGAATAAATAAGCTAACCATAATGAGCCACGTCAGATTTCTGATTTTTTTTTGTATCAGTAACGTTAAGACTCCAATTATATCCGTTAATGGATAATAAACACGCGTCACTTCTCGGAAGCAGCCGTTCATGGCCGCCACGTCACCACTCTCCGCTACTCTCCGATCACCGATCACTTCCCGGAGATTCTCTCCGATTCTCAAAACCACCGCTCCTTCTCACTTCAATCTCGTTCCATCACCATTTTCCTCACCGTTTTCTTTTACGTTGCCTTTGCTACTCCGTTCCGGTAGAGTTTTCTCGTTTTCTCCGGCGGCGAAGCAAATTATTGATCAGGAAGATATTGGATTCGATGAAACTCCGTCTCAGGAGCTTGATATAGCATTAGCGTGTTTAGTCGGTGTTCTCACCGGTATCAGTGTGGTTCTATTCAATAACGGCGTTCACTTGCTTAGAGATTTCTCTTGGGATGGTATTTCTGATCGTGGAGCTTCATGGCTTAGAGAAGAACCGATTGGATCTAATTGGTTGAGAGTTATTCTTGTTCCGACTTTCGGTGGTTTGATTGTTAGTGTACTGAATCAGCTTCGTGAGGAAGCTGCTAAAGATTCCGATTCAGATTCTGGTACTGATCGTTTAAAGGCGGTGTTGCGTCCTTTACTTAAGACTGTTGCTGCTTGTGTGACGCTTGGGACTGGGAATTCGCTTGGTCCTGAAGGTCCTAGTGTTGAAATTGGAGCTTCTATAGCTAAAGGAGTCAATTCTTTGTTCAAAAAAAGTCCTCAGACTGGTTTCTCACTTCTTGCTGCTGGCTCTGCCTCTGGAATTTCCTCTGGTTCGTTCTTGCGTATTGGTTTCTTGGGTGGAGAATGATTGTGGATGATTCTTGTGTATATATTCAGGATATAGAATGATTTCAAATGGTTTTTGTGTTTATGTTTATGATATTGTAGTGATTTTGTTGTTTTGATGTAAGTAAGTTGGTTTTTGTTTTGATACAGGGTTCAATGCAGCTGTTGCTGGATGTTTCTTTGCAGTTGAATCTGTTTTGTGGCCTTCGTCAAGTGATTCATCAACATCACTTCCTAATACAACTTCAATGGTTATTCTTAGTGCTGTTACTGCTTCCGTGGTGTCAGAAATCGGTCTAGGGTCTGAACCTGCGTTTAAGGTTCCGGATTATGACTTTCGTTCTCCGGGAGGTAATGTACATCACAATTCTTCTCCTTTTGTGCTTTCTTGTTTGGAAACTTTTGCACAGCTGAAAACTAAACTTATGAGAGCTGTTCACTTATTTGCAGAACTTCCACTTTATCTTTTATTGGGCGCTCTGTGTGGCTTAGTCTCGTTGGCGTTATCTCGATGTACATCATTGATGACATCTGCTGTTGACAGTCTAAACAAGGATGCTGGGATACCAAAGGCTGTATTTCCTGTAATAGGTGGTTTAACTGTTGGTATCATAGCTTTGGTATACCCTGAAGTCTTATATTGGGGTTTTCAGAACGTGGATATTTTGTTGGAATCTCGTCCATTTGTGAAGGGTCTTTCAGCTGATCTTTTGCTTCAGTTGGTAGCGGTCAAGATAGCTGCAACCGCATTGTGTCGGGCTTCTGGACTGGTCGGTGGATACTATCATCCTTCTCTCTTTATCGGCGGGGCAGCAGGAATGGCCTATGGGAAGTTTATTGGACTTGCTTTGGATCAGAATCCTGAACTCCATCTCTCAATCCTGGAAGTGGCATCACCACAAGCTTATGGTCTGGTACTGTTCTTATGTTGTCAATCTTTCAAACTCGAATAATTATCTTAATTTCAGAGTCTCTTGGTTGTTTACCTTCCAAAAAATTTCAGTAGAGACCTAAATATCAGTATATTCGGGTTAACTGAGAAATGAATGCTAAAATGTTGCAGCTTCATTGCCAATGATTCTGTTCCGTCTCATTCTTTTGCAGGTTGGAATGGCTGCTACGCTTGCAGGGGTTTGTCAAGTTCCTCTTACATCGGTACTACTGCTATTTGAGCTTACGCAAGACTATCGTATAGTTTTACCACTACTGGGAGCTGTAGGCATGTCTTCATGGATTACATCTAGACAATCAAAGAGAAAAGAAACTAGAGAGAAAAAAGAAAGTAGGAAGAGAAAGAGCCAAGAAGCTGTGCAGCCTCTGTCGTCATCTGATGATAGATCATCAACAAATAACCTTTGTGAAGTTGAAAGTTCTCTTTGTGTTGATGATTCATTCATCCAAGCTGAGGAGCTGCCGAAGAGTGTCTTTGTTTCAGAAGCCATGCGAACAAGATTTGCAGCAGTTATGATGAGCACTTCTCTGGAAGAGGCAATAACTCGTATGCTGATAGAGAAACAATCCTGTGCGTTGATTGTTGATCCTGACAACATCTTTCTCGGTCTACTTACACTTTCAGACATTCAGGAATTCAGCAAAGCAAGAAAAGAAGGAAACAAAAGACCCAAGGTACGAATTTGGATACTTTATTCTTGCCTTGATCTATCTTGTGGTTACCTGATCAACTAACTGAATCATTTCTTTGGTTTAGGATATATTTGTTAGTGAAATCTGTTCGAAGACCGGAGGAGGATGTAAAGTGCCGTGGACTGTTACACCTGATATGGATCTTCTCGCTGTCCAAACAATCATGAACAAGAATGAAATTTCTCACGTTCCAGTCGTTTCAGGCAGTATTGATGCTCGCAGAATACTCCCTGTTGGGGTCCTAGATAGAGAATGTATCACTGTGACACGCAGGTGTGCCTTCATCTGTCTTCCCTCAGCTTAACTTCTTTGTATGGAGATTTTTTAATGTATGAACCTAACCGAGTCTTTCATATGGAATGTGGTTGAAGTTAAACTACTGAAAAGAAATTTTACTTGCAACTTTTTGTTTGCTCATCAAAAGAAAGGAATAAGTAGCAACCTCCAGTTTGCTAGATTCTTTATTCTTAGAACAGTCAACTATATCAATATATATATATATAGAGTTCATACGAAAGCTGAGACACAGTGGAAAAGTTTCCTCGATTTTGAAACTTTTCTATGCATTTGCTTTTTTACCCTGTGTAGAGGTACTGTACTGGAAATGATACTGATTTTCTATGTTTTTCTCTGCTTGATCTGGCAGAGCTCTAGCAACCAGGATGTTTCTCGACGAGTCAATTCTCCGTCCGTAAAAGGCCTTGCTGACCAGGATGATTTCAGTTTTTCGTTTCTTGTATAAAGAGATTTGGGAGAAAGAGTTGGCTGGTGTCTTCTCCATCTGTTGGTAGAAATAGTGGAAGCTCCCATATCCTGCTAAAGGTGTTGAGCAATCAAAAAGGAATAGAAACATGGAACTTGGGACAGAGAAAATCTTCAGAAGTTTTGCTGAGACCAAAGACACTGTGCTCAGGTGATTCGTAACCATTTCCATCTTAGTAATTACAAATTGTTACTGTACCGTATCCAATATTTGTCTATTTTGTAAATTGCTTTTTGGCTTACTGTATATCATATTGAGAAAGTTTTGACTACTTGAAGACTATGACAGTGCCAACATTTCCCTTTCCTCTATTTTGTATACTGAAGAACACTGGATTTTCTTGAAATCCAACCTTGAAATACCCTTATTTTTGGTGTCTCTCTTTCTTTAACACAAGGGCATGTTGTTGTCTAATTATATGGAGATTTTTCTTTAAGAAAATTCCTAGGGAATATGGTACTCAGGCCATTGTGTTGGTCAAACAACCCTCCTAAAACCATGTTAGGTAATGAAGAAGCAACCCACATGGTTTGTATGACCTACCTAATCCATACTTACCTCCAGCATGGTATAGCTAGTACCCTCTTAACATGCATGGATACACATGCTATATAACTATTCGTGTATGACACCATCGTTACCCGAACATGGATCAAGCAAAAGGAAAAGTTTGTGTTACCGGAGCTTCAGGCTTCTTAGCTTCTTGGCTTGTGAAGAGGCTTCTCCTTGAGGGATATGAAGTTATCGGAACAGTCAGAGATCCAGGTTTTGTTTCTATCCTTCTTGTTTCCTTGTCTTGCTCCGTTTTGGTGACTGTCATTGCTTTCAAATCGTAATAAGCTAGCCATGTGAGACTCGGTTGCTTTGGTTTGACAGGAAATGAGAAGAAACTCGCGCACCTTTGGAAATTGGAAGGGGCAAAGGAGAGACTCCGGTTGGTGAAGGCTGATTTAGTCGAAGAAGGAAGTTTTGATAACGCTATAATGGGATGCCAAGGAGTTTTCCATACCGCTTCTCCTGTGCTTAAACCTACCTCTAATCCAGAGGCATGCTACTACAACATTTTTGTCTGGTGACAGTATGCTCTATGTATCATTTACAAGATTATCTATTATCGTAAGACTTTTTCTTTCTTATGATTTGATAGGAGGAGATTTTGAAACCAGCCATAGAGGGCACACTGAATGTACTGAGATCATGCAGGAAGAATCAGTCCCTGAAGCGTGTGGTTCTCACATCGTCCTCTTCAACCGTCAGGATCAGAGATGATTTTGATCCCAAAATACCTCTTGACGAATCAGTTTGGACCTCTGCTGAACTCTGCAAGCGTTTCCAGGTATATTAATTTGAAATAAGCCTTTTGTGTATAAATAAAGACCAGAGATCACGAAACAAAAGTGAAAGGTAGCGAATGCTGCTCAACACTAAGATCATATTAGCTAACAGTTTCTGTAATTGCATTTCACAATGTGACACGACATGGCAAAAAAAGATCTGGTATCCTTTATCAAAGACATTAGCCGAGCAAGCTGCATGGAAATTCTGTGAAGAGAATGGTATTGATCTCGTCACTGTTCTACCATCCTTCCTCGTGGGACCTAGTCTACCTCCTGATCTGTGTTCTACAGCATCCGATGTCCTTGGATTGCTTAAAGGTACGGACTCTCTAGGACACATCACGAGAATAGTTCCTAACTTTTTCCTCTGTTTCAAATGCTTATAACATGTCATTCAACACTACAGGAGAAACAGAGAAGTTTCAATGGCATGGACAGATGGGTTATGTTCATATCGATGATGTCGCACGAACCCACATACTCGTTTTTGAGCACGAAGCAGCACAAGGCAGATACATTTGCAGCTCCAACGTCATCAGTCTAGAGGAACTAGTTTCCTTCCTATCCACTCGTTACCCATCACTCCCTATCCCCAAGAGGTTTGAAACTGATCTTTCAACCTTTTCTCAAACTTTATTATCCTTGAAAAGAAACCGTAGATGATAATCTTGTCTTTGAAAATCTTTCAGGTTTGAGAATCTAAATAGGCTGCATTACGACTTGGACACTTCGAAGATAAAGAGTCTCGGGCTCAAGTTCAAGTCCCTCGAAGAGATGTTCGATGACTGCATTGCCTCATTTGTCGAGCAAGGCTATTTATCTGATGTTGTTCCTTAACTCTTAGACTCTAAAGGATATGTGCAAATAAATACTAGTCTGATATAGTAGTTATGTCGCTTAACAATAAGTCAGTAAAAGTGGATAACGCGTAAACAAAAGTTACGATTACGAAAATAAACTTGTTTGTTGATGTTATTCCTCAAATCCAAGTTGTGCTTAAGAGTTAAGACACAAAATCCCTCAGGAGAAAAAAGATTTCTCAAAACAATTACCATAACATCCGAAGGGAAAAATGTTTTAACCGAGTAAGAGCGCACAGATGATGAATGAAAGAAACTATTTAGTAGCCTGAGCGATTATATTACTTATCGAACCAGCCTCCTCTTTTGCAGCCTCCACTAGTTGATCCTTCACAATCAAAACAGACAGATATTGTCATTTGTCAATACAGATCCTATAAAAGACTTATATCTTTTCATGTCGATTACTTAAAACTAGAACACTCGGTACCTGTGCGGATATAATCCTGGCTACTGTTTTCTTGCTTGACTCTTGAAGCTCCCCAGCAATCAAAAGCTCATCCAATATGTAATACGCCTAAGAAAGGAACAACCATAAAGTGTCATCAAGAAATTAAGATGCAGAGAGTAGAGAATCAAATCGAGTGTTATTTACCTTGTGGAAGTTAAAAATCAAATCGAGTTCACACACCTGAAAGTCATAGATAAAACCATTTCAATCAAAATCTAGATGTTTCGTTAAGGTAAAAGATGATAGAAAGTGGAAGTAGAGGTTTAAGTTGCTGATTTTTTACTCACACTTCCGAAATAGCGATCAAGAATCTCAACGTAGTGATGAATGATCTCAAGGGTTTCTAACTCGTTATCCTCTTCATCGATGCACATGCAGAAGTACAAGCTTGCGTATCTTTTGTAAACAACTTTGTATCCTCTCCATTCAACAAAATTGCAAAGTTTAGGACCTCGATTCAGAATCACTCCACTGAGTTCACGTATAACCTATCCATAGTGCGTTTCCAATGTAAAATCAAACATATGCAAAGCATAACAAAATACTAAGCTCATTAATTTAGTATCCTTACCTTGGATCTTTCCTTCTGCGTGTAAGGAGAATACCATTTGGTAAGCCTTACTTTTCCTTGCCTACTAACTAAAAGCACAAAATGTATCTGAAAAACACACATTATCACCCAATTACGACCATTCAAATTTGCAGTCAAACGTTTTCCATAACAGAATTCGAAGAGTTGTAGAACGCAAGATCGCAGATTCTTTTCACCCAAACTAAAATCATTATTCATAACACAGAAATGGTCGCAAGTTTCCAAAAATCTATCGAATTTTCACCAGTAGAAGTACTCAAAGATGAGAAGACAAGATCATGCTTCTAAAAACCATAGCTTTACGATAGTGCAGGTAAAGACATTTAAGGATACACAAGATATCTCTTAGATCAAGCCGAGCGAAACGAAAAAGACTACGCAGAACAACTAACATCACCATTTCTAGCATCACATACACGGTTGAGAAAACGTCAACTAATAAGGCAGACACAGAAATTAACAAGAGACAAGAGAGATCAATCCTCCAAAACTCAAATTCTATCAAGATTTATTCGTAGGAACAAAGCTACATTCACTATTATATATACATAATAAAACAAAATCCAGACTCATCAAGGAAACTAGCTAGCATTGTCTCAAGCACCAAGCCATTGTACTAATTAGGAAGAGCGAACCCAGAAGCTAGCATTATCTCAAGCATCAAGCATCACGAAATTGAACTACTTAGGAAGATCAAAGCTACTAAATCAAACCCAGAAGCTAAGTATTATCTCAAACATCAAGCAAGAGGAGATATCAATTGGGTTCATATAAAGGTAGCAAATTTCAATCTGCAAACAAAAATTTGATCTGAAACATAGCATTCTAAGGCTCATAGAGACAAACCCAGAACATATATCAGACGATCGGATACAGAATTGATTATCGAAATGAAGAACGAATCCGAGGTATGCAAAATTCATATTCAGAAGAAACGGATCGTAATTCGAAGAGTGTATAGATTGTTGTTACCATGATTTCGTAACTCGAAGAAGGAACAAATCTGTAGCAGCGAATTCCAGAATCTGATGATGATGATCCTCGGAGAAAAAATGTGTTCTTTAATCAAACTGTTAAACAAGAAGAGTGTCAGGGGTATAATAGTCAATTCATTGTATTTGAAGCGGATCGCATTCCGGGTCGGATCCATGAGAGACGATCCGATCATTTTGTTTCATGTCTTCTTTTCGTATTAACGTCTACTAGTATCACAAATTTACAATCATTATTTTTCCGCAATATACTTTGTTTTAAAAAAAATATGATAACATATCACTTAAAATAAAATTGTAAAATGCAATTCAGTGACAAAATATGATCACAATTGAGGAGAAATTTACCAAGTATTACTATTTTATAGGTTTTTGTTTAAAATACTAATTTCTCGATCATTGTGGTAAAATATTTTTTTTCCTCATAGCGAAAATAATTCCAACATAGGTTTTTCTATATGAGTGATCATCTTTAGTATGTAAGACTATAAATTAAAGATTTTTTTCTGAATATTTTGTCACCCATATAAAGACCCGACCAAAAATTGGTAGAATAAATGATGAGTTACACCTACGGAGAGGAATTCGGCTTAAACGAAGGAGCTCAGTTTAGGTTTATGGTGTTTAGCCGATTTAAGAGAACCTAGAGAAAAAAAAAAAAATAGATCACCATGAAAAAAAAAAAGAATTTTACTTCTATGGGTACTTTTTGGCAAATTTATTACATGTTTAAATACTTTAGTTCTATGCCATATTTTTTCTATTCTTAATGTCCATTTTATCCTTAATGACCATTTACCTCTTTTCTTTTTTCTTTTTATTTCCCTACCGATTACCAACCTCTTTCTTTCTTCTTTATCCTAAAAATAAGAAGACAAAATCAAGAATCCAGTAAAAATATATCTGATGAATCCAAAATCCAATTTCAAATTCATAATCTTTCAAGACTATGTTGCTTTTGCTAAAAAAACTCATGTATTAGTTTCTCTTTTCTTCATCAATTTTAAAGTTTTTATTATGCCAACTTAACCTAAAATTGGAACATCCACAAATAGTAATTACATGTTAGAGAAGAAGCACTCTTCGAATTTTATGTTTGTTTTCATCTTTGTTAACTCCATACAAAACAAACAACCTTATATGTCCACATAAAGTTATCCAAGACATTTTAACTATTGCATAAATTAGAATTAGTGGCTAAAATATTGTGGACGTAGTATTCTGGACAACCTCGAAAACATATATGTGCATTCATTCGATCAACCCGTGGACATGGTTCTGTGGACAATACTCTCAAGTTGAAATTGATGGCTAATTCGAAGAGACGAAGCTAGTGATTTTGAAATTCGTACTGATTCGGCGAAATAATTGGGGAAAACGACGATTGCCACAATAGAAGTGTGATTTTGTTGAAGACAATTAACAAGTTGTTGTCAACGATTGTTGAGAAGAAAAAATTGGATTATCAAAACAGAACAATGAAATCTAAAGAGAGATTTTCAGAGATTTCTTTAATTAAAATTATAGTTTCTATATGCATTTGTTTTTGGCTTATTGAAGAAGATGAGAATTGAAGAAGAAGAAGATGATGATTGAATGAGAGAGAAACGTTGATAAACGAAGATGGAATAAATATGTATAATCTCATCCACACAATGCTCTCACCCACTTTAATAAATGAACAGTTTAGATCTTTTTTTATGTAACTAGATTTTTCTATACATTTGTTAAAGGGTATAATGGCATTAAAAATAGTTGCACAATAGAAAAAGTATAGCATGGGTGAGAAGTATGTTTATTAAAAGGAAATTTTTAGAAAGTACCTTTCGATGAAAGAAGCCCAAAAAAAAACTAGAAAATAGTTTTTTTTAATCATGTTAATTAGGGTTTAATCGACTAACTCATACTTGTATAAATATGTATGTTCTTCTCTTCGAAAACAAAAATCCACAATTGATAAATACAAAATGCATATTATTCTCTCTTTTTTTCTTATTATTATTCATAGAAACCTAAATTTCTGATATTGTCAGTTGTCTGCTATTTTGTAATTATTTCTCAAAACCATGTAATATATCCCTATTATACTAAAACACAAGTTACAGAGAGAGTCCTTCTTTTACTCTCATGCTTACACCTAAGCATTTCTATACGTGTCATTCTCATAAAATTCTGAATTTACTTCATTTTTATTATTCCTTTTTAGTTAATTAAAATTTAAAAAACAGAGTTATCCCCACTAACCTCACGATCTCACTTATTCTCTCCTATTACCCCCACTTTCAATAACCTCTCTGTATGTTTGCCGTAGTATAAATAATAAAGCCAGAACAATAATGGGGTTTGATTTGCGCTCTCTGTTTTTGTTTTCTGTTCTTTTGCTAATTGCTCTCCCTGTTTTGTTTCTAAGCAAAAGAAGACGAACAACAACAGCGAGTAGAAAATCTGGTGTTCGAGATTCAATCAATTGTAAAGAATCGAGAAAATCCGGTGTTTTTCAAATGTAGAATCGAGATTCGAGAATTCCGATGGTAAGGACGAGAAGAAATTTGGTGTTCTTCATATCGAGATCCAATCCTCAACAGGTGAGATCATTTCCATGTCTTTTTGATTCTTCTATGGACTCTAAATTTGCTTTGATTTTCTTTAAATTCTCAAAAGTTTTCTGAGACTTCGTCTTTAGCTAAGATGAGTTTTTGAAACAAACGGTAAAGCAAACAATTCTTTTCTTCTTTCACAAAAAACATTTACACTTTAGAAGAATTCAGTTTGGTGAAATCGGAGTCGGCGTTGGGAGAAACTTGAAGAGAAAGACAAAGAAAAAAGTCACCCTGATTTCTCTTAAACCCAAAAAGGCGAAAGAGAAGAACAAAGACAAAAACAAAGAAACGAATTCCAAAGAAAAAGTATCATATTCTGGAGTAGTAAGTATGTTTTTTAGCAATGCTAAATTGCTTATAAATTTAATCTACCTTTTTGATTATTGTGACTGTGTGTGAATTTGGTTATTATATCTTGTCATTTAGGTTCCGTTCCAACTGCGCCAAACTTCCACTGTCAAGGTTCTATTGAGAAAATCCAAAAAATTGTCACTAAAACCAAATGTTAGAGACGGATCCAAATTCAATCGCGTTTTCAAAACGCTAAAACCTTTTTTCGTTTTGGGGAATCACAGGTAAGAATTGGATAACAATGGACAAAGAGAGGCAATATGTAACATTTTAAGGAACAATGGATGTGAATTTGGGATTTGAATTTTTTGTATTGTTTAAGATTTACTCGGGTTTTATAAATTTGGTGATGGAGTTAAAAGATGTCAAAGAGGTCGGATGGGATTTGCTTAACCAGGAAGAACCAGAACGTATACATGCTTCTCCAGATGAGAACAGACGAAGAGAACATAGTAATGGACCGAAGCTAGGTCTCTTAAACATTATACAAGCCTATTAGTAGATATTTATGCACTAATCCCAAATAAATGAAAATCGTTCATTTGTATAAATACATCTGGTGAAGATACTTGATTTGTCATAGTCATGATTCGTGATTCAATAGATTTATGGTGATACAAATTAAGTTCTTTAATGGTGTCAAAATCAAATTCTGTTTAAAAACTTTCATCTATTGTCAATCATTATGCCATTTAGTTGGCTTGTGAATGTTTATGGTTATAGCTTATAGTATTATTCTAATGTTATATGATTCTACTTTAAAATCCAATTTTCATCTATTTTGTGCATACGCACGGATCTTTCGCAAATTCTATCATTATTCTATAAGAACAAACGAGTATGACTTTGCAGGACAAGAGCTTGATGAAACAAAAAACTTTAATGTTTTGATTACAGAGTAGCTTTCGCATTCTTAAGACAGAATCTGAGCCTTCATTATCGGCCATTGTTGTTCATCAGGATCGCTTTCGATCATACGCAATGGCGGAGGCACATTAAAAGTAGGGGGATCATGTGACCCCTATAAAATTATTGTATATATAATTTTTAGTGTAAATTTGATTATATTTGCTTATATATTTGATTAAAATTAGTGTTTGACCACATTACTTTTGTGTTTAAACTTTAAAATGCCGCCACTAATTTATGTATTTGTTTCATCTACTATTATTATATCAATATATTTTATTTTGCATGTCAAATTTATTTATTATGACCCCGGTAAAAAAAATTCTAGATCCGCTACTGAGCATACGTATTACAATCGCTATGGCTTAAAAATTAGAAGTTGAGGCGATAGAATGTTTATGTGTTTGTCAAATGATGATGATGATGATAAGTTTTTGTTGAAGGAAAGAGATGAATTTCTAGAGGTTTGATGCGTCTCAGAGCTTAACGCTATAGCGTTTTAAGATGAGAAATTATTTAATGCAGGCGAGAGAGAAGATAAGATTTTGTGCGTATAATACCATGTTGACCTGACTTCGAGCCAAGAATTATCTGTAAAGTGAGATCTAATAGACCGAGGAAAGTAAAGTCGAATCAGAAAATGCTAATTAGGAAACCCAACGATCGAATTTGTCACCTAACATGCCTATCACTCCGCAAAATTAAAGCTTAGAAAATAAAAATTGATAAATCTAAACAGATTTATCTCTCATATGAGATCGAGGTAGGAGTTATGAGATTATAAAAATTTGTGAAGTTACTAACATAAAATTTCCCTCACATAAGCTTGTATGTGTTAAAAATTGTGAAAAAACACTGTTTAAAATCCCTAATTAAAGTGCGACGAAAAAAGCGACAAGGTGACATCGTTGTCGGCTTCTCACCGACGTCTCCTCCGGCGGCGGCTTCTTCTTGATCCTTCTAGCTCAGGGCCGCTCCTCCTCATGGGGCAGAAAAAGCGCAAAAAAGCATCCCCTACTAAGCGAAGTTCGCCTTCGCTGAGTTCCTCTCCCAGTGTCGTGTTACCTGTTTCTCGTTCTCCGCTTCCACCGGTGTTGGTGACGGCTGAGCCACCTCCTCAAGATCGGACTGTATCTAATCCTATAAGCCCTTCTCAGGCGCACGATGGGATTACTCCTCCTTCAGATCTGAGTCCGGCTCCTGCCAGTGGAGTTACTGTTGCTCATGTGATCGTTGTGGTTACGGCTGATCCAGAACCAACCTCAAACCTAACCGTCACTGAGGAAGTCACGGTTGTCAAATCAACTCTGGTTAGCGCTACTGCTGTGCCTGCTCAAGGAGTAGTTGATGATGTTCAGTCACCTGTGAAAGCAGCTGAATCCTGGTGCTCTCTCGTTAAAGGGACCACGAAACCATTGCAGAAGAAAGGTGAAAGTTTTACTTTGCCTTCAGGGGAAGCGTGTGTAATGATCCCAAATTCTGTGATAGAGAGAAATCGCACATCTTGGGAATGCTTTGTTCTGGGTCAATTCTATTCCGATCCTCCCTCGCAAGGAACTCTCCACAATATAGTTAATGGTATCTGGAGCAAGCAGTACCGAGATATCTCGGTCTCAAAGATGGAAGGTCACTCATTCCTCTTTAGAATCCCAAATCGACTGACGCGGAACAGAGTTATCAATCAAAAGTTGTGGCAGATTGAGGGGAAAACCATGTTCGTCGCTAAGTGGGAACCTGGTGTGGAGCCAGTCAAGCCGGAGCTTACCTCAGCACCGATTTGGTTGGAACTGCGGAAAGTGCCATACCAGTTCTTTAATGAAGAGGGGTTGGAGCACATCGCTGGTCTGGTCGGAGATCCAAAGTTCCTTCACCCCTCTACGGCAAATAAAACAAACCTCGAGGTGGCGAAGGTTTTAACCTTGATTGACCCAAGGAAACCCTTACCTGAGGCTGTCAATGTGAAGTTTGAGTCTGGAACAATCAGCAGGGTGCTAGTCTCTAGTCCCTGGATGCCTCCAGTCTGCCAACACTGCAAGGAGATTGGTCATATGGTGAAGCGCTGTCCAGTAGCGCCAAAGTTGTGCTCCAATTGCAAGTCCCCGGGGCACAGAATTGGAAAGTGTCCTAGGGCTAAGCCTGCAGACCCAAAAAGCCATAAAACTAGAAGAGGAAGATCTAGGAGTAAGGATAAGATATCTGTGGTTAACAACACCACCTCCTTAGATCCGGTGGAAGTAACCAAGCTTGGCACAATGAAGGATTATGCTACAGGTGAAGCTAGCATGACTGCTAAAGTGCTAAATAAAAAAGCCAAAGGGAGGTTGGACTCTAGCAGTCTTACTGCCTCGGATGCTGACATAGACTCATCTGATGTAGCCTCCTCAGACCAAGAAGAAGAGGAAGAGGGACAGATTTTGGGGGAGAATAAAGGTACTGGATTATCAACCAAGCTGACTGAGCAGCACGATGGTACTGAGAGTACCAAGGGTAAGCACCCCAATCACTAAGCTTTATGTGTAAAGACATTTTTTGTTGAAACGTTAGAGGTTTCAATGTACAGTCTCATCGGAATGGATTTAAAAAATGGTCAAGGTATAGTAGACCTACTTTTGGGGGGATCATAGAGACCCATGTAAAGCAGACAAAGTGTGCAAAGTTCATCAATGAGATGTTCCCAGGCTGTTATTTTGAGGAGAATTACACTTTTTCGGAGTTGGGGAAGATCTGGGTGATGTGGGATCCTAGTGTTGATGTTACTGTGATCTCTAAGTCGCTTCAGATGGTGACGTGTGTTGTTGTATGGCCTGAGACCAAGAAGAGGATGGCTATCTTTATAATATATGCATCAAACTGTCCTGAGGAAAGGAAGCTCCTTTGGTCAGAGTTGGAGTTTACCTCAACTACTCAACCAATCTTGGACCTTCCTTGGATAGTCCTAGGTGACTTTAATCAAGTCATGTGTCCTATTGAGCACTCTATGCCCCAAACTCTTAATGTTAACAGAAGAACAAGAGAGTTTAGAGATTGCTTGCTGAATTTTGATCTCTCATATTTGAATTTCAGGGGAAATACTTTCACTTGGTGGAACATAAGCCAATCTTGCCCTGTAGCTAAGAAGCTGGATAGGATCCTGGTTAATGAGCAATGGAATGAGGATTTCCCGTCTGCAGTGGCCTATTTTGGCAGCCCTGATTTCTCCGATCATGCTTCCTTGTCAGTGACTCTGGACCCTTTTATCCAGAAGACCAAGAAACCATTCAGGTTTTATAATCTCCTGCTCAAAAATGATGATTTTATCCCTTTGGTTAGAAATTTCTGGTATGGTGCAAATGTGGTTGGCTCTGCAATGTTCAGGGTTTCTGCCAAGCTGCATAAGCTGAAGAACCCAATTCGAGAGTTTAGCAAAGAAAACTACTCGCAGATTGAGAAAAGGGTGGTTCAAGCTCATGCTCAGCTGCTGGAGGTTCACAACAAGTTGCTCTCAAACCCAACTTCTGCAAATGCAGCAGCTGAAACTTTGGCTATGACTAAGTGGTCCACTTTATCTAAGGCCGAAGAGCAGTTTTTCCACCAGAGAACTAGCGTAAACTGGCTTGCCCTAGGAGATAGTAACACGAGGTATTTCCACCGACTGGTCAATGTTAGAAACTCTTACAATGTTATACACTCTCTGGTTGATGATAGTGGCTCTACCATTGATACCTTGGAAGGGATTCAAGATCACTGTGTGGAGTATTTTGCGAGGTTGCTTGGTGGAGATTTGGATCAGCCTCTGTTTCAGCAAAGTGATTTGGATCTTATTCTGCCATTTACATGCTCTCCAGAACAGCAGAAGTCCTTGTCAATGGCTTTCACTAATGAGGAAATCAGAAAGGCTTTCTTCTCGCTGCCTAGAAATAAAACTTGTGGCCCAGATGGTTTCTCTGCTGAATTCTTCATCAGTTGCTGGAGTGTGGTAGGGACTGAAGTTACAGAAGCAGTGCAAGAGTTCTTTTCCTCGGGGAAGCTTCTAAAACAGTGGAATGCAACAACCATGGTTCTCATACCAAAGATCCCAAATGCCGCAACTACTAATGATTTTCGTCCTATATCCTGTCTTAACACAGTTTATAAGGTTATCTCAAAGTTGTTGGCTTCAAGACTGAAGTCTATCCTTCCTCAGGTGATCTCCCTTACTCAAACTGCTTTTATGTCAGGCCGTATTCTTGCAGAAAATGTGCTCTTAGCAACAGATTTGGTTCAGGGGTATAAGCAGATTAGCAGTCCTCAGAAAGGTATGCTAAAGGTTGACCTGCGGAAAGCTTTTGGTTCTGTCAGATGGGATTTCATCTTGGGAGTGCTGAAAGCTATCAACATTCCACAAGTTTTCATAAAATGGATTGCTTAATGCATTTCAACTGCTTCATTCTCTGTTTCAGTGAATGGTAGCACAAGGGGTTTCTTCAGGAGTACTAAAGGGATAAGGCAAGGAGATCCCTTATCCCCTTATTTGTTTGTTCTAGTGATGAAGGTCCTCTCTCAACTACTGCTATCAAGATTCAGCTCAGGATACATTGAATACCATCCTAAGACTTCTGATTTGAACATCTCTCATCTCATGTTTGCGGATGACGTTATGATATTCTTTGATGGATCAGGCTCATCTCTTCATGGTATAGTTGAATGCCTTTCAGATTTTGAAACTTGGTCAGGGCTGAAAATGAACTTAAGTAAAACAGAGCTTTTCACGGCTGGCCTAGACCAGGATCAATCTGATGTTATTGCTGACTATGGTTTTGCAACTGGAGCCCTTCCAATTCGATATCTTGGCCTTCCTCTCATGTCCAGAAAGCTCAAGATTTCGGAATATGAACCTCTACTCGCCAAGCTTACAAACAAGTTCAAATCCTGGGCTTGTAAAATGCTGTCTTTCTCTGGCAGGCTGCAGCTTCTGCGATCAGTCATAGCAGGGCTGGTTAACTTTTGGGTTTCAGCTTTTGTTCTCCCTAATGGTTGCATAAGGAGAATTGAGACTCTCTGCTCTCGTTTTCTCTGGTCTGGCAATTTAGACCAAACTAAAGGAGCAAAAGTGTCCTGGTCAACAGTCTGCCTTCCAAAAGAAGAAGGAGGCTTGGGGTTAAGAAGGTTATCCGCTTGGAATAAAGTTCTCTGTATGCGCTTCATCTGGCTATTATTCTCAAAATCGGATTCACTTTGGGCTGAGTGGCAAAAACTTCACCGCATAGGGACAAAGAGCTTGTGGGAGGTTACAGAGAGAGCTAATGATTCTTGGACTTGGAAGCAGCTTCTGAAGCTCCGTCCGCAGGCTCATCGCTTTGTGAAAGCTTCTGTTGGGGATGGCAGAACCATAAGTTTCTGGTATGATAATTGGACTCCGCTTGGTCCACTGATTATTCACTTGGGTCCTTCTGGACCTAGGAGTCTGAGGCTGCCTCTTTCAGCTAAGGTTTCTAGTGCTGCTAATGGCCAGGGTTGGTGTTTACCACCCCCAAGATCTGATGAATCTCTGCAGCTGCATCTGTACCTTACTACAATTGGCCTACCTTGTTCTGAGCATGGTGTTGATGCGTATGAGTGGAATATTGAGGGGCAGGGTAGTGACACTTACTCAGTGGCAAAGACTTGGGAAGCTATCCGACCAAGAGCAGAGAGTAAAGCATGGGCTGATTTGGTGTGGTTTAAGGGCTGCATTCCTAAACATGCCTTTACCATGTGGGTAGCTCACCTTAATAGGCTACCTACTAGGATGAGGCTTGTTTCTTGGGGAATGAATGTTCCATCTGAGTGTTGTTTGTGTTCTCAGCATGAAGAGACGAGGGATCATCTGTTCTTGGAGTGTGACTTTAGTGTGGAAGTTTGGAGACTCAGCTTATCAGTTTTAAACCCTCCGAGGCAATTGTTTAGCTCATGGGCAGAGTTACTCTCTTGGGTTAGAGCTGACAGCGGTAGGGCGCCTTCGGTCCTCAGGAAGCTCGCGGTTCATGCTTTCATTTTCCACATTTGGAAGCAACGTAACAACGCCTTGCACAACAACATTTCTCTTCCGGTGGTGGTGATTGTCAAAGGCATTGATAGAGAGATTCGCAATGCAATTTCGGCGAGACGGAAGACAAACCTTTGTAAGAATCTCATGCAATTGTGGCTCAGTTAATTGTATCCATCTAAACTCCTAATGGTTTTTACCATCTTTTGTACTACTATGTTTTTTATCTTTTTTTGGCATGGTAGTATAGTTTGTAGATTGTTGTAAATCTCCTTTCATTTTATAATGATATTTACTCTTTAGCAAAAAAAAAAAAGCTTGTATGTGTTTAGTAACTTTAGTTGAACGCCATACCTTGGCGGAGAGAAAGCATATTCTTTGCATGCAGGCTTTTTTCTATATATATAACTTTTTGTTTTTCTCAAGTTTCAATGTGTTTTGAAGTTCACATCATAGAAATTAGGGCTTAGTTGTTTTCCCAAAATATTCTTTCCCCTTCTTTGCCAGACAATGGAAGTTCAATTTTCTGACCAAATAAATATACATACTATGTAATATATGCCTTGGCTGTATTATTATTATACACACAAATTAGAACATGTTTCTTCATCAAAAACAAAAATTAGAACATGTTAGGACAGTATGACAGTAAATAAAAGCCATAATATATGGAACACCAATTAAAGAAGAATTAAAAAGAATTTGCTCCACATTCTGAATATTACTTAACTAGAACATGTCATAACAATAATCCAAGATGTTACGATTCACAAATTATATAATAGTATCTTCTTTATAACACTTATCGATTGTACTCATAATAGAAGCTTTTATCTTCATTTTCACACACCAAATTTTGAAAGAAAAAAACCCCAAAAGAAACCCTAATTTATATTCGCATTTCACAACCCCTATAGCTAGTAGTTTGAGATCAAACTCAAACGCAACAAAAAGTATCACCAAAACGCCAAAAACGCTAAAACCCGGGTCTAGTCACACCTCCACTTCCACCATCTCCTCCTCCTCCGCCACCACCTCCGCTCATTCCGAAAATATCTCCACCGGAAAATTGAAAATTATTCATATTCACTCCAAGATTATAAAAAGCAACACCTCCTCCTCCGTTTCTACCTCCAAGATTTGACTCACACACCTGAGTCCCACTCCCAGTAGGTGTGTGAGTCAAATCTTGGTGGAGATCCGACGACTGAGACGCCGTTGACTGTGGATGTTGCACTCCGGCGGTTCTTGGTGGTGGAGTTTCTTCTTCCTCAATCGGTAACCTATCATAAACCGCGTTTGAAAAAGACGCAGCCATCAACACTACCGGACCCGAAGCAATCAAAGAACCAGCCACATTACCTCCCATAACTTGTCCTTGACCTCCGGCTAGATATACAGTCAACCCGCCTGCTCCGGGCGGTGCAGGCGGCGGAAGTGCAGTTCCGGTTAAAGACAATATCTCAAACCGACCATGCAGTGTAATCACACCTCCACCCGCTGGAGCCGCTGGTTGCCGTATTGTGACGTTAGTAACCGCACCCGTACCGCTTATAACGCAAACGCCACAACCGCGGCAAGACGCGTAAGTTGAAACAGCTTCTGATATGTCCGAGCCTGAGGAGATTTCAAGAACGTGAGATCTAAGGACGTTAGGACTATCTCTTGTTATGATGGTTGGAGGTTTAGGTTTGTTTTTGGAACCAGCAGGACGGCCACGTGGACGACGTCCAGAGGAAGAACCAGAGGCGGTGGCTGAGCCGGTAGGAGTGGTCTCTGCCTTTGCTTCGTTGTCTGGTTCAGATCTGTTAAGTTCCATGTTCTTATGATCAGGTGTGGTAGTTATCGAATCTTGATCAGGTCTTTGTAGATGCAGTTCTTGCCCTAGAAGAGGGTGCATATAACCAGACATTTATAACAAAAAAAAAACAAGAAACTAGTGTTTGGGTTTTTTTGGATTCTTTGTTTAGAGAGAGAGATAAAGACAAAAGTCTCGACAAGAAACTTAAGTGAGGAAGTGGTTTGTCACTGAGAAGACTTGATGTTTGATATTAAACTTCCATTAATGATAAAAAAAAAACTTCCATTAATGTTATAAGGACAAAACAAGAAGAGGACAAGAATGAACAAAACCCTACTGAATAGTGAGTGAGAGAGAGACGTCTAAAGATATGTGAAAGATGGGTCGGTGAAATTTGTCTCGACCCAGATCTAGATCTTCATGTGAAGTAATGAAATGAAACAAAGGAGAGAAAGAAGTAAAGCAAGAGCATCAAAACAATTTTTAAACACATGCAGCTTCTCTCTTCTTAATTATAATATCATAAATATAGATATATGTATGTTAATATATAGAATATTTTGGGTTTATACATGTATAGTGACTTTTCCTCGAGGAAAGCAAAATAAAAGAAACTAAAAATATAAAATGTTGAGGACTGAAGAAGTTATTGATAAATTTGGGGGAGGAAATTACGAGATTGTGTTAATTTCTAATGATAAAGCTGAAGGCAAACAAGAAATTAAAAAAGAAAACAAAGAGAAATTAAAGTAGAGGGCTTTTGTGGCGGTGAAGGGTTGGTTTGGTTGGTGATAATGATGATGGACAAAAAAAAAACAAATGAGAATGGTAGATTGTTATTCCAAAGTCAAGTTATGCTGTTTGATTTCAACAACAATAATAACCGACCTAGCTTTGTGTAAGTGTTTTTTTTTGTCGGTATACCAACATATATATGAGGATAAATCGTCCTCTTTAATTTCAACTATTACATTTTAATTTACAAGATTTTGGATACGATACTTAAAATCTTACCATGGCAAGATCCACTTATCATTTTTGTTTGGTAATCATAGAGAGGTTCTGATTCTATCTATGATCCATAATATAAAGAATAGCAGTGTTAAAGTATGGATTAGTGTAGTAGTTGCATTAGTATGGAGTATATAAGTTATACACGTTTTTGGTATATTTAAGTGTAAATCAAGGCTTTTCTAATTTTAGTTTTAAAGTTGACATGCTCGTAAAGGACATATAAATGAAAACCAGATTTAGCAAACTAGTCATTCTTAAAGGACATTAAATGAAAATGCATTACAACTTCTGTGGTGTATATTTGTTATTGTTTAGCTTCATCTCATTGACAATTTCTTCAAAAATTGCAACCTTTGGAATATAAAATCTAAATTATAAATTATAAATCATTAAGGAGGGAAAAAGAGGAAATTTCAAATGGCATTGAATTCAATCTGAGCCATGATTGTACCTTCAACTACCAACCCATAGCAAGACATGGACATACAATTGGTCCAACCAAGTTTAGAAATAACACATATTTTGATCATCAAAGTGAGGAGATGCAAATGGTACTAATTAATATACAAGTGGATTCTAGCTAAAAGACCAATGTTTTACCACTACTTTGATTTGGTTTCGTTATTACCCCTCTTGTTGCATCACCATTTCTCAATTTTGAATTATATTATACAAAAGATCAAGCGAAGGACTGTTATGATAATAACAATCACTAAGTTCTGTGAAATAATTAGATAAATGCAATCAAGATTGAGAGCGAGAGGGAGAGCGAGAGAGAGGATAATATATACACATCAAGTTGCCACTCTACCGATAAGTTTACACAGAGGAAATTGTGCTTCCACTTCTACAATTTTCAAACCACTACATAAAAAACGAACATATTAGCTCAAGAACCGAAAAATCATTCTTTTTGATCACTGGAGCACGGTAACACAAACTTTTTGCAATATGGAAAACATTTTGAAGGTGTTTTTCTAGAATCCTCTGACTCTCAAATGAATAAAATATACAATTAACTTTGAGTTCACCAAAGAAAATCTGTTTTGCCAATAACGTTTTAATTAATGATTTGATTAATAATGAAATACTATGATATGCTTGAAATATGTTAATGAGTGGTTAAGTCTTTTTTTTTTTTTTTGAAAATTTAATGTGTGGTTAGTCACTGATAACCTTATTATCGATCACATTCTTCACCTGCGTCTTCTTGTTTCAGTTTCCTAGCTATGGGTAGTCTATAACCCATCTTTATGCATACACTTATCGAGGGTCTTGAAATCGTCACACATTGATTTATATATTTCTTTTATGTTATGAGGAAACCTCATGAAATGCAAATTATATTCAACCCATATATAGTGCACGCTGCTTATTAAGAATTCAAGAGTTGAAATCTACTTGCATATGAGAGGTAATGGGCAGTCCAAGAACTGAATCGACTTCTGATTCCGTCAATACCACTACATCTCTTTTGGTTAATTGCTTTGTCACTAATGGCAATCCCAAATATTTTACCGGTAATTGTCCCAAGCTAAATGGAAAGTTTGCCGTAATTTCATCTCATTTTCCTTCCGATGCACCAGCCAAATAAAAATCTAGCATATTATCGAAACCAGAAGAGTCCACTTCAACAATTACGGACAAGAAGGTTTCATAAAATATATACAACTTCAATAATCACGGACAAGGATGTTTGATATAACATATACAATCATGGTGATCTAGCTTTCGCCATATTACACCTTTACAATCACAACGAACGTATTCAGGGATTCTAGGATCTTTCATTTGAGCATGGCACAACTTGTTTCCGTCAGCTCCACATTTTCCAGGCAATCTAGCAAAACGTCTACACAGAGGAATTTGTGCTGCTTCCAGTTCTACAATTTTCAAGCAATTGTAACCACATACAAAAAATTGTAAATGAGAACATTAGCTAAAGAATTGATAGTACGATAGTTTGTCTTTTTTATTGTTGATCAACACTAACTTGTTCGATGGAATAATCAATATTTTTGAACTAGTAAATATATAGTCAAATAAAGAAATATATACTATTACCTTTCATAATGTCCAAAACGAGAAACATGAGAACAAATAAAACTATAAACGAAGTAACAACCCTCATGATTCCAGAACTTTGTGGAAAAAAAATTGTTTATGTTTAATTGTGGAAACTTCTTGTTTTGTTTAATTTTGTCGATACAAATAAACACACACACCAAAAATAGATTTTGATATTAAAATAAGGGGAAAAAGGTAAAATATTCAAAAGAAACGTGTGGCGGTAAGCGGGATAGATAAGATTAGTATTCTATTTTTGGGAAAATGCATTTTTCATTGTGTTGTATGAATTAAAAAAATCAGTTGAACATGCATGTCAATATATATAAAATACAAAACAGATTGTTGCAACAATGTATCGTTAGGACTTAGGAGAAAAAACTATGTTCAAATTCAATTAAAAATCAAATATTATATGATTTCTTTATATTTGGGAAATGTTTTCCTTCTCTCACAAAAGAGCTATGATTATTTCAAATCTTTAACTAACTCTCTTGTTTTAAGTTTCGACCATCTATGGGTTTCAAATTTTATTTTCCACTATTCAAGACTCAAGAGTTGCAAACATTGTTTTTTCATTTGTAATAAAAAATGGAAAATTGACATCAATTTTTTTTGTAATGAGTAGTGGAAGAAAATGGTTTGGGGGAAATGGTCGGTTTTCATGATGAGCATTTTGCTTTCTTCTTTTTCTTGATTTAATTAAACCTTTTTATATTTCTCGAGCCACTCAAGGAAAAGGCTATTGGCTTCACTTTATATCTATTTTTCTTAAATATTCAACCTGTTAAAACTTTTACAGCTGGGATATGTTTTGTTTTGTGTTACAAACGAAAGAAGCTAAAATTTTATGCATATGATTGCCAATATATTAAGGGAATTCAATTTCAACCGATATATTGGTTGGACCAGTATCATATTATGGCTTAATTCGGTGATTGCCAAATTAAATATTTTTAATTGAGTATGAAATCCTTAAAAATTAACAAAACAAAAAAAAATCTCTAACACAATGATTTATTGTACTAAGGAAACTAAAATATAAAAAGGGAACCTCAAAAATTCAAACCAAATATATGACTAATATATTTTGTCCATGTGTTCGCACACATTCGATTCATCTTCTGCCTAATTTTAATTTGAAAAAACTTGCAAAACTTCTTGACCAACCCTATAGATCTTAGCGAATGTATGACATAACATAAATATTTCTTCAGTGCAAAAAGATTTTTTTCTCTGCTAATGATGAAGTAAGTGCTACTATTTTTGTTGAGATCATACCACATTTCGACATTGGTCTTTCATAAGATCGTCGATGACTATACTATTTTTATTCCTTAATGATATAGCTAGGTTCATTCTGCTACCCATACATTATTGTTTTTATTCGACTACTATACACCAATTTATTTTCTTATCAATCAAAGCTATTTCATTTATTTATATATACTTTTTACTCTTTAGGTGAAACTCATGATATCAAATGAAACTCAATACCTCAATTAAAAACAAAATTGGATAAATTTGAACATCATATCATTTCATTTTAAAAGTTTAAAATCTCCAAACACCACCAAGTCTCAACATAGATTACAACGTCGTATAATGCCACATGATAATAATAATAATAAAAACATATGATTACAATAATAACGAAATATCAACACGAATTTCCGCAGATACGGATTGAAGGAGAACTAGTGATATCAGGAAGACTCTTATCGACATAGGCAGATATGAAGTATGCGCGAGGCTTAGTGCAATAATAGTAACATGTATGCATGCAAAGATTGTGATCTTGAATCTTAGGCATACATTTTTTTTTATTTTTATAACTTCATACTTTTCTTTATTCCTTCTTTCCCCTCCCAAAGAGGTACCATTTTGAGCATTACAAAGGAGATAGATACAATAGCATCAATTAAACACACGCAGGTGATTAGAGAAAGATGCCATTTTATCTATTTAACTGGAAAGGAATTAAGTACAATTAAGATTTAGATGGGAGAACCAAACTGAGATTCGTTTTGATTTATCCTTGAAGTATAGCTAGCAGCATAAGCCTAAGGTAGAGTGGTCCATTGGAAGAATTCAAACCAGGTTGATAGGTAAGTGAGGGAAGAGCTTGGACTCGTCTCACCTACGGGGTTGAGATCCATAGATTTCATGGGCATCTCTATGTCTACTGCGCTATTTGAAAATCCATAAGCAACAACACTCTTTGGAGTGATGTAGCACCAAGTCATGTGCATTAACATGGCCACCACTATCATCAATATTATTCCTTTTGCACCCATTCTCTTGTTTGAACAATTGATATCTTACTAGAATTGGTTTTTGCTTTTTGTATTATTTTCAAGGAAATAAGAATGGATTGTGATTTGGATTGGTGAGATTTGTGGGGGGGTACTAAGGATGATAATATATAAATATATATATAGTTTTTTTTGGGTCTTGAAATGAGTCAAAACTTTAACAGAAACTATTCTTAAATTTTGTCTGCTGATCTTTCTATATCAATCCAGTTTAGTTTAACCTCAACAATAAAAATGAATATACTCAAACAAAAAACGATGGGCATGAGTGGACTATATATTGTTAAGAGTCTTAAGACATATTAGCTTGCCACCAAATCATGGGAGTGTCATGAATCAAAAACGAATTTATTTCTTATTATAAAGTAGTGACAATCTTATGAAAAACATCAATCCCAAGTCTCAACATAGATAAAACGTTGTGCCACATAATAGAATTAGAATAAACATCAATCCCAAGTCTCATCATGTGTGTGTGTGTGGTAACACATATGTAATCACAATTTTGAAGGAGAAGGAGAAATAGTGATATCAGGAAGCATCTTCTCGATATAGGCAGATAGGAAGTAGTCACGAGGCTTAGTGCAGAAAATATGACATGTTTTCTTGCAAAGATTGAGATCATGAAGCTTAGGCATGCATCTATTGTTGATACATTTTTTCATGCACAACTCTATATCCACTGCTCTATTTGACGATCCATCATCAACAGCACCAATATAGCACCAGGTCATGTTCATCAAGATAGCCACCACTAGTATCAATATCATTCCTTTTGCACCCATTTTCTTACTTGAACAATTGACGATATCTTACTAGATTTGGTCTTAGTTGTAAGGAGATATGAATCGATTCTTGTTTGTATTGGTGAGGTTTTTGAGAGACCATATATATATGGATTGGGTTTTGACTATTTTTACTAACTCTGTTTTTCTGTTTTTGCGTGTGAGTAAGAAATGACTAAGTTTAGCTTTTTTCTTTTTTTGTTTGGGTTTTATTTTTGAGATAATTACTCAAAAGACCTTTTTAGATATATGGTTTACTCAAAAGACCTTTATTTGTTTGAGCTCTAATTTTTTTTGCTAAAAAAGGTTACAAAGACCTTTAAAAAATGGCAAAACCGTTTATTAACGGTTTTGCCACTAAAAAAAAAAAAAATGAACATATTAAAAAAAAGGAAAAAAAAACGTAAACCCAAAAAACGTTCTTCTTCTTCAACTTCTGCGTAACCGGCAACGATTTTGGCGATTGTTCAAGCGACGTTGATTTGACGGTAAGTTTCGATTTCTTTAATGAGTTTTCGCCTTCTCTATCCATGAGGAGCATTCGGTAAGGAGTTTTTACGGAAATTGAAGTAAATTTTGCGTCCGTCGGTTTTAGGTTTTCGAAATTCCGGCGAAGCAAAGTTCCGTCAAGCGGTGGGTTATCGATTTTGTGCATTGAAAAGAGGTATTCAGTTTATTTAACCGTTTTTGGTTTGGTTTGTGGAAGTCTTGTATGAATGACGAAAACCCTAATCTGAAATCTGTATATTTATTTCAGTTTCGGTTGTGAAAACCCAGATTCCGGCGTCGATATTCGCAGATAAAAGTAAGAGAAAAGATTGGTATCGTAGATTTGTTAATCTCTGTGGTGGTAGATTTATTTTAAGTAGCGGTAGATTTATTGTATGTGATGGTAGACTTATGTTTGTTTGATGGTAGACTTATTTTCGTTTGATGGTAGACTTCTTTTCGTTTGATGGTAGACTTATGTTTGTTTGATGGTAGACTTATTTTCTGTTTGATGGTAGACTTATTGTTGTTCGATGGTAGATTTATTTGGTAGACTTATTTTCATTTGATGGTAGACTTATTTTTGTTTGATGGTAGACTTATTTTCGTTTGATGGTAGACTTATTTCCATTTGATGGTAGACTTATTTTATGACATGGTAGATTTATTTTATGTAATGGTAGATTTATTTTATTTTATGTTGAATAATTAATTTACTTTTCATTTGATGGTAGATTTATTTTGTTGTGATGGAGACTTATAATTACTGATTTGTGCAGATATGACTTCCTCGAGTGTTCGAAAGATATATCCACCGAGAAGGTTTCCGGCTGGATTGGCACCATCGGGCCAAAGAAGCATGCATCACAATTGCATGTTGAACGACTTTGAGAAAATGGGGGAAGCGGTTGGTGAAGACGTGTACAATGATATAATGAATAATTCCTCAGTTGGAATTATTCTGAAGCTTGCTGCACGGAAATTCAATTTCTCAGGTGCGACGGTGACTCATTTCCTGGCTAACCAATTGAAAACTGAAAGGTTCTATGAGATGTGGTCCTTGTTTGGTGGTCGGCCAGTTAGATTTTCGTTGAATGAGTTTGAAGAGGTAACCCAGATGAACTGTGGTGAGGTTGATGCAAATGATGGTTGGGACATTGACCACACAAAGTTTTGGGAAGAAATTGGTGTCCCAGTTGGGGAGGGACCAAAGTGGTCTGAGCTGTTGGTCCTGTTTGAAAAAATCAGGACGTGGAGTGAGGAGAAGAAGAGAATGATAGCGCTGTTGTTTATTTTGCATGTTGGAGTGTATGGTTACGCTCGTGATAGTAGAATCCCTTTGAAAGCTGCAAAAAGGGTGATGGATCCCGAGGCTTTCGAGAGGTATCCATGGGGACGAGTGTCCTTTCAATGTCTGATTTCGTCCATGCAAGTGACGGACATGAAAAAGATCACACTCCATGGGTGTGTTCATGCGTTGCTTGTTTGGATTTACGAGGCAGTTCCCATTTTAGGGGAAAGATTTGGGAAGAGAAGAGAAGGAGGTGTTCCTATGCTACGTTGGGGTGGAGGCCGAGGAAGGTACAACCTGGTACAGGTGATGGAGGAGGATAAGAAATCCTCCAACAACAACAAGGTAATATTCATTTGATGGTATACTTATTTTTGTTTGATGGCAGAGTTATTTTCACTTGATGGTAGACTTAGTTTGTTTGATGGTAGACGTTTTAGGTCTTTGATGGTAGACTTTTTAGCACTTTGATGGTAGACTTTTTAGCACTTTGATGGTAGACTTATTTGTCTGTTTGATGGTAGACTTATTTGTCTTCTGTTTGATGGTAGACTTTTTAGCACTTTGATGGTACACTTATTTGTCTGTTTGATGGTAGACTTTTTAGGTCTTTGATGGTAGACTTTTTAGCACTTTGATGGTAGACTTAGTTTGTTTGATGGTAGACGTTTTAGGTCTTTGATGGTAGACTTTTTAGCACTTTGCTGGTAGACTTTTTAGCACTTTGATGGTAGACTTATTTGTCTGTTTGATGGTAGACTTATTTGTCTGTTTGATGGTAGACTTTTTAGCACTTTGATGGTACACTTATTTGTCTGTTTGATGGTAGACTTTTTAGGTCTTTGATGGTAGACTTTTTAGCACTTTGATGGTAGACTTATTTGTCTGTTTGATGGTAGACGTTTTAGGTCTTTGATTGTAGACTTTTCAGCACTTTGATGGTAGACTTTTTAGGTCTTTGATGGTAGACTTTTTAGCACTTTGATGGTAGACTTATGTGTCTGTTTGATGGTAGACTTTTTAGCACTTTGATGGTAGACTTATTTTCATTTAATGGTAGACTTTTATTAATAATGTCATTCTTTTTTTTTGCAATAATGTTCTTTATAGGTTCGTATCAGACACTTAGTGGTGAAGCCTCTGGAATTCATTTACCCTACATGGATTGATAAAGAAGATTTCAAACTTAATAACATGATCCGCGACATTCTTGGTGGATGCATGGATGAAGATTTTTGGGAGTTAGATGCTCCGGTTGCTAAGAAAAAGAAGACTAAGACTAAGGATGACTCTCCGGGTTATAAGAAAAAGAAGAAGAAGGCTAAGGTGGTTGAGGAAAGTGAGGATGATGATGAGGATGAGGATGACTCTCCTGTTCAAAAAAAAAAGAACATAGCGAAGAGCAAGAAGATGAAGGCTATTGTTGTTGTTGATGAAAGTGAGGATGAGTCTCCGGCTCAAAAGAAAGAGAAAAAGAAGGAGAAGGAGACTGAAGGTGGAGTTATTGGTGAAGTGCTTAAGCTCCTACAGGGAATGGCGAGCACAATTGCCAACTTTGATAGTAGGATTACAGCTCTAGAGGGAAAAGGGGATGTCTTGAAAGCTGTGGGAGATGAACAGTCAACCACGGGAGATGGCGGAGATGCATCTGAGGAGGATGATGATCTGGTACGCAAGACTCTACCATGTTTTAGACTTATTTACATGTTTTCCTGAACTTCTATGTTAAGGCGTGGTAGATTTATTAGTGTGTTATGGTAGACTTATATGAACTTATACAGCTGTTTGAACATTTTCCCTCTATTTTTCTTAACAGTCTTGGATGGAACAACACCCAACAACAAAAACAAATTTGGCAGTTAGCCGTGTAGTTAAAAAGCCGGATGAAAAGGCTACACGAACTGACCAGCGGAAAGAGAAAAGCAAATCTGTGCCACCTGTGGAGAAAAGCAAACAGAAAAGCAAAGCTTTAATAGCCTTGGAGAAGGTTGAAGCTAAAAAGAAGGTGGGAAGTTATTCTCCATTGTACTTTGATTTTCAACAAATTTTCTTACTGCCATTCGATTCATTACTTATACATTGTTCGGAGCTGTAGAGAAAAAGAAAAACTCTTAAAGAGAAGGAGACGGAATCTACAGCGGATAAAAGGAGGAAAGTAGCTGAGTGTGTCGAAATCCGCGATCCGGTACGTATATAGATGACTTGTTTTGTGTTTGATGGTAGACTTATTTTTTGTTTGATGGTAGACTTATTTTCCTTTGATGGTAGATTTATTTTTCTTTGATGATAGTAGACTTATTTTCTCATTCCTTATACATTGTTTGGAGTTGTAGAGTAAAAGATTAACGTGGAAGGAGACGGAATCTACACCGGTTATAAGGAAGACAGGAGCTGACTGTGTCGAAATCCACGATCTGGTACGTATATGGAAGACTTATTTCTGTTTGATGGTAGACTTATTGTCTCTTTGATGGTAGACTTATTTGTACTTAGTGGTAGACTTATTTTCAGTTCTATGGTTGACTTTTTTCCTTTCATGGTAGATTTATTTTCCTTTGATGGTAGATTTATTTTTGTTTGCTGGTAGACTTATTTTCCTTTGATGGTAGACTTATATTCGTTTGATGGTACACTTATTTTTGTTTGACGGTAGACTTATTTGTACTTAGTGGTAGACTTATTTCCTGTTTTATGGTAGACTTATTTGACTCAATCCTTAACTTGTAGACAAAAGATGCTATTGCTGATGCTGGGAAAGAGAAGGAAAGATCTGATTCTGATTTTGTTACACCTCCTAGTAGGCGCAGAAGGATGCGTTACGCGTGCTCATCTTCATCTGATGATGAAATTGATATAAGGGCGAAGCAGGTCAATGATGCACTGACCATTGCTTACGATGCTATTACAAAGTTGTCAAACAAAGATGAATTCGAGGTTCCTCCCGTAGCTCGCAATAAAAATCTTGCTCCGTCTCAGAAGTCCCCATTTATAGGACACTCCGGGACCGTACGAATCATGGCTGGTACAGTTCCTTCTTCCGCTGTCTACGATCCTTTTGATCCGGTGGACGAGCATAGGCTGGAAAAGTTGACGGACTACGTGAATCAAGATATGTAAGTAATTTGTCCTTTTAATAGGAACGTCTTATTCAATGCACCAAAAATTTCATCCTTCTAAGCATTTGACATATGGTTCTATCAGAGACAACCCATTAGAAAACACTCTGCCACTAGTGGAGTTCTATTTGGGAATTATGACACCTAAAGAAAACTGGCCACACACTCGATATGGATGGATGAATAGTGAGGTAATTAAATCTACTATTGACTTCTTTTCCTTTCATGGTAGACTTATTTTCGTTTGATGGTAGACTTATTTTCCTTTAATGGTAGACTTATTTTCCTTTGATGGTAGACTTATATTCTGTTTGATGGTAGACTTATTTGACTTAGATGGTAGACTTATTTTCCTTTGATGGTAGACTTATTTGCTTTTGATGGTAGACTTATATTCTGTTTGATGGTAGACTTATTTGACTTAGATGGTAGACTTATTTGCCTTTGATGGTAGACTTATTTTCCTTTGATGGTAGACTTATTTTCCTTTTATGGTAGACTTATTGTTGTTCGATGGTAGACTTATCTATAATTTTTGTGCCAGGTTTATTTACTTTTGGTTAAATTATTTTTCAGCAAATGGGGGCTGCAATGAACATGTTGCGAAAAAGGGCTATGCAACGTCCTACCCCTTTTACCAGTGAAAGGATAGCCTTTCTGGATCCGATATTTGGGAATCTTTGGTGTCAGGAGTACAAATGGAACTTCAAAGGTAAAGAGAAGACCTTTTTATTCGGCGAGGGGTATTTAAGCATGTACGCTGGCAGATTACCCTCGTATAATCCAACCCACCAGAAATGGGTAACGGATGTTGATACATTGTACATAGCTCATAATATCGACGACGTGCATTGGGTGGGTGTTGTGGTAGACCTAGTTAACAGGACTGTCAAAGTGTACGATAGCATCCTCTCGAGTTCCCAGGACAACGCTATGGCCGAGTCATGCAGACCATACACGAGGATGATTCCTAAGTTGCTTAAAGCTGCTGCACCACCAGAAAAAAAGATGAGTGAGGCTGCGTTTCACTTCTACAGGAAAAAATCAAACATACCCCAAAACATCCAATCAGGTGACTGTGGTGTCTACACTGTTAAATTCTTAGAGTGTCTAGCTCTAGGACATACAATGGATGGGCTTTGCGATGCAACTGTGCCTCCTATTCGTCTAAAACTTGCGACTGATATCCTGGAGGAGGCACCACCTGTAGACTTGGCCATACAGGTGTCCGACCCAAACCCACGCAGTAATCCAGACGACAAAGTTCCGTTACAGACAGATTCTTTATAGTCGGATTTGTGTATGCAGTGGTAGATTTATTTTCATTTGGTAGTACACTTATTGGATATTTTGCATACTTTCGAAGGACCATGTTTAGTATCACCATTGGAGTAGATTTAGTGGTCCTTCGAAAGTTTGGTACACTTCTGTAGTGTATTGACAACATTTTCAGACTTAATTTCATAAACCTACAATCAGACCATTTTCCTTTCATGGTACACTTATTTTCCTTTCATGGTAGACTTATTTGCTCTTGATGGTAGACTTATTTTCCTTTGATGGTAGACTTATTTGCCTTTGATGGTAGACTTATTTGCTTTTGATGGTAGATTTATTTCTGTTTGATGGTAGACTTCTTTTCCTTTGATGGTAGACTTATTTCTGTTTGATGGTAGACTTATTTTCCTTTAATGGTAGACTTATTTGCTTTTGATGGTAGATTTACTTCTGTTTGATGGTAGACTTATTTTCTCTTTGATAGTAGACTTATTTCTGTTTGATGGTAGACTTATTTGCCTTTAATGGTAGACTTATTTGCTTTTGATGGTAGATTTACTTCTGTTTGATGGTAGACTTATTTTCTCTTTGATAGTAGACTTATTTCTGTTTGATGGTAGACTTATATTTGCCTTTAATGGTAGACTTATTTGCTTTTGATGGTAGATTTACTTCTGTTTGATGGTAGACTTATTTTCTCTTTGATAGTAGACTTATTTCTGTTTGATGGTAGACTTATTTGCCTTTAATGGTAGACTTATTTGCTTTTGATGGTAGATTTACTTCTGTTTGATGGTAGACTTATTTTCTCTTTGATAGTAGACTTATTTCTGTTTGATGGTAGACTTATATTTGCCTTTAATGGTAGACTTATTTGCTTTTGATGGTAGATTTACTTCTGTTTGATGGTAGACTTATCTTCTCTTTGATAGTAGACTTATTTCTGTTTGATGGTAGACTTATATTTGTTTGATGGTAGACTTATTTTTTGTTTGATGGTAGACGTATAATCTGTTTCCTATGTCTTTCGCAAACATTATGTTAATCAAATTACATAACATAACATTCATGATTAAGCTTTGCAAGTCGCACGATTGTGGCCATGATGAAGACAGTTTGAGCACTTGGGTTCTTTCCTACTTCGTTTCCGAGCCATGGCTATTTCTAAAGCACTTTTAATCCGGGAAAGTCTTGGCCTACCTGGTGGTTCCCGCACAACCGGAGGTTTGCAGACTTTTGTTACCACAATTTCCGGCGCTGGAAGCGCAATATCTCGTGGCATAATACTTTTTGAGTAACCCTTGAACAAGTTCTTTGTATGGAAGTAGGGATGTGCAAGGGCGATCCGTGACTTCTTCACTGTTTCCGCTGCTGCAATGGCATGAACACAAGGAATTCTATCCTTGTCAAACCTTTTGCAAGTACAACTATTTAATGTCAGATTCACCACATGCAATGATGACCCCAACGTTACTTCTATTTCGTTGTCATTAATCTCTTGCACAGTCCAAACCTTAGCGTTCTCAACCCTATCCTGTTTCCGGAAAAAGGCAAACAATTCTACCATCAAACACAAAATAAGTCTACCATGACACAGACAATAAGTCTACCATCATACAGAAAATAAATCTACCATCAAACAGAAAATAAGTCTACCATCAAACACAAATTAAGTCTACCATGACACAGAAAATAAGTCTACCATCATACAGAAAATAAATCTACCATCAAACAGAAAATAAGTCTACCATCAAACACAAAATAAGTCTACCCATAACAAATAATTTACCTGAAGCTGTTTCTCCACCGCAGTGGTCAAGGTTGTGGTCATTAAACTTGCTTTTTTCCTTCTTGTAGCAAACCACCTTGTCAACATCGACCTAATAGTATCCAGAAGTTCCACTATTGGATACCCGCGCGCAAGAGATAGGACCTTATTAATAGATTCCGCTATGTTGCTTGTCAGGAAGTTATATCTATGGCCGGGAAAATGCACACGAGTCCATAAACGAACATCAGCTCCCTCTAAATAAGTATGAAGAGCAGGATACAACGACTCAATCTGCCCAAATAACTCATTAAACTCTTGAAGTGTATATGCCTTCGCTGCCTTCTTCACTAGTCCGAATGATTCTCCACCTTTGAATTTCAGCAAAATGTTTTTATGCAGATGATATGTGCAAATACCACGACAAGCACGCGGGTATACCTTCCCAATCGCCTTCGATATTGATCTATGCCTATCTGAGATAATCGCAAGACCTTCATCATCTGCTATTACTCGGCTTAACTGTCTAAAGAACCACTCCCAAGACTCATCATTCTCAGTATCAACAACACCGAAAGCGATAGGAAATATGTTAAAATTTCCATCTTGTGTCGTGGCAATCAGTAAAGTACCTTTGTACTTACCTTTCAAATATGTCCCATCCACCACAACTACCTTCCTCATATACTTGAAACCATGTATGCTTGCACCAAATGCAAGGAAAAGAAACTTGAACCTATTTTCACCATCGACTTCCAGCTTTATAAGTGTCCCTGGATTAGCTCTCCTAATCATGTATAAGTACGTGGGAAGTCCTTCGTACCCATTCTCAGCGCTTCCTCTAACCAATTGCCTTGCATACTTTAATGCTCGATGGGCTTTCCAATACTCAACCTGTAACCATCGAACAGAAAATAAGTCTACCATCAACAAGAAAATAAGTCTACCATCAAACACAAAATAAGTCTACCATCAACATCAACATGAAAATAAGTCTACCATCATACAGAAAATAAATCTACCATCAAACAGAAAATAAGTCTACCATCAAACCGAAAATAAGTCTACCATCATACAGAAAATAAGTCTACCATCAAACCAAAAATAAGTCTACCATCATACAGAAAATAAGTCTACCATCATACAGAAAAAAAGTCTACCATGACACACAAAATAAGTCTACCATCAAACAGACAATAAGTCTACCATCAAACTAAAATAAGTCTACCATCGGTTAAAGTACCTTTATTCTGAAACGTTTCCTTATAGCATCGGCAACATGACTTGGCAAGACTGTTGGTCCAACACCACCAATGAAATCTTTGTAGAGACGACCTAACACCTGATACGTTGCTTTACGAGCACGGGTTGAACGATCAGTCACAGAACAAGAGTGGTTTCCATTATAAGTCTTGATATGGAAACTGGGACTGTCTCCAATAGTTGAAGCACGAACCCTCCACGTACATCCTTCCACCCAACAACTAACCGTCAACAACGTTGGAGTTGAGTGTCCGACGTTAAAGTCAAACTTACGTGCAACATAAATAATCTCCAATCTCCTCTCCAACTCCTCTTTTGTGGCATAACGTTGCCCAACCGCTAAGTCTACCGACCTCATTTCTAACTTCACGCCATCTGGAATCGATGGTAGACCCCTTTTCTTCGGTGGTAGAGTTTCCATGGCGGCGTCGTCGTCATCATCTGAAAGTCTACCACGCCTCCCGTATTCATCATCGTCCGAGCTTGCACCGTCTGAATCGTCGCAATAGTCAAATCTACAATCATCATCTTCATCATCTTCATCATCTTCATCTATAGGTTCTCCCTTCTTGCATCCACTTCTCTCTCTTTTAAACTGTTTTTTTGCTTTTTCACTAATCTCCACGCATAGACGAATCATTTCCTTCTTATGTTGTTGTACAAAACTCTTGAACTGTCTTGAATTTGCAACGAAAATCGGTGGTGTATCTACAGCGAAGCTTGGTAAAAGGTAACTCAATTTTACCTCAAAAATTTGTTCATCGATTCCGAAATCTTCATACACCATTCGAAGGAAATTGTTGAACGAGGTTGCATGATCTAACCCAAGAACTCTACCACCTTTTGAGTTGTCAACCTCGAACGCCCATCCATTCTTCGAAAAACTCCATCTACCACAGACAAGAACAATTTGTTCCATTGGACCTCGTTCAAGTTCACTCCAACAAGTTCACTCGTTCGAAAAGCACTTTAGAAAACAAGGAAAGTTAAAAAAATCACTTCGCAAAGATCAACCTATGCGGCTGGAAACCCTAGTTCATCACCATTGTTGCTGGTTTTCGTGCAGTCTATTTTGAAAGGGTAAAATCGACATTTCCGTTCCCTGCAAATAACTCTACCACCTACCACAATAAGTCTACCATTAAAAAAAATAAGTCTACCATCAAACAGAAAATAAGTCTACCATAACAAAAAAAAATCTACCATCAAACAGAAATAAGTCTACCATCAAACAAAAACAATACTACCATCGAACAGAAAATAAGTCTACCATCAAACACAAAATAAGTCTACCACCAAGTACAATAAGTATACCGTTATAACAAATAAGTCTACCCTCACTAAGTTCGAAAATAAGTCTACCACCACTATAAATTCCTAAACAGTAAATAAGTCTACCACCAAGTACTATAAGTCTACCACTATCACAAATAAGTCTACCGTCACTAACTTCGAAAAATAAGTCTACCCGCTATGGGAAAATAAGTCTACTGCAGATAAAATAAGTCTACCGTTCGGAAATGAACAAGTCTACCACCAAAGGAGACACAATAAGTCTACCGCTCAAAAATAAGTCTTCCGCCACATAAATTCCTAAACATAAAATAAGTCTACCACCAAGTACAAGAAGTCTACCGTTATAACAAATATGTCTACCGTTATAACAAATAAGTCTACCGTAACTAAGTTCGAAAATAAGTCTACCACCACTATAAATTCCTAAACAGAAAATAAGTCTACCACCAAGTACAATAAGTCTACCGCTATTACAAATAGGTCTACCGTCACTAAGTTCGAAAATAAGTCTACCACCACTATAAATTCCGAAACAGAAAATAAGTCTACCACCAAGTACAATAAGTCTACCGCTATCACAAATAGGTCTACCATCACTAAGTTCGAAAATAAGTCTACCACCACTGTAAATTCCTAAACAGGAAATAAGTCTACCACCAACAACAATAAGTCTACCGCTATCACAAATAAGTCTACCAAATGTCTAATGTGAAAAAAGTCTACCGTCACTAAGTTTGATAAAAAGTCTACCATCACTAGACCAGGGTAAAAACAAATCTACCGCTTCTATCGCTAAAAACGCATAAGTCTACCACCATTGATCCTAAAAAAATAAGTCTACCAGTCAACGGTTGGTTTCGTTGACCGAAAATACGAAATAAGTCTACCGCTAACTATAAGTCTACCACTACGACAATAAGTCTACCACTACTAAACACAAAATAAATCTACCACCACGCTAAAAAAGTCTACCGCAAAAAATAAGTCTACCGCTACTAAAATAAGTCTACCATCACTATAAATCTACCGCTGCTATGACTAAAAATCTACCACCAAAGGAAACAAATCTACCAGTCAAAAATAAATCTACCATCGAAGAAAAATAAATCTACCGCTGAAAATAAGTCTACGAAAATAAATCTACCATTCGAAGAATAAGTCTACCGCAGAAAATAAGTCTACCGCTACGGGAAAATAAGTCTACCGCAGAGAAAATAAGTCTACCGTTCGGAAATAAGTCTACCACCAAAGGAGACACAATAAGTCTACCGCTCAAAAATAAGTCTACCGCTCCTCAAATAAGTCTACGGACAAAAAAATAAGTCTACCAGAGCTCAAATAAGTCTACCATCACATAGCGGTAGACTTATTTTTTTTAGGCGGGAAACTTTCGCGCCTACGCGGCGCATTTCATTAATGGCATTTTTGTAAATACGTTTTTTGTTATCAAAGGAAAAAGGGTAAAACGGACTCGAAATTAGCCCCAGTAATTAAAATCTAAGAAGGTTGTTTGAGTAAGGCCAAAATCTAAGAAGGTTATTCTAGTAAGTCTCCCTTTATTTTTTGTTTTATAAGCTGTCTTTAACTTATTGTTGATTTGTAGACAGGGGTTTCCATTGTTGTGTTTTTGTTAGACCCTAAATTAAGTCGTATATCAACTAAAATATAACGTCAACTTTTTGAAATAAATTGTGTGTATATATAAACTTGTCGCTAAAAAATAACATTGTTGAATATATTTTGTGAATGTTTTTGCAACTTGGTCTTGGATTATTGCATTACTTTATAGTTTTTTTTACGTTATATATATATATACTTTCACAATGTACCAACTAAACTATAACGTAAATTTGTTAAACCAATTACGAGTATATGAATTGTAACTAATAATTTTGAATGTTTTTGCAACTTGGTCTTCGTTTATTGCAATACTTTATAGTATTTTTTAACGAAAATACATTTCCCCAGCGATTTTACAGTTTTAAGAAAAAAATAATCGAAATATAATATAATTTTTTGTTTCTTAGATAATTGGATTTTACAAAAAAAAATTTGAAGGAGAAGAACATTTCAATACTGAAATACGAAATAAAATCAATGGTTTAACACGAATTTTGAAATTTCGAAGAGCAAGAATTGTAAAAAAGTGTACTTTCTTAGGGCGAAAAATTAAAGAGGTTAAAAGTCTGGGGGATCAGAACGGAAAGTAAAAAGTTGAGGGGTCTAGTGCAGTCAACCCATCATCTTTTCATGTGTACCGGTTCATACTTATTTTGACTCCCGGTTTAGTACTGTTCTTTCTTAATTGTCCCAAAAATTCCCGCCCTTTTCGTGTTAATGAGTTTTCTTAAAAATTAAATTTCATTTCATTTCAAGAAAATAACTTAAAAAATCGCCAAAATTTATTCGGGCAGAATGCGAAAGCCCCCAAAAGAAAAACACAAAATAAGGAGGGAAAATGGCAATAACTTAAGCTGCAAGCAACTAAGTCAAAATAGGACCAATGCACGATTTCAAAACATTGCTTAAGACGTACGGAACTTGTGGAGAGCAATGTTCAGTCCTCACAAGATCCACCAACAAAGGGAAGAAGCTCGACACGTGTCGTTTCAGAGACTCTGCTTCTAATGAACACAACGCTTCAAGCGACGAAACAAGCAACGAAGTTCTCGCTGTAGCTTCTTCAATCCTATCTGATTCCATCGGAAGAATCCAATTCAATGGTTTCCTTTGTTGTTCTTGTTGTTGACCTGTGCATTTAAGGTAGATCTTTACGACTTTCGCGCATTCAGCGACTAATCGAGACTCTAAATCGAGTTCTTTAGAGACGTTTGGATTGCAAGTGACCATGTCTTGAAGGAAATTCATGTAGGATTTGTTAGACTCGTTCTCGAAGTTAAGTAGTGGTGGCTCTGTAAGGTTTTGTACTGAGCATGCTCTCTTGAATTTCCTTCGTAGGACTGTGTCTGTATTTAGTTGCTGCGCGTGTGACGCGATGCACGAGAAAATGTCTGCGAGGATATCTACGTGTGTCGCGGAAAATGAGTATTGGTTTTTTGTGTATAAATCACTCACAATCTGAAAAAACGAAACAGATAAGTCAAGGTGATTTACGCCTTAAACGTAGTATTATCAATGACTTGTTCCGGGTACCGAAGGAGATTACGAGTTAAAGATCTGGAATTCTCACGGTTTATCAAAAACAAAAGGAGAAAGAAGGTACCTCGACGATTTGAGACAACACATCAATATGTTTCTTTGTTCTAGAGACAACGTAGGACATGATGTGAAGGTTATCGTCATCGACATCTTCTTTGTTTACGCTTTGACCTGAGATTGTTTCGATATCTTCGATATCATCCATGGTTCTCAAGACTTTCATGAACCCCGCGAAAGTAAGCGAGGCTGCTTCTTTGAGAGCCAAGAAAATATCTTCCCATTCATCTTTGGTGGCGCTTCGAGCTAATCCATCAGCTAAACGAAGCAAAACCGAGATTCCAGACCCCGTAGAGCCTTGAACCGGACTTTTTATAAACCCTATGATGATTGACACAACGCTTGAAAGCTGAGATCTCACGGAACTGAAAAAGTTCACTAGTAGATCTACGAGAAGCTGCAATGCAAATGTTGATGTCTCAGCGTCCCATGTGGTTTCTTCGGTGTCTAGAGAAGCTGAGGATGGAGAATCAACGCTTTCTTCGAAGAGCATATCGGTTTTACTACGTATATTGTTGAAAACCGGGAGAATGATAGAGCTGAAGATTCCAGACCAAAAGGGTCTTGTAAAAAGATGACCATGATCCATCAAAATGTTGAAGAGTACTTCTATAGAACGCTTTCGAATCGCTGGTCTCGGATCTGAAGCTTGCTTAGATAAACCTGAACAAATTAAAATAGAGGGATGCAACTTAGGAAGTGTATAGAGTAAGTGATAAAGCATAGAAGCCAGATTTGATTCCAACCTGAAAGCAGAGGAACCCAATAGGATACTTGTTCATCCAGGTCAGTAACAATTGGTGTATCAGATGAATCTTCCTTTAAAGCTGAGATATTATTGTTCTTAAGTTTTTCGTTCCAGACGAGTCCTCCATCTGCGAGCTTGGAAGCGCAAAAACGAAGAAACTCTATGGTGTTGAAACCAATGTCGCCTTCAAACTTGCTGTTTGTGAAGGTGATGAGGCATCTAATACAGTCTGCGTACACCGATATTTCTGTCTCGGTTATGCAATGAAAATGATCCCGGACGATTTTCTCAATTGTCTCAAAAGCTAATAGTACAATGTTCTTCCTCTCGTCAATCGCTGCAGTTGTGAAAACCTATACCAACAAAGATCATGGTTTGTGAATAGGACAGTAGAATACATTCGAAAGACGAATATCGGATTAAGAAATGTGTTTGTTACTTACTGTGAAGACACTTTTCCAACCAGATTGCACATTACTAACTCGACTGAGAACCATCTGAGAAACACATCGGACTATAAGCTCTCTAATTTCTGCGGAACTACTTTTCTGCATGACAACGACGAATGGTCGAAGAAAGTCATGCTGGAAATGGTAGTTTGCTAGCTCCTCACGCTCCAAGAACTTCATGGAAAGCTGACGAAGCGAGTCCATTACAAATATTGCAACAGAGAGATTCTCTGACAAGCCGACTGATACGAAGAAATCAGAGAGAACGTTCCATATGCGAGACCAAACTAATCGGATCCGGTTCATGTTATAATGCCTGTCACAGTGAAAGAAAGATTTGCATCAACCACATTTAATTTGATTAGAGAGCAAAGCAGAGAAATGGAATTAGTATAAGACACATAGAATGAGAACTTACGCTGTCTCGACTAGTTTCGTGAGGCTAAAGACCCGAGGATCGGATGGTGACTGAAGTTCTGACATGGAGACTTTGCAGAGCGCTTTAACAAAAGCAACTATAGCTTCACTGTTCAACCTCTGGCTATTAGCATAGACATGGTTCAACTCAAAGTTGCCTATTTGATCTAGTAGATTCAAATTGGCAATGAAACTCTTAATCTGATCCGGAGTAACTAGCTTGGGAACGGTTTTCACAAGCGAAGTACTATCGTAAGAACCTCCTCTAACTACAGCCATCACAGATGGATTCTGAAGAGCTCCGCGTTTCTTTAAATGTGGAAAACCTAAAGCCTTCTTTTCATCTACCTCAGCTTTTGTTGTAGGGATGTAACGTGTATCTGAAGGTGATACATCTCCTAGAAGTTGCAGATGTTCGATACGAGAAAGGCAAGTTAAAATATGTTCCCAAGATCCTTGTAGATGGTTACCGTCTTCTATAGCTATCGTTATTATCGCCTGCACACAATGTAACAGATTGTTATTAATAGAATCAATTGCTGATATAAAACATACATTAGATAGAGTTAGATATAGAACAAGAGACTTACTTTTACAGCATCTACATTTTTCTGCTTCATATCTGCAGCACAATGGAGATTAGTGAACTTGGCCATGGAAGTGACAAAAGCATCTCTCTGGGTTTGCATTCCCATAACTGCAGTAACGTGCACCGCGTATCGAAAACCTTGTAAGCACAGAGAAGTTGCCAATCTATCATCACTCTGGTCAAGAGTGACACTGAATGCAGCAAGCATCGGTCCCCACGAGACCTCGAGTATGAACCTCAAGATAGAGACATCAGTAACAGTATGATAAACTGACCTGCAAGAAATCATCAAGAACAAAATAGATGATTTGATATTAACTCCAAAAGATAAATCTTAGCACCGAAGTTTACAACTCGAGAAACAGAGAATAATATGACACATAATGCAAGTATATAGCAATAGTGCTTACTCTGATTTTCCTGACTTAGCTTGGAACTGTTCTTGGATATCTCTTATAAGAAGTCCATTGGCACCATGTGGTTTCTCATCTGGTTGCATCCAAGAAACAAGATTGAGGATACTATCTAATCCCAATAGTTTATTCAAGCCATTCACTTGTTTGCTTTGCGGGGCTAAAGTATCTGAGTTCATCTTGATTTCGTCTTTTACAACTCTATCATATAGAGAGCCTAGATACTCTTCAGGTAAGTCCTTGCCATCATCTATTCCTCGATTGTTGCGAACGAAGTCAGCTTTCGTCATCTAAACAAGCATTGAATTTGTACAAAGCATCAGAACGGTTCAAACCATTTCTGTATATGCACAATCTCAAAAACAGAGGTTATGAACAGAATCCAAAATGCAATATATGAGTTCTAAGGTAAACCAAGAAGGCAATTTTACTTTCTACTTGAGAAATATTCTAGAGATGATTTACACTTGATCTCAGAAGAAAGGAAGCATACCTTATCCTTAACCATGTTGTTGTGTGCATCTGTGTTGAGCATTATCACGGAGTATGCAAGAACATAAGCAGTGTCTGCACTTGTGAAAGAAGCAGGGTTGCATTTCCAATAATGTTCTGCAAACTTTTCCATGATTCGGTCGATTTTCTGTGCTTCTCCTGGTAGCCTAAAGCCGCGTAGGAAGAACCTTATTGCTTCGACAAAATCCTTCTTTTCGAAATTAAACGAGTCCACATATGCATGCATAACTTTGAGTGGAAGTTCTTCTCTTTCACCAAGATAATCACCAATCACGGTTCCATTAAGCCCGGCTGTCTTCATCAGAAACGAAGCCACTTCCTCAGGGGAACTTCCTATTTTCTTGCTGCTTATGAGAAACTCGATACCTTTCGAAGGCTTCCTATTGAACAGAGAGATACCCTTCTGCAAATCACCAAAATTATCTGTCAGTAAGCAGAAGCAACCTATGCATAAACTAACATATCCAATACAAGGACTTGTAAATACTGGACCTGTAGTTCAATTTTGTAAGCTCTTCGTTGCTCAAGCATCGAAGCATCATAAGCTTCGGGGTTAGTATCTGGCTGTGAATCGCAGTCAGATATAGTTCCTTCTTCACCAATCTGGCTTGCATTACTGTCCATAGAAGCATAAATTTGTGATCCTTTAGGCCAAACAGGCTCATTCACTTTCAACTGCTGATCCATCCAATTTCCCATTGCCTTGACTACATTAACCAAACACTTCACAGATTCATTCCTGAATGTACTATCTTGTCCTGGAGACAACGTTGTCGCTGAACCGGTTGGTGGTCCTAGAGCAGTTTTCAGAAGACCGTTGACAATCCTGCAATTATCTGATGGAATTATAAGAGCTTTAATACATTATATTATACTCTTAACGAGCCATGCAATTTTTATGCAAGTTCTTAGACTAATCGAATACCTTTCTAGTATGTTTGACGAATCCACATCGCAGTCGTAGTTCACAAAGATATCAACAATCAACTGCGGATCCTGCGACATTTTATCCAGCAAATTGAGAACAGTCATCTTCTGCAAGAAACTAGGATTCAGAACATTCTCAAGCACACGGAGAACAATCATCGGAAAGAAAATCCCGATTTCCGCTTTCAAAACTGATCTTAGCTTCGATAACAAGCTCATGAATATAGCACATTGCAACTGAAATATCGACATGATTGACACCGCGCTATTCTTCAGTAGCGATAAACACAAGTACTGCTTAACCGCATTGACGAAACTACACACATTCAAAAATAAAATCAAGAGCTACCAAAGCATTACATTTAGTGAAATGTAACCTTAAACATTCACTAACCTGTCATTAGTACGCCAAACAGGACCACCATTGTCAACAATAACCTTAAGCAACTCCAAAGACAAAGTCTTACCTCTAACCATAATCTGATCATCATTATTCTCCTGAGACGAAAACCTCATAGACAATTTACACAAATTCTTAAACAAAAGAAAACCATCTTGCCTCATCTTACTCATATCACCACCAACAGAATCACCTTCATAACCACGAAACGACGGCGAATCCGGAGTCATAACAGTTTCCGTCTCCGGATTTTGCAACAAAATCTTAATCACATCAGGAGGAGGTAAACTCCCACCTTGTCCTGCAGCCATAACTTCATTCACAAAGCCTTGACAAAAATAAACAGAGCTACCTTCATTAACACTCTTATCACTAAAATTCAACAACTCATTCACATAAATCGTCTTCACAGAAACATCAAGTGTATCTTCTTCAGATCTAGTGAATATCACAAGCATCATCTGTGCTAATACAGATTTAGCACAGATCTGAGTCGTACCATTCAATCCACCAAGATAGATATTATAACAAGTTTTCACAACGTGTAACAAACAATCACCACGGATTAAAACACACGGCGATCTAACGGCGGCGAGGAGAATCCGTAACACGGCGAGTTGAATCGATTCTTCAGCAATCGCACCGACTTTTGAAACGGCGTTAACGAGTTTGAATAGGATTGAATCTTGATTTGACGATTGGATCTCGCCGCGGAGGATTGATAGAGAGAAGAGTTTGAATGTGCAATCGAGAGCTGGTTCGACGACTTTTGAGTAATTTGTGTCGAGAGAGAAGAGGAATGGTTGGAGAATTGAATCTGCGTCGGTTGCGGAGAGTCCGGTGACGATAGAGGAAGGATCGTGAAAGTCGTCGGGGAGAGATTCGAGTTTATCGAGGACGGATTTACATGATGAGACGAGGTATGTGTGTTTACGCCACGCTGCGTTTTTTATGATTTTGTCTAATGATGGTCCGATTACACGGCCGCATCGTGTTGCGCCGCCGAGTGTTTGCGACGTTGACATCGCCGGAAAATTTGATCGGAGAAGAAGCTTTGATCGTACGTTTTATTCAATTTTTGTTTAAGTGTTTTGTGTTTATATACTTTGTTGGTTTGCTGAATTGGTAAAAGGCTTCCTGGTGAAGAGGACGAGCGCGTGGAAGTCACGTGGCGCGTGTGATTCTTTTGGTCGTTTTATTATTTATTATTACCCACTCGTCTCCCACGTCGAAAGGTAATCAAATGTGTTATTCAAAAGAAATATTAATACGATATTAATGGTCTCTAATTAGTATTTAGTTGACTTGCATGAAATGTAACCGTAGTAATATGGAAACGTAATTGCACGTAACAGTAGTGGTAACTAGTAAAGTAGTGATTATAAATTTATAATTTCTTTTTGAGAAATTTTAAATTAGTCTTTTTAAGAAAATTTGGTTAGATTGATACGAGTATAGAAGTTTTTAGGTGGTTATTGCCCGGGTATAAAAACCGAATCCGAATATCTAAACCTGTACCCGATTTGAAAAAACTGAATATGTATCCGACCCGAAATTTTACAAGTATTTGTATGGGTATAAAATTTATGAACTCGATAGAACTTATACGCGAAAAGACACAACCCGTACCCGAAAGGACCCGACCCGAACCCGACCCGAACCCGAACCTGTATCCCTAAACCCATTCTTATATATTTTTTGTCACATTTTTAAGTAATTTGAATTTTAGATTTAGTATATTTTGTCACATTTTAAAATAGTTTGATATTTATATTATAAGAATGTGACAGTAGTAGTAAGTAGTGATTATAATTTCTTTTTTGAGTAATTTTAAATTAGTCTTTTTAAGAAAATTTGGTTAGATTGATACTCCCTCCGTTGCAAAATAGTTGTCATTTATTTCAAATTAGTTGTCATTTTACATTTCCAATGCATATTTTGGGTTTAAATTCTAAATTTAACCTCAAGTCTGATGAAGAATATCAAGAGTTACATTCATTTTTAATATGTTTTCTTAATATACGTGAAACAACCTATAATGACAACTATTTTGCAACGGAGGGAATATGAGTATATAGAAATTTTTAGGGGGTTATTATCCAAACATGTGATAAATTTGTTGTATATATATGGGAAAGATGATTTGTATTTAGATGTATTAATTACTGTTGATTTCGGGTTAAGGAAAAAAGACTAAAAATAAAACAAAAAAGTCTCTGAAATTAGGTTATGACTTACCAATCAATCCACTGGGAGAAAAATTAACCCCACTTGTGTAATTTTATAACTACAATTCAAATGATTATTATGGTTTTTCACCAAACATAGGAGGATAGGCCATGTATTAGTGTGAAGTTAATTCAATCAAACTATTGTCAAGACGCCAAACATAGACTTTTTGTTATGTCTAGATACAATGTGAAACCATATACTATAAGGACTTCAGATGTATAATCATTGTTCCTGGTCATTTCTGCAAATGGATGTATACTATACGTACATAAATTATACTATTTGATTGGTTGCATTAGTTTTGTATTAGTATATACATAAATGGACGATTTCAAAGAAGCAATTGTGTTTGATTGGATCAACCAAATGCTGATGGAATGAATGATGTTACGTTTCAACTTGTATTGGTTATAAGTTATAACGATTGATAAATCAATTTCAGCAACCGAACGATACGCTCATGCGAAATTTAATAGTATATAAAAAAAATTCCATAAACCACTAGTATGCTTTTAAGTGTTTGTTTTTGCAAATATAAGACCACTAATATTATGTAAATATAATTGTTTACCTTATATCAACAAACAAAATCAAAATATTATGTTTGAATTCTTTTTGTCTAGTTTAGGATTTAGATTTCTCTCACTAGAAAAAGAATTTGAATCATTTTGGTATCGAGAAATTTAAAACAACTCTTATTCAGGTTGAGACTGCGAGATCCGAAATACAATATTGCAATTATTTTTGGATCATAATCAATGAAACCATAAATAAGAAAATGATAATTCAAATGTAAGATATGTTCATATTCATGTACCTTGGCATATATGGAGCACGCATCATCCTGCTACTTGAACATAGACTTTTGTTCTAAACAGAAATGGGAGTTAGATTTATTGCTTCAATTGGTTGATTCATACTAAAAATGATTATCCAAAATCCCCAGCATTATATAAAGAATGAACCTTAAAATTAGTAATCTATATATATAAAAAAACCTTTTCTCTCTTCTGGTGAAGCCACATCAGCTGCCACATATGATCCACCTACTAACCACTTAAATCAGACCACAAATCAAACTCAACAAATTTAATTACTCTACATAACCAAAACACAAATTCAACTCACAAAATCCAGCTACCTATAAAGCCCAAACGTATTTCACTATGGGCCACAAAACAATCACACCACTTACCCCCACGCTTTTTCCATCCTAAAACTAATAACAAATTTTGCAGCCCATATTCACAGCCCATCACTCTAGGTTTCTAGGTTTCTCCTTCATTGTTTCAGAAACGCCGTGACAGAAGCAACGCTTCATGTTTCTCCTTCATTGTTCCAGGCGCCGTCAACACAGACGCGACGCTTTGCTCCACCATTAATGACGACCTCCTCTTCATTAGCCTTCTGTAACGTCCGTAATGACGCCCTCGACGACCACCGCTTCATTAGCCTTTCGTAATGTCCGTAACCTCTAAACCCCAATTCCCACAAAATTATTCCTCTCCATTTAATGCAATTCAAGACACCACCTCCAACCTCTCCTATATATATGCACGAATACAAGGTGCCATTCTCATTCTCCTACTTCTTTCTACTTCTCTTGACACTTCAAATCTTTCTCATTAACCCCAAATGTCTGCCTCTTATGTTCCTCTCTCCTCCCTCAGGTCTGGTCGACCTCTTGATCGTGTCCTCGCTAGGTTGGTTCGCTTCTGGGAAGCCCGTAACGTTAAGAAAGGCGGCGAGTTGATGAGCATTGATATGCTGATTATCGACGAGAAGGTATTATCTATTACACGTTTGGAAATTGTAACTACTTTATTTTTAACACAAAAGTGACCCTTTCTTAATTTCAAGAGACTATGATGCAGTGTTCAATCCCCCTACAAGTTGTACCAGTGTTTAAATCCATGCTGCGCGAGGGTTCAGTCTACGCTATCACCGGATTTGAGGTCACACGGAGCAACAACCGTTTCAAGCTCACTGATTTCCACCTCTCAAGGCGGTTCTCAGCTCAGCTACCACGTCGTTAGTTCAGGTTGATGACTCCTGCCCGCTGATACCAAAACAGCTTTTCCGGTTCCGCTCATATGAGCAATTGGTTGCATTGGCCAACACTAATCTTGACCTCCCCGGTGAGCACACCTTCATCACTAAATCATAGATAGCTCGAAGCCCCTCTATTACTCACTATCGTTAAACTTCACACCGTAAATTGTGACTTTCAGACATCGTTGGCGAAGTTGGATTGACCAGAGCTTATCACAATGAAGCTACACAGACTTTGGAAAGGATGGTTGTTCACCTACGCCTCGAAGGGTATACTTTTCCATTATTCCCTCTAACCATTTCACTCTCTCTCCCATCTAATACTATTTCCTGTCATGCAGGGGTGACAAAGTGACTCTCACTGCGTTCGACGCCCACGCCAAAACACTGCACCAACTATTCACCACCAAGGAAACAGGACCTTTTGCCATGTTGGCCACTGCTCTGAACCCCAAATTCTTCGGAGGTATGAGTCCCTCAACCATTATTCACCAAACCCAAAATCAGTCATCGTCAAATTACCTCCTCCAAGTCAACGTCAAATTACCTCCTCACCACACTACCTCCATCCTTCTCTTTTCAGGTGTTATTTACTTGAATGCGACCTCAACAACAAAGTTCTTCTTCGATGGAGATGTGTCCGCCACTCAGACGTTCATGCAACGGTCGTCCCTTACCCTCTGACCATATTACAAACCACCACTCTCATCACTATATAAACATTCTTAATGACTGATCCACACTATTACAGATTGAGCGGCACCAGTGAGACCGATACGAGCTCCGGTAGCACATTCCGTAGGGTGCAGAAAATTGAACATGTTACCCTTGCGGAACTGAATGACTATTTGTTGACTTCCAACGTCCAGGTTAATTTACGTACACCTTATCTTCTATGAAATTGCATAATTGTGACAATAGATTTCACGTATGAGTTTGATAATATTAAGACGTCTGCTTCGATCAAACACGATGATATGGTTTACACTTAGGATTTTTTTAGTACCATCACGTTGTTTGTGGTACTTATTTCTAAAACTTTAATATGTATATGTGATGTGAAAATTTAGTAAGGATATAATCATTTTTCCTACATTCATTAATGGTAGGTAACCTTTGCAATGATATTAGATAAACTTTAGGTAACCTTTTTCCTACATTCATTAAGGATATAGATCTTTACTAATTTTCTGCCATCTTCCATGTCGTACCTATGAATACCTCACTAATTTTCAAGGTCTGTTACAAAATGTTAAGTACAATTATAAGAAAGATACAAATGGGAAAAATGTATAGGTTTAGTACATTGAGTATCATTCCTATTTTCTCGGATTCTTTTTGAGTTTTGATGTCCAATTATCAGGACGCCGAATTCCTCTGCACCGGTGTTGTCCTCGACATTCAGTCTCAAAATGGCTGGAATTACATTTCGTGCTCAAAATGCGGGAAGAAGATGACAAAGAAGGCAACTTCCATAGCATGCACCAACTGCCACACTACTAATGGAGTTGGGACTGTCAAGTAAATTCAGCCAGCCTTTCACCAACCACATTATTTTGAATTTTATATATGCTACAATGGAAAACATATCGTAATTCAACAACCTCCAAAAACAAACAGATATCGTGTTGAGCTGGTGGTGGACGATGGGAGCAACACCTCTGTTTTCGTAGCTTTTGACAAAGACATGGGAAAACTCACTAGAATGCAAGCAGCCAATCTTGCAGCTGAAATGGTATGCACTCAAACCAAATTGACCCATTTCCTTGCATTATTATTCTCCACTCATTTACTCTACTACAATGTATTTCAATTACCTTACATATTATTGTAATGGTCAACTGCAGGCTGACACTAATGGGGAGCCACAGGTGCTACCAATCCTTCTCAGTGAATTTGATTGGAAAGAAATATACTTTCCTCATAAAGCTCTCCTCTTTCAATTTCACATCCCACCATCAGTCATTCACCGTGTCTCGCATCTTTGACAAGCCCCAGGATGTACCTAAGCCAACATTTGTTACACAGGTTTGTTTCTTTACCAATATATATTATAAGCTCCACTTACCTTAACTACAACTACGAACTTAATTAACTCCAATCAAGCAGGGCCATGTCGATCTTCACAATGAAGGCAGCCACTCCACCAAAGAAAACCTTGACACCGATACAGGAAATGGGGATTCTAAAACGGAGGCCAAAGGAACAACTACACCGCCCTCTAGAGACAACATTGACAACGCCGCCTCAACAAGTGTGGTCAACTACCTCAAGAACAAGAAACCAAAACTCAACTAGCTCCTTCCAAGACGTGTTTCGATTCATGTGATCGACTCGGCCAATGTATTCTTGCTTTGTGATTTCCTAGCTTCGTCCCTATGACGACCCTGTTTTCCCTTTACAAAAAAACCTTATCAATTCAGTCACTCAATAGATTCATCCCTATGAGGACTAAATTATATGTTCTATATATATATAAATATATTTTCTCTTTTCTCCTTAAGACACATCATCTTCCACATCATTACCACATCATATTCTTACAATAATTTTTCTAATTTTAAATTAAATACACATATTAATTATACATTTGCTCTTAACATTATGAGAAGAATATGAAAAGTTATCATTCATCATATCATAAATTGGTTTTAACATGCTAACAATAATATGATAAGTTATTATTCATTGAAACGACCCGACCCGTTTTTTTTTTTTTTTTTTAAAACAATAAGCTCTTAGTCTCAGACTAGCATTCCCATAAATGCTTGTCCTCCACAACCAAGCCACACAAACAAGCAACCAGCGGATAACACACTAAAACCAAACATGCAAATTCCATTAAATAACTAACCAGTTCAACAACAAATTCCAATCAATCCAGCAACCTATCCAGGTTCTAAAACAATAAAAGAAATACAATGAACCACACAGCATGAAAACCGAGACCCTAGATCATCTCCCTCTTCGTTGCCATGATTCCACGATCACAATTTGCCTTTACCTGCACCACATGGTTAAAAGAGATGCGTGAGTATTATCACAAATACCCAGTGAGACGGTCCTCCCATCTACGACTGCGCACACAGACGCGATGGATCCGCTCAGGCAAACACGCATCAAACAACACACAAAGCAAACACAACGACACGGCTCAACCACAGCCCAACAGGCAGCCTGTCGATCGACACTACCACTAGGTGTCGATCGACAGCCCTGTTCACACCTGTCGATCGACACACCCAAGGTGCCTGTCGATCGACAGCTCAACTGGACCCTGTCGATCGACACAACCTCTAGGTGTCGATCGACAGCTCCTCGATCACCTGTCGATCGACACAACCTCTAGGTGTCGATCGACAGCCTCGTGTGACCCTGTCGATCGACACACCCTAGGGCTGTCGATCGACAGGTCGTCGCAGATTCATAGGAGATCGATCAATTATCCTCTCGGATCGATTCCTCCTCTGCGATAACACGAAACCTGCACAACAAACACAATCCAACAATCCACAAGCAACAAAACAAACAGTTTCAACATCAATCATCACAATCAATCAATTTTTAACCTACCACCATACAACCCTAACGAATCCACCGGCCCAGAAGCCATGGTCACGCACTCACCTTAGATTTTCGGTTAGATTCTGGTAGAATTGAGGCTAGACACGAATTCAGCAACAACCACCACGAAATTCCACCTCAAATCGATCAAGAACGAAACCCTAATCACAAACTATCAGGAACAAGAGAAACTCCTCTCAAACTCTCTGTTTCTGATTTTTGGGACTTTGGTTCGCTCAAATGCGGCCAAAAACTCTTAAATACGAAGCCCTAGGGTTTACCCAAACCGGCCCGGTCCAATTGAACGACTTAAATCGAACCAGAAAACCAACCAATTCGAGCACCTGTCGATCGACAGACACTAGGTGTGTCGATCGACAGCCCTTAAGAGCCCTGTCGATCGACAGACACCATGTGTGTCGATCGACAGCCCCTCCATTTTACTAAAAATGGTTCACGGGCGTCACAATTCTCCCCCACTAAAACTTGATTCGTCCTCGAATCCTCTAACACTACCCACCAATCTACCCTGGCCTAACCCGCCAGCAACACCGGAGACTACATCTCCCAGACCTTCCCGAGGTTCACATCCGTCCTATGCACATAGACCCGTCTCAAACATTGATTGCCCATAGCTCATACCCACCATCTAGCTTCGGGATCGTCACCCCTCAGCTCTAGGTGTCTAGTATCAACCCACCTCAGTCCGCGCAGTCCTGACGGTGTTCGATACTCAACCATCTCCACACACCTCAATCCATCAAGACACACAGTCTATCAAGCTCTCGGTATGCAGAGATCTGCCAGAGGTCGCAACCTCCAAAACCATCCCCATACCCTCACGATCTCAGTCCGCGCAGTCCTGACGATCGATCGGTATGCAGGGAACCCACTGTCCCCCGGAGAGACGCATCCCTCAAGATCTGCCAAGAAAGACCGAGGTCTAACTCTGAGCTACGCAATCAATTCCTAACGTCTATAATGCACCTCTGACCGGAACTACCTCCTAAGGTCTCACATGATATTCCCCTCCCGGAATACCATCACAATCGTGATCATCACAGATCACCCGGACCATCCCTCACCCCGGATGTCCCTGCAGAGTCTCTCCCGGGACTAGACAGTTCTAACAACCGTAAAACTTCTATTCCGAGACTCTCACACACACACACACACAACCCGCTAGAGTCCCCACCGAAACTGGCAAGTTCTATCCGCAATAAAACTTCCATTTCGGGGTTCTCTAACCACAAACACATGACTCGCAAGTCAAACACATAAGAAAAAAAAAAAAAAAACACTTTCTTATTCACTGGAAAAATGTCATAATCATTACACTTTAATGAAAATACAAAAATCCACAACCAAAAACCTCACCACACACGGTGATCACAACACGAAAACTGAAACTGGAAACCGCAAAGAAAACGAATTCACTCTTCTGCTTGCTTCTCGAACCACTTCTTGAACTTCGTTTTCATCTTTGCCTCTGGTTCCCAAGTCTCCTCCTGAATACCGTCACAGTCCCACAAGACTCTCAACAACGGCACTCTCTTCCGGCGCAGAACCTTGATACTTCTCTCAAGAATCCTAACCGGCCTCATCCCAACAGTCAGATTTGGCTGAAGATCTGCGGGAATCGTCACTGCTACCTCCTCAGAAGCATGCAAGCATCTCCTGAGTTTCGAAACGTGAAACACATCATGGAATTTCTCCATAATCGGAGGCAGCTCCAACCGATAAGCAACTGGTCCCACACGTTCCACAACCCGGAACGGACCCATGTACCTCGTACTCAGCTTATCCTCGGATATGGACCTGTTCAGACCCCGCATCATTGCCATCTTGAGATACACTCGATCTCCAACTGCAAACTCCAACTCCTTCCTTCTCCTATCGGCATAACACTTCTGCCGATCCTGAGCCTCTTTCATGTTCAGCTTCACTACACGGATCTTCTCCGTCGTCTCCTGAACAAAATCAGCCCCAAAGATGCTCCTCTCCCCCACTTGGGTAAAACATAGCGGAGTACGACATGGCCTCCCATACAACGCCTCAAAAGGAGCCATTCCGATACTCGCCTGAAAACTGTTGTTATATGCGAACTCCACCAAACTCAAGTGATCCGCCCAATGACCACCCCAATCTAGCACGCACATCCTCAACAGATCTTCCAGTGTCTGAATCGTCCTTTCGGACTGCCCATCCGTTTGCGGATGATTAGCTGTACTCATGTGCACCTTAGTGCCCATCTCAGCCTGAAAAGCTCTCCAGAACACTGAAGCAAACCTCGGATCTCGATCCGACACAATACTCGCTGGCACTCCATGCAACCTCACAATTTCCTTCACATACTTCTTAGCCAAGACCTCCGCTCCGTCTGTCTTCTTAATGGCCAGAAAATGTGCTGACTTAGTCAGACGATCCACAATCACCCAAATCGCGTCATAGGTCCGAGAAACCGGCAACCCTACCACGAAATCCATAGTGATCATGTCCCACTTCCACTCTGGAATGGGTAGACTCTGCAATAAGCCACTAGGAACTTGGTGCTCAGCCTTCACCAACTGACACACATTGCAAGCTGCAACCCAATCTGCCACATCTCTCTTCATCCCGACCCAATGATAATACCGTTTCAGATCCCGATACATCTTAGTCGCTCCCGGATGAATCGAAAACTTACTCGCATGAGCTTCTCTCAGAATTTCCTGCCTCAAGTCTACATCCTTAGGAACACAGACTCGTCCATGCACTAAGATAGTCCCGTTAGCAGAAACCTGATACTCGGAACCAGTAGCCTTGGAGAGATCTAACAACACCGGATCCTGCTCCTGAGCTACTCGGATCCTGCTCAAAAGATCCGCCTGATCTGCCGCCGCTAACCCCAACGGTTCCTCTGAAGTAACACATAACCTCAAAGTACTAAGTACACTCACCAGATTCTCCACATCCCGCTCCTGAGATGAATCATACCTTCTCCGACTAAGAGCATCAGCTACAGTGTTAGCCTTACCCGGATGGTAAACAATGTCCAAGTCGTAATCAGCCAACAACTCTGACCATCGCCTCTGTCGTACATTTAAATTCTGCTGAGTAAAAATGTACTTCAGATTATGATGATCAGTGAACACCTGAACTCTGCCACCATACAAGTAAGACCTCCAGATTTTCAACGCGAAGATCACTGCAGCCAACTCTAAGTCATGAACAGGATAATTGCCCTCGTGCTTCCTCAACTGCCTCGAAGCATAAGCAATCACCTTACCCTGCTGCATCAACACACAACCCAAACCAACTCCCGAAGCATCTGTGTACACCACATAAGGCTCACCCGGTTCAGGCAACGCCAATACTGGTGTACTAGTCAACATCGTTTTCAGCTTCGCGAAACTCAGCTCACAATCAGCAGACCACACGAAAGGAACATCCTTCCCTGTCAGCTTCGTCATGGACTGAGCCATACTCGCAAAACCTTTGACGAATCTCCGATAATAGCCTGCCAACCCAAGAAAACTCCTGATCTCAGTTGCATTCTTCGGTCTAGGCCAATCTCGGATAGACTGAATCTTCGCCGGATCTACAGAAACTCCTTCTGCAGAAACGATGTGACCCAAAAATCCCATCTCTCTCTGCCAGAAACTGCACTTACTCAACTTCGCAAACAACTTCTGTTCCCGCAACTTCTCCAGAACTCTCCTCAAATGAACCTCATGATCCTCCTGACTCTTCGAGTAAACCAGAATATCATCGATGAAAATGATTACAAACTCATCCAGATACTCCTGGAAACCCCGTTCATCAACCTCATAAACGCCGCAGGTGCATTCGTTAACCCGAAAGGCATCACTACAAACTCAAAATGCCCATACCGAGTCCTGAAAGCCGTCTTCCGAACATCTGCTTCGTCGATCGGAATCTGGTGGTAACCGGATGCCAAGTCAATCTTAGAAAACCAAGTAGCCCCTCTCAACTGATCTAACAACTCATCAATTCTCGGAAGAGGATACTTGTTTTTCACAGTGACTCGGTTAAGACCTCGATAATCGATGCACAACCGGAAACTACCATCTTTCTTCTTCACAAACAACACCGGTGCTCCCCACGGTGAAGTACTTGGTCGAATAAACCCCTTCTCCAATAAGTCCTCCAACTGCTTCTTCAATTCCGCTAACTCTGCTGGAGCCATTCGGTAAGGCGCCTTAGATAACGGCGTCGTTCCGGGTTCTAACTCAATCGTGAAAGGATCCGACCGAGATGGCGGTAATCCTTGCAACGACTGAAAGACATCTTCAAAATCCCGAGCGACCCGAATATCTCTCACAACAACCCCACCAACAGCTTCCGGCATTACAATCGTGGCCAAGTAAGCCTCGCAACCCCTCTCAATCATCGCCTCAGCTTGAACAAGGGAGATCACAAGACTACCTGAAGTCGGTCTCACTCCTTGATAAACCAACCTGCCACCTTCACGTTCAAATACCACTCGACCCCGATGACAATCTAGATGGACTCTGTACCGATTCAACCAATCCATACCAAGGATAACATCGTACAGTTCCACCGGACTAATCACTAAGTCAGCTGGCATCAACTCTCCCGCTACCAGAATATCGACCTCCTTTGCCCGGCCATGCGTAGCTAGAAATTCACCTCCAGCAACCATAACCGGTCCAGTCCGCTCACCCGCGTCACTCCGGATACCACTTCTCTCGGCATGATCCGGAGTAATGAAGCAATTCGATGCTCCAGAATCAAACAACACGTGGGATTCGCACCCACCTACAAACAAGGTCCCTACACAATTCCCAAGTGCTAAGCAACCTAACTTCCTATCACAGGCAAACGATCTAACACAAGCACTAAGCATTCTACACTACTGAATTCACAAAGTCTAAATTAGAAAGTTACCTGTGATCGGTCTAGAGCTCGGTTCTCCCGGCGCTGCTATAGCCGGCGGACGCTCCACTGCCAACGGCTGCAACTTCGGACAGTTCGGTCTGATGTGCCCCGACTCACCACACTGATAGCACGTCCGAACTCCTCGAACCTCACTCCGCTTCGGGCAACTCGCCCTCTGGTGGTCTAGACTCCCACAAATGTAGCAGCCTCGGCCACTCTGGCCCGATCCCGAAGCACCTTCCCACTTCCTCTTCTGTCCTTGCGCAGGCTTGCCGCCTTTGCCCGGACCTGCCTGCTGCACCTGCTGCTGCTGAGGCCTCCGAGGCTGAACAGCTGGAACCACGATCGCAGCCTGCTCCCTCAGATCCTCCTCGATCTGTGCAGCCACCTCTACCAACTCTACTCTGCTCGCGAACCTGATGCCTCTGCACCGAGTCCGCAAATCCGGACGAAGTCCTCGCAAGAACCTCCGAACCTGAGCCTGCTCGTCCTCAAAGCTCCTACCAGCATAACCCAGGAGTCTGTTAAACTCCACGTCATACTCCCGCACCGACCTCGTGCCCTGAGTCAAGTCCAAGAACCTGGCCTCTAAACGATCCAACGCCTCCTGAGGAAAGAACTTGGAGTTGAACTCCGTCACAAAATCTGACCACGCCATCGCAGTCCCGGCCCACCTAGCCGCTACACTCCTCCACCAGAGATGTGCATCACCGTCCAAATAATGGACCGCCAAGTCAACCTTGTATCCCTCGGGACACCTAATCGAGCGAAAGTTCCGCTCCACTCTCATCCGCCACTCATCAGCCTCCTCAGGCTTCACACTACCCGCAAAAGAACCCGTACCGATCCTCTGCATCTGCTCCATCATACGGATATATGACGGAACCTCCTCAGCAACCGCAGCCCTCGGCTGCACCTCTGCCACTCGTGGCACCACTGGAGCCTGCACTGGCACCGCACCCGGTAACCGCTCCAACAACTGAGTCAGCAGGTCAGCCAAACGGTCATCTCTAGCTTGGGCTACACCCGCGGCCGCAACCGCACCCACAGCTGGACCAGCACCACCAGCACCACCAGCCTCAACAGGACCCAAACCAGCCCCTACAGGACCCACACTGGCCCCCACACTGGCAGTCACACTGGCAGTCTGCCCATCATGAACCGACTGCTGACCTGCCGCAGGCCCATGCGCGGAACTCTGAACCTCACTCACGACTGGCTCCTCAACGAGTCCACGCCCTCGGCCTCGGCCCCCACGACCACGTCCTCTAGTAGTTCTAGCCATCTCACTGCATTCACAAGCAGCCTAACTAAGCACTAGAAAGACTCAAAACACAACAATCAACACTTACCGTGGAATCTCTTTGAAGGCTCGAAGGAAGATGATCTAGAACCCCCAAACTCACAGAATTGCAATTTACCATATTTCAATCCTAGCAGTTCTAGCCCGTCCTAAAACCGTAAGGGCTCTGATACCAAACTGAAACGACCCGACCCGTTTTTTTTTTTTTTTTTTTAAAACAATAAGCTCTTAGTCTCAGACTAGCATTCCCATAAATGCTTGTCCTCCACAACCAAGCCACACAAACAAGCAACCAGCGGATAACACACTAAAACCAAACATGCAAATTCCATTAAATAACTAACCAGTTCAACAACAAATTCCAATCAATCCAGCAACCTATCCAGGTTCTAAAACAATAAAAGAAATACAATGAACCACACAGCATGAAAACCGAGACCCTAGATCATCTCCCTCTTCGTTGCCATGATTCCACGATCACAATTTGCCTTTACCTGCACCACATGGTTAAAAGAGATGCGTGAGTATTATCACAAATACCCAGTGAGACGGTCCTCCCATCTACGACTGCGCACACAGACGCGATGGATCCGCTCAGGCAAACACGCATCAAACAACACACAAAGCAAACACAACGACACGGCTCAACCACAGCCCAACAGGCAGCCTGTCGATCGACACTACCACTAGGTGTCGATCGACAGCCCTGTTCACACCTGTCGATCGACACACCCAAGGTGCCTGTCGATCGACAGCTCAACTGGACCCTGTCGATCGACACAACCTCTAGGTGTCGATCGACAGCTCCTCGATCACCTGTCGATCGACACAACCTCTAGGTGTCGATCGACAGCCTCGTGTGACCCTGTCGATCGACACACCCTAGGGCTGTCGATCGACAGGTCGTCGCAGATTCATAGGAGATCGATCAATTATCCTCTCGGATCGATTCCTAGTCTGCGATAACACGAAACCTGCACAACAAACACAATCCAACAATCCACAAGCAACAAAACAAACAGTTTCAACATCAATCATCACAATCAATCAATTTTTAACCTACCACCATACAACCCTAACGAATCCACCGGCCCAGAAGCCATGGTCACGCACTCACCTTAGATTTTCGGTTAGATTCTGGTAGAATTGAGGCTAGACACGAATTCAGCAACAACCACCACGAAATTCCACCTCAAATCGATCAAGAACGAAACCCTAATCACAAACTATCAGGAACAAGAGAAACTCCTCTCAAACTCTCTGTTTCTGATTTTTGGGACTTTGGTTCGCTCAAATGCGGCCAAAAACTCTTAAATACGAAGCCCTAGGGTTTACCCAAACCGGCCCGGTCCAATTGAACGACTTAAATCGAACCAGAAAACCAACCAATTCGAGCACCTGTCGATCGACAGACACTAGGTGTGTCGATCGACAGCCCTTAAGAGCCCTGTCGATCGACAGACACCATGTGTGTCGATCGACAGCCCCTCCATTTTACTAAAAATGGTTCACGGGCGTCACATTCATATTCTAAATTAAACAAAAATAATATAATTTATATGAATATAATTTGTTTCCAAAAAATTAAATTGTATTGTAATTATTTTAAAAACTAAATATTAAACAAAACCTAATAACTAAACAGAAAATCTAAGTTCGTAAGTTCCGGTACTCGGAATCAGCCACTAAATATTCTGATTTAAAGAATAACATTCCATCTTAAATGGGGTTTGAACCCGGGGCACAAAGAAAGATAAGAAACATAATAAATCAAAGTTGGAGAATGGATCAGAGTATTTTTCAAAATACTATTGTTATGATAGTGTGATTCCGACTGTGATGGAAATTAGGAAAATAATTGTATGGTCCATTAAACAGAATATAGATATGACGATTATATAGTTATAAATGATTATGCCATCTCATGTATCATTTTCTTCGATAACACAAAAAATGCTACATAATTTGTTTACCAAAATATCATCTTTGTATTGATATATCCTATGAAATGAATTGAATTATATTATATTATCATGATTTTCAGATTATAATATATTTATTCACTTAACTAGAGAGTTTTCTTTATTTTTATTTTTTTATAAAGGGAGACTTCTCTTTATCAATGATCATGGTACGTTTTTGTGATTAAGATTTCAGAGTTCACAGAGAACAGAGCAATGAGAATTGAGATTGACCATCATGGTAATGTGGTACAGTTATATGGTGTTTTGAAGGCAACTAATTTTTCTAAGAATGTATACATATACACATACACCTACCTATGTTAATTAATGTCATTCTTTGTACTTCTGTTCTTTTAATATACGTATAGCTTTTACTGTCTAATTTTCTCTACATTCTCCTACTCTTTCGTCATACAATGCATTGTTGGATTGTATGTTTGTGAAGTTTCTTTGCATATTACTTTTAGTTTCAAACATTTTTAGTCCGGCTTATTGGAGACAAATGGAACGTTTCAAACATTTGACATTGATATTTTTCTTGTGAGAGCTTCTTTGACTCTTCAGTTATGAAGATGTATGTTTGGTTTCAACAATGCTATATTTTTCTGAATTAAATCATGCTCCATATATTGTCGTAATAAAAAACAAGATAAGTTTTTAAAGTGATTGATAGTGAAAAATGAAGTTGGACACTGAGTTTCATCATATTGTACTAAGGAGCGGAGCCAAATATGTAAGGGAAAAAGACTATAGACAAGTCAGGGTCCATGGTCTTTGAGAGTAGAAGACCGTACAAGAAAACTTGGAATGAAAAAGAGAATTAATGAGTGTCTGCTCAACCATTTGTAGAAGTTTAGAAGATTAACTTATTTGTTTTTCATTATTTGTTACATGCAAAATGGGAAGAAATCAAAACTTTAAACATAGAAATATATGAAAATATCAAAGCCTTTAAAGTTTAAACATACAAAATATATGACTTAATCACCAAAATTGAAATCGTAACTAAAGATTAAGGACGAGAGTTATATTCTTCATCACAAAAAACTTTCAATCGTCAATAGTCAATATTAAGTAGTGTTCAAGCTTAAAATAATTAAATATAGACATCAAGAAACATTTGGTAAAATATTTGAAGAGTTTAGTCTTTCCTTCGTACCCATAATATATTTCCTAAAATTGTACTTCTTATTATAATTGCATAAACATATAAAGAGCATACGCGGGCGTAGCCCGGGACATCCCTAGTATACCAAATAAAGTGAGTAAATAACCCAACAGCTTGGATTCTTTTCAAATTTCATCCCTTTTTTTTGAAACATGCATGATAAGTTCAACAAATAAATGAGACAAACCCATTATCATTTAATATATTAATATAGTAAATAACCATTTGTATACTTGTGTTGTGTTACTAAAAACTAATATCATACATTTTTCAAAAAGAAACACAAACACCAAAACTAAGTGAACGAAGGTTAGATGAAGATTATAAAAAAGCTAGAAGAGAAGGTTTTTATTTTGTTTGACAAAAAAATGTGTAAGAGAGAAACTGAGTTGAGTAAAAAGTAAAAGAAAAATGAACGACAAATATGCGATAAGCTTGTCTTTAATTATATCATTACTTGGTTTCATCTACTTAACCACATTGCTCTTTATTGTAAGTTTGCAATAGCGGGCAAGAAAATTAAATCGAAGAGAAAAATAATAGAGAAATAGATGAAGTACCTAAAGGGTTCATTTTATTAAAAAAATCATTGACGAGTAAAATGAGTCTTCATACTGTAGAGATGGTTCCTTGCATGCCAAGCAACACACTCTCTTTTCATTTTTCTTTGGACCTCTACACGGCATTTGTTTAAAACGACATTAGATCTTTAAAGCGGTACATAACACAAACTTTTAATATTACATTCATAGGCTCCTAGGCATTACAAAACATAGACAATACACAAACTTATTTATTGCATTAAGAGACTCTTAGGCATAGCACAATAATTAAACACATTTGCAGGATTTTAAAAGCACACCACACAAAGCTTAATTTTAACACACATGCAAAAATTTAAACACCCAAATTTAAACTACAACCACACATCTTATCTTCCATATTCCATCTTCACTCTCACACTCGGTTTTCGTACCCATAGTGAGACCACCCATGAGGGAGACGTACTCTTCCTCCTCAGGTTGTTAGCTAACCATGATGAGTTTCAGCATTTCGTATCCCAATACAATTCGGCAAGATCGTCATAAGAATGACCCACGAGAAAACTCTCGACTAACATCGAGTATTCGCGCCGGATTGATTCCTAAATCATCCTCCAAGAAATTCCTTCAATTGGTCTCCAACCCACAGACAGAGAGCTTGAATTTATGCATATTTCAACTACATTCTGAGGAGATTATTGGAAATTGATAACAAATTATGGTTACATTGATGCATATCATCTTCACCGTGACGCATATTAAACACGAGACATTGAGTTCCGTATGCACGGCCCTGAGACTTTTAATCAAGAACTACCTAAAAATTAACAATGTACCAAATAAACCGATCAATTAACATATTAACTTTGGTTTTTTTCTAAAATCATTCACTTTTTTGTGAAAGGTGCATGATAAGTTCAACACATAAATTATTTGATAACCCTTTGATCCCAAAATTCTCTTAAAATTTAAATATATTAAAATTAACAATCAACGCTGTGGTTTTTTTTATCACAAAACTCAACGCTGTTATTTCACCATATTGGTAAGGGAGAAAAAATTGTACAATAGCAATAATAGTTTCTATATTTAGGACACCTGTTCATTGGTATTGCAGCAAAAGAATGAAGTATGAATGAGATCTTTCAAGAATAAGGATCATTCAATGTTCTATTAAACTCGTTTGAAAGAATTAATGATGTTTTCTTTTAAACATGTTTAATTAGAGTATGAGTAAAACTCTTTCTTCCTCTAGATATAAAGAAGAGGATGAGAACATTTCAAAATTGTAATCATTAATTCTTACATCATAATACATCAACACATTTGGCCCTTACTTCTCCCCATCAAAACTGACTTTTGTTTGCTTCCAACTAGATCTGACTAAACCCTAAATGTTTATTCTTTAACTTATGGACAAAACTATCACTATAAGTTTTTTCCTCAAAATGTTATTCAATCAATATATTAAATATCTAAGTAGATATTTAAACTATGTTTGGTAATAAATGTATCTTTTGTTTGGTAATTAATGAACATAACTAAGTTAAGTAAAACCAAACAAAAAATGATTGTGTTGATGACATCTAAATAAAATAGGGGCATTTCAATATTTCTTTGTTAACATATCAAAACTTATCGTCCAACGACATCATTAAAAGAATATATTTTTTCATAAAAGTCGTTTAAAAAGAAAAAAGTGTACAATAACAATAACACATTCTATATGTAGAATACATACTAATTTTTTTTGGTAATCCTATGAAATCAAGATCTGTCATGGAATGCTCTTATACACTTACGTTGTTCACTAATTTTTTTTTGTTTTTGCTAGCTATACGAATTATAAGACATCACATAACCACACATTTAAACTATAATATGTATGTTTAGCTACACCAATGAATATATAACAAATAAACTCAACTCATCACGCTATATATGATGATTCTCTTTTACATTCTTTCGTGTTCATATAATCTAAATACTAATTTGGGCACTAACCGTGACTAACTGATATATGCTGCTGCCAATCTGACAAACAGATGTTGACCGTCAATTTTGTTCTTGCGGATATCAAGAAGCCCTCCAAATTTTAAGGTTCTACTAAGGTAAAGTTTTGACAAGTTACCATGTGTCACTTTTGGTGTTGAAAATTAATGTCAATTTTCATATTTACAACATAATATTTACTTAATTATGATATTTTCCCTTCTACAATTTAGAATTTTAGAATTGGTTTTTTAAAAGAAAAATGTGATATCAATTTTCATTTAAAGTAAACATTTATTATCAAATTATCTTCATGAATTTATTGAAAATATGTAAAATGATATTCTAATATATATGTAAATTCTATTCACATAAAACTGTTTCAAATGATTTTTTGAAACATAAATATTAAACATCACTTAATTAGCTATATATATATATATATAGAGTAACAATGTTCTATACTTTTTAATATATACTTTGTCATAATATACTTGTTAAAGTTTTGACAAGTTGACATGTGTCACTTTTGGTGTTGGCAATTAATGTCCATTTTTATATTTTGAACCTAATTTTTACTTAATTATGATATTTGCCTTTCTACAATTTAGAATTTTTGAATTGATTTTTTAAAAGAAAAATGTGATATCAATTTTAATTTAAAGTAAACATTTATTATCAAATTATCTTCATGAATTTATTGTAAATATGTAAAACGATATTCTAATGTATATGCAAATTTCTATTCACATAAAATTGTTTAAAATTATTGTTTAACTTTTAATCTTAACTTCACTAAAATTATAAATTGTGAGCATAAATCTTAAACATCACTTAATTAGCTTTCAAGGTTCCACTAAGTTAAAGTTTTGACAAGTTGCCATGTGTCACTTTTGGTGTTGGCAATTAATGTTCATTTTCATATTTAGAACCTAATATTTACTTAATTATGATATTTGTCTTTCTACAATTTAGAATTTTTGAATTGATTTTTTAAAAGAAAGATGTGATATCAATTTTAATTTAAAGTAAACATTTACCTTCATGAATTTATTGAAAATATGTAAAAATATATTCTAATATATATGTAAATTTCTATTCGCATAAAGTTTTTAAAAATTATTTTTTGACTTTTAATCTTAACTTCACTAAAATTATAAATTGTGAGTATAAATCTTAAACATCACTTAGTTAGCTATATATATATAGAGGAACAATGTTCATACTTTCTAATATATACTTGGTCATAATATATTTTAACAATATTCCATGTTAATTTTTTTTTTACAAACAACATATTTGCTACAAATATTTAGTCTCTGAACCTAGATAATTATTTACTATGAACACCAAATTTCTGCAATATGAAATATATAAATAGCCAATAAGTTAACAATTATTGTATATATTATACCATGTTAAATTTTAAATCCACGCAATGCGTGGACATACCCTAGTAATTTCTATATTTATGACACTTGTTCATTGGTATTGCAGCAAAAGAATGAAGTATGAATGAGATCTTTTAAGAATAAGGATCATCCAATGTTCTATTAAACTCGTTTGAAAGAATTAATGATGTTTTCTTTTAAACATGTTTAGTGAGAGTATCACTAAAACTCTTTCTTCCTCTAGATATAAAGAAGAGGATGAGAACATTTTAAAATTGTAATCATTAATTCTTACATCATAATACATCAACATATTTGGCCCTTACTTCTCCCCATCAAAACTGACTTTTGTTTGCTTCCAATTAGTTATGACTAAACACTAAATGTTTATTCTTTAACTTATGGACAAAACTATCACTATAAGTTTTTTCCTCAAAATGTTATTCAATCAATATATTAAATATCTAAGTAGATATTTAAACTATGTTTGGTAATAAATGTATCTTTTGTTTGGTAATTAATGAACATAACTAAGTTAAGTAAAACCAAACAAAAAACGATTGTGTTGATGACATCTAAATAAAATAGGGGCATTTCAATATTTCTTTGTTAACATATCAAAACTTATCGTGCAACGACATCATTAAAAGAATATATTCTTTCAAAAAAGTCGTTTAAAAAGAAAAAGTGTACATACTATATGAAATACATACTAAATTTTTATGTTAATCCTATGAAATCAAGATCTGTCATGGAATGCGTGAATGCTCTTGTACACTTACGTTGTTCACTAATTTTTCTAAAATATAATATAAGATTTGTTTTTGCTAGCTATACGAATTATAAGACATCACATAACCACACATTTAAACTATAATTATGTATGTTTAGCTACACCAATGAATATATAACAATATCATGCATTTTTCATACACAAGAGATGTTATGCTATAACAATTCAATATCATGCATCTTTCAAACAAAGTATTTTACCCATTTCATCATCCATTTTTTTTAAAAGTGCACGATATGTTCAATCGTATTCAAAGAAAGAGATAAAACTATCACTCCTTTTTTATTTTTTCAAAATAAACATGTTTTATCATCAAATTCAAAACAATTCAACAAACAAAAAAATTAAAACAGTCAAAAATAAAAAAAACACAATTAATTTTGCATAGAAATTTGAATTACTTAAAATAAAACAAAAATCTCTAAAACATAAAGTAAAAAAACATAAACAGAAGAGAGTATAATTTAACTTCTCTTGTGTACAAAACAATGTTTTTAAAACCGAACCGGTTTCAACCGCGAACCGGTCACATGTCCGGTTTGGGTCAACATAAAAACCCAAATGTAGTTGAACCGGTAATCGAACCGGGTTCAACCGGCAAAAAACCGGGAACCGGCGAACCGGTTGACCCGAATCAAACCAGGTTCAACTATTTTGTGAATTAAAAAAAACTCCTTTTCTTTTAATTAATATGTTTATCAATTTTTTTTAAAAATAGGGTTTATGACTAATGAAATAATAATAAAGGTTTAACATTTTCCAAATAATTATAAAAATTTTAAATTTTTTGACAAAAAAGATTAATTATAGATTTAAGTATCATTTTTTATTTTATTTTGTTATTTTCTTTGAAGTCTTTTTTTGTTTTTCTATATATTTATAATAAACTAAATATTTTGTTTGATACTTGGATAATTATGCACATACATAAAAATACCAAATTCTATATACGAATATTTTTAAAATATTATTGAACCCGGGTTGAACCCGGTTGGACCCGGTTGGACCATATTAACCCACGACCCAAAAAAATTCCGGTTCAGTCGCCGGTCCGGTTTTAAAAACATTGGTACAAAACATAAATGATAGGTCATTCATCTAACCTTGTGTTGATAAAAGAAAAATATTCACATGTTTTTATCATCACTCATCGTCATTTTCCATCTTCATCATCAAGTAAACAAATTTTAGCATCTTTTTATCATCTACCAATGTCAATTTTGGTAGCTAAATTTCATTCCTCCCATTAGACATGCATATACTCTAGTTTTTGTAGTAATCTCTACTATTGTGTAGTTGTTATCTATCTAGATTTTGATTGTGTTCATTAGCCAAAATGATTCAAGTTAGAAGCAATTAAATTAAGAAATTTTTACTTACAAAATATCTGTTACATATGGAAAGAAACATAATACAAATGTGTATTATCTTTACAGCTTTGGTATGCCTTATGAGCATGATCTTGATCTCGGTTTGGTAGGTTGTTGATGAAGAGATAGATTTCGAGTCAGTGCTACTTCGCCTAATTTGATGAAATTGGTGCATCTCTTCATGTTCGTTTCAAGTTATCAGTTGTTTGCGTTTGATTGGATATTCTCGTGACTTTAGCTCCGGTTGTTTTTCTTTTTCTTAAGGCTTTTGTATATCAAAATTGTATCTAACCCGTGTATCATATCTCGTTTATGAAAGAATGAATTTCAGATGAAAAAAAAAATATATGGAAAGAAACAAAAATGGAGTAAACCGAATAAAACCAAGTAAACCAATAATAAACCAACCCAAACACAAAAACAAACGAAACATCAATGACACAGAGTCCACACATGTGTTTGTTCATCGTTACGATCATACAGATCGTGAAGAAAGAATCTTACTGATACTTTTTATTCATTCGAGAAAAAGATTCTCACACGTACGTATACACACTTTTGGTTTCTTTGTTCAACGAAGGAAAGAAGAATGGAGAGCGATTCAGAGATGGTTGCGTTTCCTCTGTTACCGATTCCAATAGAATCAAACTACAGGGCTTGTACTATTCCTTATCGATTTCCTTCTGATAATCCAAGAAAAGCTACTCCTACTGAGATCTCTTGGATCGATCTCTTCTCCAATTCAATCCCTTCTTTCAAGTTCTAATCTCTTTCCTTTTTATCTTTTGATTCCGTTTTTTACGTTTCTGATTCTGTTGTTTTTGTTCATGGGTCTTGTCAAGTTTTGATTTTTATGTTTTTAAAGAAGCTCGTTTCTGTAAAAGTTGTTTAAAGTTTGGATTTTTATGTGCGATCTATTGATTTGGTGATTGTTGCGTTGAATCTCTGATTCATACTCTTTATGGGTTTTTTCCTGAGCTTTGGATTTGTGACATTATGAAGAAACTTGTCTTGTTTTATGGATGTTTATAGGAATCAAGAGAATTAGTGTTTTAAAGCTGTTGGTGTTGTTGTTGTAGGGATCGTGCAGAGAGTGATACAAGTGTTCCTGATGCTCCTGTACGAGCTGAAAAGTTTGCTAAAAGGTACATTTTTGTGTGTACAATGGTTTGACTAGCTTGTGTTTTCTTAGTGTCAAGGGTTCTTTGATGTTTCAGTCGAAAAGCATAAGTTATGTGTTTGATTTCTTGCTTGGAACTTGGAAGGTATGAGGAGATTCTTGAGGAGTTGAAGAAAGATCCGGAGAGCAATGGTGGACCACCAGATTGCATTGTAAGTTTAAAACACTTTCCTTAAATGTTTGCAAGCGACCTTTGTTGTTCATGAGTTAGTTTGGTGTTTTTTGCAGAGTCTCTGTAGAATTCGTGAGCTAATATTAAGAGAATTGGGATTTAGGGACATATTCAAGAAAGTTAAGGTTTGGTTTTCTTGACTATGGATTTTTTGAAAGGCGTGATTTCTCTTGTACTCTTTTCTGATTTGGTGAGTTCTTGTTAGGATGAGGAGAATGCTAAGGCTATAACACTATTCCCTGAAGTTGTTCGTCTCAGTGATGATATCGAAGATGAAGGAAAACGCATAGAGAATCTGATAAGAGGGATTTTCGCTGGAAACATCTTTGATTTGGGTTCTGCACAGGTATATGATCACTTTCTTGTTATAAGCAGTTGCTTCCATAACATTTATTTTGTTGTTTACTCTGAATATAGAGTATCTTAATCAATGGATCTTGATTTCTTTCATCATATTGAAGCTTGCCGAGGTTTTCTCAAAGGATGGGATGTCTTTCTTGGCTAGTTGTCAAAACTTGGTTCCGCGACCATGGGTCATTGACGACTTGGATAACTTTCAAGCTAGATGGCTCAAGAAGCCTTGGAAGAAGGTTAGTCATTTAACATCACTTTGTTTTGTCTGCTTAACTTTATGCTTTACGCCTTTATCTTAACTTAAAGAGTTGTTCATTATGACAGGCAGTGATATTTGTCGATAACTCTGGTGCGGACATAATTTTGGGTATATTACCGTTTGCAAGAGAAATGCTGCGTCGAGGAATGCAGGTGCTTATAGCTCCGCTTTTCTCTCATAGTTATGGACATTATTGGTCTCTAAATTCTTTCTCCTTTGAAGGTGGTGCTGGCTGCTAATGAGCTTCCATCTATCAACGATGTAACTTATACCGAGCTCGCAGAGATCTTGTCAAAGGTACTGAATGAAGTAGATCTGGTATTGTCATCCATTACAGATTAAAGAAACCCGATCCTAACTGATTCTTTATTTACCAGCTGAAGGATGAAAATGGTCAATTGATGGGTGTTGATACCTCAAATCTTCTTATTGCAAATTCAGGAAATGACTTACCGGTATGATATTCCAAACCTCTCATAATAATAATGGACCTCCAGGATAGCCTAGTCGGGCTCATCGATTGGCCACTATTAAAAATAATAATTCTATACTTGTTGCAGGTTATTGATCTTTCAAGAGTATCACAGGAGGTTGCCTACCTTTCAACCGATGCAGACTTGGTCATCTTAGAAGGCATGGTAAGACCGGTTAATCCCTCTTCACGTGAAACCAATGCAGTCTAGTCTTAGGTTTCAACTTTCAGTAAACTGACTCGTAGATTGTTCTGGCCAGGGACGTGGAATCGAGACAAACCTTTATGCTCAGTTCAAGTGCGATTCCCTCAAGATTGGAATGGTAGTTAACTTAGTGTTCCTCTCTTGTTTAAGCGAAGAGTACTAGTTTTCTTGATTCTTACTCATTTTTTGTGGTCTATTCGTTTTGTTATGCAGGTGAAGCATCCAGAAGTAGCACAGTTTCTCGGAGGACGGCTTTATGACTGTGTCATCAAATACAATGAAGTTCAGAGTTAATAATATTATCACAACCCACATTTTTACTGAACAAGCCAATCAGTTTATTATATTAAAAACTGTTAGGCTTTGTAAGTTAGAGATCCAAATCCTACTCTCTCTATGCATTCGGATGTAAGAATCGAAAACTCTTTCGGCATTCTTTATATTAAAAACACGCGAAAAGCACCAATCTTTTGGATTGGTCCTTATATGCTATTTGAATGTTTCATTTTTGATAACATGATCCTATTGAGCTATGGTCATGGTTTTAGGTTTCTTGAAGCATTTGGAGGACAACACAATCAGAAAAAGGTAAGATAAGTCTGACCATATTATTTTAAAATCTCAAATTCATCAATACAATATGATGTGCTTTAAAATAGAAATGCATTGAAAGGAAAAATAAACGTAGAATACAGCAATAGAAGATATATCTATCACTGGGTCTTAATGGTAGGATATGAAGCCATCTTGTTAATTCCGCAGAGTCCCTCTGATTTACCGGTGTTTCTCTTCATTCTAATATACCCTTTCTCTCCCCATTTTGATCCCCATGAGTTCTTGACAATAACATAGTCTGATCCCTTTGATGAATCATACCCAACCGCTGCTACACCGTGGTCTAGGTCTGTTCCACATCTTCCATTAAACACTCCCTGTACTCAAAAACAATCCCCAAATCGTTTTTTTAGAGGATGCAAGATTGGATACATTGAATACAAAGTTTAGATATCAGAATGATCTGTTATGTACCCCTTTGTAGAACTGGAAGTCTCTTCCTGAAGCCTCAATAGCCACACTGACAGGCTGGTGAGCTAAAGCCTTCACAAGGCTTTCGTCATCGTTTTGTGGGACATCTTCGTATCCAGTGATTGTCACAAGTTCGACATCCTCCTGTAAAAGATTCATGAATTGGTCAGTGTTTATAGTAAGTTCTGATTCATGTTTGTGTTTAGTGTTTGTTACTTTCTGCTCTTGGCAAACTCCTTCCTCCATGAGATAAGGGTAATCGTCTTCTTTGTGGAGACCGCCTGTAGAAATTATGTACTGGAATGCATAGTCCATAAGACCTCCATTGCAACCACTGTTGAATGTTGTGTCACAATCTATGAGTTCTTGCTCTGAAAGAGCACTCAGATTCCCTGTTGCAATCTGGTGGATCCCTTCAACAGCTGCAACTGTCGAAAACGCCCAACAGCTACCTGCAATATGACAAAGTAAAATATGTTTTAAAGATCTATTCCAATCTCTGGTTCTTTGAGATCAAGAAAGATGAAAGAGAGAGAAATGCTACCACATGAGCCCTGGTTCTTGACAGGAGTTACAGCGCCTTTCTTCCTCCAGTCGACGGAATTAGGCAAGTCGGTGATATCTCTGTACCTGAAGTTAGTAGAAGGCTGTCTCTTTCTAGAGAATTCCGGCTTTGCAAGTCCTAGATATCTTGCCTTGAACTCTTCATGTGTCAAATCCATAAACTCGTTCAAACCGAGCCAGTAACTCTCTATCTCGTTGTTCCTCTGGTCTATATGCATCAGGTTCTCTCTAAACACCTCGAACCTATGGATCTTCTCCTCCACGTTTTGGTAAGCCTTGGAGTGTTCTGACATCCATGACTCAAATAGCTCTAGAAGCTTATCAGTGGATGTCAAATGCTCCGGTGTGTATCCAACGATTGAGAAATCACGGGCAAGAACAGAACCGAGGAAAGCTGATGCTGAAATGGCGACGAAAAGAGAGAATTTGATGAGTGATGGTGATGAAAAAGCCATAGCTAAAGGTGTTCAATGAGAGAAGAGGAAGAAGAAGAAGAGATGGTGTGGGAAGATAGTAAGAGGAATAGAGTTTATATACAAGTTGGAGACAAGACAAAGTCTCAAAGTATTGGCTTTGAAGCAAAGACAAGGATTAATTTTAAAAACTAAGTACGATGGTCTCTGAGTCTTCACGGTTGGATCTTTTCTTAGTTATGCCTTTTGCTCTAAGCTTACAATTTTCAACAAATAATTTCACTTTCAGACACTCTTTTTGCAGACACTTAATTTTATATTTTATAATACAAAGTTATGTAGAAGCTTAAGAGCTTGAAATTTGTGGAATTTATACTGCTCTTGATAGTTTTTGGTTCCATATAAATGGGATTATATAGTAGAAGAAATCAATACAAAAGAACAAATGTGAATGTACTCTACACGAAATACAAAATCGTTGAAAAGCTTTATATCTCTGTACTAGAATAATGGCGGTTTTCTTGGCATATGAAGTTTAGAGATCTTTTTATCACTATCGTAGCTTCCCAGCGGAATGCAAGTATACCGAAACAGAGACGACCCTGCAAAGTGTAAACATAGTAATGCCTATTAAGATAAAACCTTTTACGCAATCATTTATCAGCTCTTATGTCTAAAGATGATTGGCTGCTTTTGATATGAAAAGTTGAGATGATTGTATTGGAAGAGGCAAATGTGGTTAACTTACGTTGAACCTAGGAAGAAGGCAAGGGAAAGATGGAAATTGAAGAGGAATACAGAGACAACCGCGGTAAGAAGCATCGCCACTGATGTTGAATAAACCTACATACCGATTAATATAGTTAAATCCCGTGTACAAAAGTGACTACTTAGAGGAATCTGCTGGCGAATGAACGTGCGTTTGCGAATCTAATACCTTTACAATATTGTCTGCATATTTCATCACCATCGACACAGCAATGCCACTGCAAAACAAACAACAGAAGATTGTTATAAATGTGTTAACTTCACTAACTTCCATTAGAGTTAAGAGAAGAGCCTGGCCTCTAAAGTAGCTTTTTACCTGAGGGCATGATTAAGAATCATGAGTGCTGTGATGAATGAGTAACCGTGGAAGAATCCCCTGAAAATGGAAAACCGGTCCATTCAATACCAGAGCAGGTGTGAAAACAGCATGATAACTCAGCCAGCAGAAAATAATGAACTCTACACCGAGACTATATACAAGTACTATTTTCTTTAAGGTACATAAAAAGTGGGAAATTGTCAATGGAGACGCACACAATCAACCATATGACTAATTTGTAGCAATTATGAAAGGAGACAACTAAGAAGATGGATTTTGGATTTACTTATTTGCAACGGCGTCAAAATCTTGGATCACTATAGCAATAGCATTGAAAGCCATCCCAAAGACGTATAGCCAGAAGTTCTGTACATTTATATTCCTTGAAGGCCGCTTTTTTATAATCGCCTGCCAAAATGGAAAGAGACCCCCTTATCAGCTATAAAACATAAATTATCAATGAGATTATCAAATTATATTGTTTTAAACAAAAGAGTAAATCAGTGTTACACACACACACAACAAACAAAAAGCAAAGCAGTGCTAGCTTTGGGTATATAAAGTATAGAGTCCTAAATAAGCTCACCTCTGTGTACACTCCGGCAAAACCACTTAAAAGAGCCATGACCTAGAAACGCCAACAAATGATTATATCAATTAGTGTGGAAGATGCTTCACAACTCTTAGTAGATAATTAGCATGCTAAAGTGGCTAGCAACTTACAATCGCCATAGTCCAGCCAGGAAGAGACGTCTGAAGAACACGATCAGAGCTACAAAATAAATTTCCAATATGAGAGTATGTAATAGAAAAACCAGTAGAAATCTCAAAGTTTGCAGGACAAAAAAATATATGCCTTAACAGAAGAGAAAATGAGCTTTTTATTTCATGCATCATATGCAAGAATCAATGACGCTCATCTTGATAGCAGTCAATAAAATCAAAGGGGAAAGGAGTCAAGAGCCAAATTTACTTTGAATTCAACTGAGCAGTGGTGCATCCGCAACATAATAAAATGAAACCCGCCCACTGAATCTCGCTCAATCTGTTAGAAAAAGATAGCAAGCACACAGATTAAACAGAGACTCTTCCCACTTGAAGGAATTGAGGGGAATATAAAATGGCAAGCTTATGGATTCCAAGATCAACTATTCACTGCAAGATATGAAATCCATTTTGATAAACAAGTAACCTACTTTCTCTTGAGTATAATCCTGTACAAGACACCAGTACTTATGATGTTCAAGTTCTTCAATATCTGATAGCCTGGAGCGTCTACATATGCAAAAATATAGTACTGCCACATAAAAAGGAGACACCACAAGTAGTTAGATACATATTAACATAATAACCAGAACTTACAAACATCTGACATAAACCACACACAAAAAAACTCAGGAAATCCCACCTGTAACAGATTCTTGAAAAGATACAATGCTGCAGGAATCGGAAAGACTTTGACCTCATCATATGTTGTGCTTAATCTGATTCACACACAGAATTTAGGTATCAGTAAGACAAATAACTCAATAAGCAATAGTCATTTTCAAAGAAATGCATAGTCACGCCTCCACAGATAGAGATGAGAAGTCATTCTAAGAAACTAAATCCCTACAAAACCAGTTCGACCTCTGAATTTTAAGGAAACTAAATGAACACTGAAACTCATAGCAATTTCCCTGAAACCACACCCATTAAAGCATATCGAGTAGTAAACGAAAACATAACCTATTATCGTCAGTAACACCTTCGTTTTTCCATATCCTTGTCAACGCAAGCAGAGACAACGCACATTTCAAAGTCTCAACCTAATATCCAAAGATCAAACAAACTCACTATTTAGCAATCTTGATCCAGAAATGAAATTTACACATACATTACATCACTCCAATTTCAATACAACGATCAAAAACTCACCAAAAAGTTCGCAGTAGTAACACTATACTCATACTTCCCAGCTCGTTTCGACCATACAATTAGTATTGCTTGAGAACTCGTCAAAATCGTCAATGCACATGTTACTACACCCCTACACTCCAAAAACAACAAGTTCAACAAACAAACAAACAAAAAACGAAATCTCCATAATTTCACCATTTCTACATTCAAAAGACGAACACAAAACTCACTTTCGTTTCCAATTTATACGTTCACTAGATCCAACACCTAAAGTAGCCATAGCAATATTACTCGAAGCAACTGCGAAATCGAAGCAACAATGAGTATACAGAACGTACAATCGAAGTGGAGATTGAAGAAAGTGAAAGAAAAATTCTCACCGGTGTGAGATTTTCCCTTTAAGCTCTCGAGATCAGTATCCACGACGTCGTGATCGTCCTGAAGCACAGTGTGAAATTGAGCATTTAAGAGAGATTCGAAACCTAAATCGAAAGATAAAGATAGTGAAAGAGAACAATGGAGAGAAGCAACGAACCTCGTCTTTGATTTTCCGGTACTCCATTGATGAAGCTTCTCAGATCTCTGTGATCTCTCTCTGCTCTCAACACACTCAAGCTAAACAATGGCAATTTCGGTAAATTTAATGTTAGAAAAAAAAAAAAAAAGCTTAAGAATTTGTTGTTGGGCTTCGAAAGTCCAATAAAGATGGCCGAATTTGTATTCTCTCTTTCGACCACCGCTGTAATTTTTTCTTTTTTTTTAACCTAACTATCTTATCTTATCTTATTATATAAAGTAGAGTTTGTTAAAATTGTAACTCACGATATCTTGACACGTGTCTAATATCGATCGAGATGATGACATGTGTAAAAAAAATAAAAACGGAAAACTAACAAAAAAAACTGTTAAATAATTAAATAAATAGTGAAAAGAAAAAATTGTAATAGTTTAACTTAATTAGAAAAAAATAATAGAAACCTAACAAAACAAATTGTTAAGTAACTAACTAAATAGTAAAAAGGAAAATTCTAATAGTTCAAACTAATTAGATTTTTTTTATTTATAATAGTCTAAAATAATTAGGAAATAAAATAAAATTTATAATCCAAACTACATATATAAAAAATTAAGAAAGAAATCGAGAAGATATATAAGTGGCAAAAAAAAACTGAAAGTATAGAATGAATAGTTAGTAAAAACATTAACCTAAAGAGATTATAAAAAAAAAAAAAAATTATAGAAAAAATAAAAGAATCTTATTATATAAAGGAGAAGTGATTTGAAATAATTTATATTTTCTATCTTGCGGTTAACAAAATACAATTTATGATAAATAAATTGATAATTATACCGGTTTCAACTTAAAATACGATTATACGGGTTTCAATTTAGAATATACTTATATGTGTTTTAATGTAGAATATAATTATAAAAATCATAACTATATAAATAATCAATTGTAATATCTAATACCCGCATATTGTGCCGGTCCTAATATAGTCTTATTATATAAAAGAGAGTTTGTCAAAATTGTAACTCACGAGATCATGACATGTGTCTATTATCGATCGAGATGATGACACGTGTTAAAATGGTCTATTTAAAATCAAGCAATTAGAAAATTAAAGATATCATTATGTTAAACCAATCAAATAAAGACACATTAACATTTTTTTATTGTTTCATTAACATATTTCTAAAAACCAAACCAAATTTTATGTAAGTTATAATAAAAAAAGCAAAATATAAATACCATTATGTTAACAAAATAAATGTTACATCACAAAAAAGAATTTTTTTATATAAAAACAAAATAAATGTTAAACCATAAATTATTTTATAAGGAAAACTAAACATACATTCAATCTTATAAATGTTAAACCATAAATTATTTAAAAAGGAAAAGTAAACATACGTTAAACCTTCCAAAAAAATTATTACTTCAAAAAAGGCAAATCCCAAAACTATATAATAACACACACCTCCCACAATTTAACATACACCTCAAATCCTCAAATTTCTTTGAATACCACCTCCACAAATCAGTCAAAACTATTTAATTTTCGATCAATTAGATCGAAATCGTGTTTACCGTCGAACTGTTGCATGTATTCTTCGAAAGTGGGAAAGTAGAAATCTTAAAGCAAATAACGTACTTATGAGAATGAAAGTTCTTCTACTTGGTGAAAAGGTTAATATATATCAATTATATCAAATTTTAAATTCTTCAACTTATCCAACATTTACCATACCTTCTTGATATTGTAAAAAATAAATTTATTAACCTAACATAAAAAAGAAAATTTACAAAATAAAATAGTAATATATTATAATTTTATTTTTTACCAAGCTTTTAAAAATAATTGATGTTTATTTATAAAATAGATTTAGTTTCAAAGTATATAAAAGTTCAAATATGATTTAAAACCTTATCATTCATTTAGATGAATTATTTTTATAACTTTTTTGAAAATTTAAACTCGTTATTGATTTTCTTACTCACGTAATTTATGACTATATTAACATGGTTTTAATTTAGAATATAACTATATGGGTATAACTATACAAATTATCAATTTTAATATCAAATACCCGCATATTATGCGGGTCCTAATCTAGTCTTATATAATATTTTAAGGTTCCACTAAGTTAAAACTTTGATAAGTTGTCATGTGTCACTTTTGGTGTTGACAATTAATATCCAATTTCATATTTAGAACCTAATTTTTACTTAATTGTGATATTTACCTTTCTAGAATTTAGAATTTTTGTATTGACTTTTTAAAAGAAAAATGTGATATCAATTTTAATTTAAAGTAAACATTTAATATCAAATTATCTTCATGAATTAATTGAAAATATGTGTGAAATCGATCGAAATGATGACATGTGTCAAAATACTACAATTATGTTAACCAATAAAATAAAGACACATTAACATATTTTCTTACTGGTTCATTAACATATTTCTGAAAGGCAAATCAAACTCTAAAGTAAATTGTTTAAAAAAAATATATATAGATACCATTAAGTTAAACAACAAAAAGGCATGTTAACATATTTTTTAGTGTTTAATTAACATATTTAAAAACTAATACCAAATCAAAAGAAATTTTTAATAAAAAGGAAAACAAAACAAAATTGAAATAAACGGAATTAATGAAAAAATATAGTATTATCAAAACTACGGCAAAAAACTGCATAACAATTAGATAGAAGATCGTCAATGGAATTGGAAAAAAAAAAATTAAATATCGACAAAGAAATATAGTTGTCATCATGGTCAAATAAACTAAGGCAAATAAGTTTCATACTAATTAAAAAAATTAGACAATACAACTAAAAAAAGAAAACTAAGCTTAAAAACGATATAATTGTCATTATGTTCAAATAACAAATTGTTGTTACTCAAATAAAAAGGTATAATATCATATTTTCAATTAGCAAACGAAAATATATAATTTTATATAATACATGAAGACCGTTCCCAATTTTAATATGACATCAATTTACTTTATTCTCTTAGTCAAACGAATTATAAGTTCAAAGTAAAATGATACAATATGAAAAGATTATTTATGCAGTTGAAAAAAAGTTATCTAATAATTATACGAATTTCAATTTAGAATATAATTTTACGGGTTTTAATTTATAATATAATTATACGGGTCACAACCTAGGTTGCATGGAAACTCCATTTTATGACGTTTCACGTTTCGGAATCGGAATCGGAATCGGAATCTCGTGGAATCTCTTGGAATCGTCGTGGAATCGCGATTCCAAAAATCACAATTTTGGAAGCGCCTTGGGAGCGTCTGATTCCAATTTGGAAGCGCCTTGGAAGCGTCTGATTCCATTTTGGAATCGCAATGGAAAAATTAAATATTAGAAAACTTAAAAAGTTTTGATATTTTTATAACTTAGAGAGAAAACTCCCTAAAAATATGAATCATCACATCCCTAGTCACTAAGAAGTAAAAACGATTATGATTTCGCTCACAATCTCTGTAGAATGACTCTTTAAGCTTTCAATGTATCTCTCGGCAATCTCGTAGAATAACATGATATGTTTCATACTATATGTAATGAAATTATTCTTCAAAGATATGAATTTGAAGATTTTTCCTTCGACAAACCAGAGTTGGAAGCAATTTTATTTGATTGACCAAATAAAAACTAAAATGAATATATAATCTAAATCTTTGATTTTAGTATTATGAGTTGTTTATTCTAGTTAAGTTACTTAATACTTTTATGTATTGGATTTATGATCCAATTTGCAAACGAAGTTTTTCAATTTGGTTTAGCTTTGAATGTTAAAAAGTATATATATATATATGGTTTAGTTTTACGCTTCCAAAACGTACCCGCTTCCTAATTTTTTCAAAAAAATCGCTTCCGCGTTTCCGAACGTTTCGCTTCCACGTACCCGTTTCCGATTCCATGCAACATAGGTCACAACTACATAGATTATCAATTTCAATATCTGATACCCGCATATTATGCAGGTCCTAATCTAGTTAATGAGAAAACACTATCTGTATTGGAAATCTAAGTGGGTGAGTATTGTTTTTACATAAGAAAAGTTAAAAGTTAGTGATCTTGCAGAATGGGCCAGAGAGTCCGCCTTAAGATTAACAGAACGTGGAATGTGAGATGATGAGAAGTTGGGTAAACGATCTTGTAAGCTCCTGAGCTTGATTGAGGGAAATCGAAAACGTCGGCTACTCCTCTGGGTGGTTGACGATATCCACCAGGTCAGAACAATTTGTTATAAAGGCCGGACACTCCATATCTCTTTCCAAAATGCAAGTCATTGCCCATATTAGTGCTTCTATCTCCGCATGTAAGAGAGTCTTGCGCTTACTTTCACCTTGTGCACATAGAAGTAGAATAGTACTTCCATGGAGACATACCCATCCCAAACCCGAAAAGTTCCATGTGTCCTTCCACGAACCGTCCACTTGACATCGCATTCGTTGTGTATCCAATGGCATCGTATGTGTTACCTCACTTATGATATCCTCTACATCACTCTCCTTCGTTTGTGAAGCCATCCACTCTTCGCCGAATTCAAAGCAACTTGCGTTTCCGTCCCTATCCTTTTAAACACTCTTTTATTTCTTGATTTCCAAATATACCACAATAACCAGGGGTATATATTACAATCCACATTATTGGTATTTGCACTCGTGATCCTCCAAAAAAGATAGTCCATATTTGCATAAACCGAGGAATATGGTAGAATTTCTCTTCCACTCGGCGCCAAAAACCGTGTCCAAATATCTTGGGATTTGGACACTCAAATAAAGCATGGACAAACGCGGTAATTAAATTATCTAATACCAAAATTTATTTACTATTCAAATGTATTAAGGACAATTCTCCCAAATGAAGTTTTGTTATAAAATTACAGTCATTGTTATAAACCAAAATTCTATCCCTAAAACCTATATTCCAATTCTATAGATTTCAACAGAATTTATTTGTCAGTCTATAAGACTTTCAAAAAATAGTTTGGTTATTCTCTACTCATGCATCGAAATCGATTTAGTTTATTGTATTTGTATTAACGATTGCATCAAGAATGGTGTACTTTGTAAATTTCTTATGATATCAATATATTCACTTGTACAAAAAAGAAAACTATGTTGTGTATTAATTATTAAGTTTCTTATTAGTAGTGGTGACTTTACATTAATAAATGTTAAAGGTATTAGTATTATTGGCAAAAAAAAAACATATAGTTGTCAAAAATATAAGGTACCCAATAAATAATTTTAGAGTGTTTGAAAAACAGTTGTTTATAATACTCCCTGAGTTAATGTTTCAAAGATCTTATTTTAGATTTATCCTATATGTATAAAAAGAAAAACACAATAAAAACTATAAAAAAACAAAGTTGTTGTAATATAATTTTTCATATTAATATATTAGATTAACATAAAAATTTGTAAATTTAGTAAAATAGTATATGCCAACTTACAATATGCATCCATGTTATTTACTAAATTAAGAGAATTTCAATATAAAAGAATTAAAAAGTAAAAAAAAAACTAATACTACAGAAAAAAAGCATACAATACATAGATCAAATTATTTTGGCCAACAACTATATATAGAGATTTATATTTTTAGCTTTAATCTTAAAACTCCTCAACAATTGTTTTTAGAAGATTCATAGTTGCAGAATGAACGAAACAAAAATTGAATGATAAATATCAGAGAAATTATGTCATATATTTGTTTTTCTACTCATAATTAAGTATCTAACATGGCCTAATCAAAAATTAAGTGAGTATCATTTAGATCACATAAAATCTCTATTATACCCTTTTTTATTCGAAAGCTTTTAGTAAAGAAAATTAAAAATAAATCAAATACTCAAATTACCTAAATCTAAACACTATTTTAAGTCACCACTGTCCACACTATTCGTCTCTTCTTCAGAAAACAATAAAAATAATTGTGATATATTAAAAAAACAATCGGGTAACCCGTGTGTTACCCTAAACTTATATGAGGTTTTTTGGGTTACCCTACTAATACATGGATTTATTTTGGGTTTTTTTATTTTAAAGTTCTTTACGGGCATGTTTGTTTTGGGTTCGGGTTGGATAGAGTCTTTTTACCCGTGACAACCCTACAGTTCTTCTTCTCTCTTTCGATAACAAATCCTGACATTCTTTTTTTTCTTTCTTTTTTTCTTTTTATAATGTTATGTCATGTCTCTTTTGATTCATCTCCTAACCACCTTTTGATATTCTCCTAATTCTTATCTTCCTCCTCATCTGCTGTGTGCATCTCTTTCTTGTCTTCTTCTCCTTATTTTAAAAATTCATATCGGATGCACAACGATTTCTTCCCCTTCAGACTCTTTATTTTTCTCCGAATATGAAAGATCATAATATATCTAATCGGTTGTTTTGTTCTGGTCGATAAGAAGATGAATGGTGAAATGATAACTAACTATATTGATTAACGATATTGGTAAACATTTATCAAAAATCTAGAAATGAATTGATCATTGTAATGTTATATAGTGAACTATATTATTTGAATGGTAACTAAAGTTTGCATAGTGAACTGTATTATTATTATTTAGATAAATAGCTAACTAACGTTTTTATATTAAACTATTTTGATAATTGTTGATGAAAAATAGCTAACTATTTTTATTTTAATCACTATAAATGAGATAATAGCTAACTATATTGATTAACAATATTGATAAATATAAACCAAAAGATATTCAACTAAATTGGTTATTGTAATATTTATATAGTGACCTTTATTATTATTATTTGAATAACTAACTAAGGTTTGGATAGTGGACTATATTATTATTTGAAGATATAATCCACTATTCTGGGTATAATTTTAGCTAACTATAACAATATAGAAAGAAACATAATATAGTTAACTATACATGTCCAATTTTGCTTTCTAGATCTCTGCCAACTATGATTAATTTAGATATTTTTTATGATGAAAACATATGGCTGTTAGAACCTTTTTTCAAAAAAAAGAAGTTTAAGGATAAATGATGATAACCTTTTGATTTATTAATATTTTCCTTAATAATTCTTGTAAGGGCAATTTTGTCCAATTATGTTTTCTCTTTATTAGATAACTAAATCTAATTATTAACATGCCAGTTCCCTAATTATAGCTTCCCAAAGTAATATTTTGCTAATTAACCATAAATATAATAAATGCATCATAATTCATAAGTATTATTTATAGGTCTAATTTAGCGAACTATAACAATATAGAAAGAAGATAATATAGTTAACAGTACATGCCCAATTTTGCTTTCTAGATCTCCACCAACTATGATTAATTTAGATATTTTTTATGATGAAAACGTATGGTTGTTAGAACTTTTTTTTCAAAAAAAAAAGTTAGGGATAAATGATGATAACCTTTTGATTTATTAATATTTTCCTTAATAATTATTGTAGGGGCAATTTTGTCTAATTATTTTTTCTCTTTGTTAGATAACTAAATCTTTTTTTTGTTTTGTCAACCTAACTATTAATCAATAAAATCCTTCCGTACTGGAGATCCAAGATGGGGAGAGTTGCTTACATACGAAAAATTTAAAGCACGGGATCTTGCTGAACGGGCCAAGCAGTCCACCGTTAGATTAATAGTGCGGAGAATTAGCGATAATGAGAAGTTGGGTATCTGATCCTGGAAGCTTCTGTTCTTAGCACTAAGAATATGCTAGTTCCCTAATTATAGTTCCCCAAAGTAATATTAAGCTAATTAACCCTAAATATAATAAGTGCATCATAAGTATTATTTATAGGTATAATTTTAGCTAACTATAACAATACCAAAAGAAACATAATATAGTTAACTATACATGCCCAATTTTGCTTTCTAGATCTCCTGCCAACTATGATTAATTTAGATATTTTTTATGATGAAAACGTATGGCTGTTAGAACCTCTTTTCCAAAAATAAGAGTTAGGAATAAATGATGATAATCTTTTGATTTATTAATATTTTCCTTAATAATTCTTGTAGGGGCAATTTTGTCTAATTATTTTTTCTCTTTGTTAGATAACTAAATCTAATTATTAACATGCTAGTTCCCTAATTATAGTTCTCCAAGTAATATTATTCTAATTAACCCATATAATAAGTGCATCATAAGTATTATTTATAGGCATTTAAAGAGATGCTAAGATTTTTAATTAAGACCTCAAATTATTATAGTGAATCTTCCGATACAAAACAAGCAAGTAAGAAAAGAAAATCCAATTCAACTACAGTTTGTAACTTTGTATAATAAGTGCAGCATATGTATTATAATTTAGTACAAGTTTCAAATATTTAAGATGGCTGAAATGTGTTTTATATCCATATAATTGTATTGATTAACGCATTTATCAAATTATTTTATAAAGAAAGTTGAATGGATTTTTTTTTATTATGATTATGCATGTAAACTGGCAAATCCTCTGTTATTCAAACATGCATTTTACAAACTCTTTTAAAATCCCATGTTATTAAACTTGTGATTTAAAAATCTACCACAAAATCCAGTGTTATTGGAAATGTTTTAAGTAGTGGATTTATAAGACTTGATGTGATTTTAATGTGTTTTGGTGGATTTTCTTAGTTAAAAATATGACAAAACAAATCACATGGTTTTAGATGGGATTTCATAGTGTTTTATCTAAAATCATAACAACTTCTTAAACTTGTTGTTGTGTATATCTATAATGTATTTAACCTATATTCACATATATGTATATATACCAAAAACAAAATTGTTTGCCACATGAAAGAAGACACCATAAATAATTGGGGTGGTTTCCAAAATAACCCAGAATTTGAAGTCAATTACAAATCTATACCCCATTTTCTCTCTCATCAAATTGTTTTCAAAAAAACCAAAACAATCAACTTATTTACGGAAATGCCATTATATCTGAATTATTATTTTTTTTTTTGAAAATCAGACATTTGATTTCACAAACAAACACCCAATTATATCAACTTATTTACGAAAATGCCATCGCCATCAAGTTTCACAACCACCATGAACAACCAAATTGAAGCTCTTCAATGCATCTCCATCTGATTTTCGTGCATAAATACATCACAAACCAACTTATAGCTTCATGAACTACCATTTCATCTCCAATTTCATCCAAAACACTATGTAAATGAGCATTTGAAAAATTCTCTCACTCACAATCTCTTGAATTTTCGTGGTTTTTGCTAGATAATGTCTGGGCTTCGTAGTAAACAGTTAGAGTAGGGATTTTGTGTGTTTAAACGAGCTAAAAACAAGGATCTACAGCGAAACGGAGCTAAAAACCGTATTTTCCGATCTGGTTCAGACGAGTAGACTTCGTCGGACGTCTGCTGGTCAACGAGAGGTTAGATTTGCAATTGACTTTTTTCATATTTTTTACGTAGACTTCTCATAGAAGTCTGCTTGTGTTCCTTTATTCTCCTTTGACAAAAAAAAAAAATCAGTAGACTGCACGGGAAGTCTACTTAAAAAATGGGTTAGTTTCTCATTTGACCAAAATGTTGACTTTTTTTAGCAGACTCTGTACGCGATTCTACTAGCAGACTTCCCTCAGAGTCTGCTCGACTACGTTTAGGTTATTTTTTGCAATTGACTTTTTGTTGACTTTTTTGAGTAGACGCTATTTAAAGTCTACTCTATACGGTGAGGTTAGTTTTGCGATTGACCAAAATTTCGAACATTGACTTTTTGAAAATCTTTAGAGTAGACTTCCCCTGAAGTCTGCTGCAAATTGAATTTTCAGCAGACTTCTGGGGAAGTCTACTCGTTAATTAATTCGATATTAATTCGATATTTGGTCAAACACAAAACTAACCTGTTTTTTAAGTAGACTTCTTTAAGAGTCTACTAAAAAAGTCAAAAATAAGTCAATTGCAAATGTAACCTCTACTGTTCAATAGACTTCAACCCGCAGTCTACTAAGGTGCGTAGACTTCCGTTGGATGTCTGCTAGATATTTATGGTATTAGAAGTCTACCGCGGAAGTCTATTGAAAAAGTCAAATTGCAAATATAACCTATTTTTACAGCAGACTTCTGGAGAAGTCTACTACTGAAAGTCAACATTTTAGTCAAATGCAAAAATAACCTCGGTAGACTTCAATTAGGGTCTACTACGGAAGAAGACTTCCGTTAGAAGTCTACTGGGTTTTGCCGTAATTGCAAAAACTAACCCATTCGATAGACTTCTATGGAAGTCTACTAGTGAACGTTAAACGCAGTCTTCTGGCGCAGACTGCTGGTGAAGTCTGCATTTTTACGTTTTTAAAAAACGAATTTATAGCTTATATATAATACATTTTCAAGATTTTCTTGCTCTCACATGTGTGTTTTCTAATATGTGATCTTCTGTATGGGTTTGAGATATTTAAATGCAATATTTATGGTGTAAATCAATTTTCTTGTTTGAGTAGTAATTAGCTTTTCACGGTAGACTTCTTCAAGAGTGTACTAGTAGACGGCATGAGAAGTCTGTATTTATATTTTTAGGAAAACATTATTTTAAAATTATGTATAACGAAATTTTAAGATTTTATTGGTTTCAAATGTGTGTTATATTATTGCTGTTTTTATGTACTAGTTTGACATCTTCAGCTGTAATGAAACTATTTAATTCTGATTAATTAGTTTTTTCACAGTTTAGTAGACTACCGTTGAAGTCTATGAGTAGACTGCGTATGAAGTCTGTATTTTTAAGTTTTTTAGAAATGCATTTAAAACTTATTTATAATAAATTTTTGAGATTTTCTTGTCCTCATTTGTGTGTCATCCATTCTGTTTTCTTTTGTATCAGTTGGACATATTTAAATGCAATATTTATGACAAATATCAATTTTCTTGTTTGACTACTACTTAGCTTATATTAGTAGATTTCAGATAGAAGTCTATGAATAGACGGTAGGTGAAGTGTACTCGTAATTTTTTTAATACAAATGCATTTTAAAATAATATATATTGATATTTTATTTATGTTTTACAATTACATGTCTAAATCTTAACATCTACTTTCTATAATTATATTCAACTAATTTCTATAATTCTAAAGACCTAATTTTTTCTAAGTATGGGTTTTGATAAAAGGTTTTAGGAAAATTGTATGCATTGTAGAAGTTAGATTTGTTAAGTAGAGCGCATGGTATATGTGTTATGTGTTGTTGATTAACGTACTCTTTTCTTGTTATATTTGTGGTCTTTCATATAACAATTGACAAAGTCTAAAAATTTCGGATATCTTTTTGGTCTAGTATTTCCACACTTCTATGTTCCTTGTTAGAACCTTGTTACCAAGGTCAAATTTAAGAGAAATCAATTCTTTTTACCTCTATAACTAGTCTCTTTGCCGACTGTTAGCTTTTTGTTTTGTTTACATGATCCTGACATATTTGGTCGGACATCATATATATATCATTTTCCCATTCAAACCATATACTACATAATAAAAAATTCTTATAAAGAAATTTGGAGTAAAATAATTAAACTTCTTTCTTAATAAACAAAACAATACTCATTTTGTATATATTTCGAGACCTTGAGTCATACAATCGTTTTTTAATGCAAATGGAACAAACAATTAGACACCACAATGACTTCTAAACTGAAAGTAAACTCTCAATATCTGCTCCCGGTACACTGCTTTTGTGGGCTAACACAAAGAAGGCCTCCCCAACTTGAGAACAAACAAAGCATGGGAATGAGCAGATGGAGAGTGTAGCAATGATACAAGTCTTTGTCTTACCACCTAGAGAGTCTCATAAAAGCCATGTTTGCTTACTATCCCTGCAAAAGACAAATAGCCACAATTTACTTTCCAAAAAACAAAGATTTGGGGACTATTAAGACACACAACATCATCAACAACACCAGCCGAGTGTTTAAGGTTGGGGACTATAGGATACAAGGTTAAAGCCCTGCAAAATTCAACCAGTAATTTCCACAATACGAGTGTGATTTCGGAAATTAAGGATTATGGTACGAAAATCAATGCAACACAAAGTATAATATCAATCAGAGGTACAACTTAGATTCATATGTCAATAAGAATGCATGCCACATACCTGAGCACAAACCATACTCAAGGCCTCACATTGCATTCATAAATGCTTGATGCTGCTTCACGGCTCATTTTTCTGTTGGTTCTCTTTCTCTCATGATCTATGACAGCAAGGAGAGAAAAAGCTGATAGATCAAAACATCAAGGAGGGTAAACAATCAACAGAGAAAAGAGTAAAATGAATACTAGTATTTGGCGTCAATGATTTATCTGCATCTAGACACTAAAATTTCTAGATTTTGCTTTTGGACACTTCGATTATGATCTATGTCCCCTTGACACTCAAATCTAGACATTAACAACAACAAAAAATAAGAACGTTTGATGATCAGAGAAGCAAAATAAATGCAAATGGAAATGAATCAAGCAAGTCAAACAGAGTTGGACCTTTTTGAGATGTGAGAGAGCGTCAAGTTTTTAGTAGAATCTGAAAGTTACTTAAATACCTCATAATTTTGCATGTTCAGACCTGAGTAAACTTCCATGCGGCCTTATATGCACCTGATTCTGCAAAGAGGAATGATTTTGCATCAGATTGTAAGGTTTCAAAATTAGTATGAAGTATTTAACTCAGTGTAATGTGTAACATACCAGCTTATTGGAGGATTGAAGATCAGTGTACGATGAATTGTTGTTGATCCCAAACCTGCTTGGGAAACTTGTTTTCTTTTCTTCCACGTTAGAGCTCTATACGTATTGAATACACACATGTACCGCCCGTCAAGTACTCTCCTGATACAGCCTGGGAGACGCCCCAATACAGCTACAAGGAGAATAATCAAGAAAAGAAATGAAACTAAGTTAGAAAATAGGCAGTCTTAAAAGCTTTAATTAACCAAAAGGCGATTGAATAGAAACCCTCTTACCAATATGAGAGGTTAAATAAGCTTGAACTCTAATTTCGAGAACTGAATTGTTTATAAAATTTATAAACTTCTTACTTTCCAGCCTGAGTGCCAGCTTTGTGATCTTCGGAAATGTGAACATCAGGCAAGAGATTGTTAAACAGCGATATAAACAGATAAGAAACCCCGTTGCACAGAATATAAGCAAGGAAGAAGAAAATAAACAAAGAAGTTGCATACAGTTAGGCTCTGAACATTTGGAACTGTTAACAGAACTTCTCCACCTCCACCTGGAGCTACTCCACGGGCTTCGATTTTAAGGTCTAAACCTTCCTTAGGGACTCCAAAACGGGTTAAGATACGTAAGGTAGTGGAACGGAATGTGTCAACGCTCGGGTCTCCTGCATCATTTGTAACTCCTGCAAAAATAAATATTTCCTTGCTTGATCATAATGAATCCTCGTGCTTCTGACATAAGCTGTAAACCGCTTGTTCTCTTTCAAATTTACTCTAATGAAGCTCAAAAATTGCAAGATAAAGGATTCATTCAATAGATACAATACCCAAAAAACATTCAACTAATTCACAAGATTTTATCTTCTTCAAGCCAACATCCAATAGAAAAGCTAAACGGAATTCAGGTTTTTGCAGATACTACAAGAGCAAAATAGCTTACCTCTAAGCCTAATCGAAAGTGGCTTCTTTGCAAATAAACCTAACACAAGCAGTGGCTCCAGATAATAGCCAATGGATCGACTCAGAGCACAGTTGTGAACCAAGTTCTTCCCTCCCATTATAATTCCAGGCTTGTACTTAAATTGAGTCCCTGCACAAAGAGATATTACACCATATTAACCAATTCTGATAGATAAACATAACACATTCACATAACACACATTCTTGAGTCTCTAGTAAACTATTCAAAACAACTTGTAAATGATCAAAACTCAAACTGAACAATATAACCACACTTGTACAATCTAGACTCAAATCTATGTATAAGTAGTAGATTAGCTCAAGCATAAAACCACAGAGGAAGTTATCAAAATCAACGAATCAGTACTAAAATGGAGCAACAAGTAACTGAAGTAAAAATGGAAAATTCAACTTTTTTTAAGAAACCCATAACCTAAAATCGATGAAACAGTACTTACCAATCTCGTTAATCATCGGAGACAGTTTCGAAGAGTCGGAGAAGAGAAATCTCGTAAGGACGGAGACCAGGAATCATGTCATCGTCACGAATCTCTGAAATTAAAATTGGTGTTGAAGAAAGGGTCGAGAGGAGAAGCCTCTGCCTAAAGCTTTGGCTTCCTTTGAGCCGCCTCAGCGAGTAACCTCTCCTCAGCGACTAGACCCACGTGGCTATCCACCGATAAACGCTTCCGGGAACACTACTAGCTGAGAACCAAGATCCGCCACCTCAGCGAGTAACCTCTCCTCCTTATCTGTTCTCATCGGATTAATCAATCAAGTGAATCGGAATTTTGAGAAAACGAAGAAAGAGTTGGAGAAAAAGGGGAACCTAGAGATGAAGTATATGGTACTTCAAACCATAACCCCGGATCCGAGGAAGTAGATGATCCATAAACGAGAAACACATAAACAAGTATGAAACCTAGCAAAAAAAGAGATTGTTGGATCGCCGTTTTTGAGAGAGAGAGAGGAGAGATTGGGTTTTTTAACAAAATTAGGTTAATTGTGAAACTTTTCTTTATATACAGAGGTACAAAACCCGGTTAGGTTAAAATTTTCGGTTTAGTAGACTTCATTTTGCAGTCTGCTAAACCCTCAATGCTCAACGAAACCCTAAACTCACAGTAGACTCTATCAGAAGTCTACTAGTTTGAGTAGACTACTAATGAAGTCTACTATCAGAAAACGTAAATTGATTCTTTTCAATGATTATTCAAAACCCTAAATAAAAACTTATACAAAACATTCAAAAAGGTTAATATATTCACAAGTTAACACTTTTATGCAAATTTTACATTTTGAATATAAAAATGATAAACGCTAAATCTAACCCTAAGTGTAAAAACATGTTTGAAACCTATAAATGTCAAACTATTACCCATATTTCATACTCGTAACTCGGCCAATTATGCCAAATGATGTACATCAGTCTAAATTTTACATCATCTTATAGTTAATTCAACTTAAAAAGTCAAACCCTACACTACGGTTTATAAAACGAAACACTAAACCATCCAAACCCTAAACCCTAAACCCTAAACCATAAATAATAATCTAATTCCTAAAACTAAACCACTACAACCGTAAATAAACTCATAAAACCTATAAATATCAAACATTAAACTACCAACATTGATATATCATGGTTTTTACCGGTTTTCGACCATGATATAAGTCTTTTTATCGAGTCTTTTCGTTGTATTTCGAGTCTTTTTAGTATCTTAACAGGTTATTGCACGTGAGGAGCTTATTTGGTGAATACGGTGCATTTTGGAACGTAAACAAGGTTGGAGCCGGATTTTGCAAGAAAAGAAGCTGATATGAAGTAGCCTGTCGATCGACAGCCCAAAGAAGGACGATCGATCGACAGCTACACTACAACCTGTCGATCGACAGACACAAGGACGATCGATCGACAGGTGCTCGCAGAGACCGACCTAAAGAAGGAAAATTGTTCCTTTTCGGGCCAGAAGTTACCAATAAACCGTCATAAAAGCCCACCACGAGTTTTACCTCTATAAATAGTTTATTTTAGGTTTTTAGATCAGGGACTTTTAGTTTTTACTTAACAAAGTTGAGAGAGCTTTAAGAGAGAGATTTTTCAGGGTTTTTAGGGAGACAAGTTTACTTCATTACTTTGAGATTCTTCGAACCCTATTGTAATTCTTCTTTTACTCTTTCTTTATGCATTATTATTCAGCTATGATTTGCTTTACCTCCATGTCTGAGTAGTTTGCTTGTTAGGTTTAGGGTAGTTCGAATGGAATGATGATGAATTGTTAGGATAAACTCACTTGTTAGGATTATCTGTTAGGTTCTTCACTGAGATTGCTTTAACTCTGATTTAGGATTGATCACTCTAAATTAGCTATCTTAGGTTGATATATTGACACGAAAGTGTAATAGATTAGCCAGAACTAGATCTTAGGTGAGCAAAATTACTTATTCGCAAAGAAATTTGGTTTAGGGATTTTGTGAACAAATTGGACTTGAATTTAATGCTTGTTTAAATTGATTGAATTCGCAAAGAAATTTGGTTTTCTAGGGTTTAGACATAGTTAGTTTTCGCAACGACAGTTGGTTAATTATACATTAGTGTTCCAAGTTCTAGAACGGTTCTTAATTAAATCCTGATTTTGTTTAACCTGCAATTCTGATTCATCCTGAGAATTACCCAAAAGCCTAGCACTTTGTTTAATTGAATTTTAAATCAACAATCTTTCTCTGTTTCGATTTGCTTTTGTCTTTATTTTATATTATTTTACTTAGCCGAATTTGAAGTCAATATTCCTATCGTTTGATTTGACTCACAGTGATTCGACCCCTACTACAAAGTTGAGAGAGCTTTAAGGTAGTTCGAATGGAATGATGATGAATTGTTAGGATAAACTCACTTGTTAGGATTATCTGTTAGGTTCTTCACTGAGATTGCTTTAACTCTGATTTAGGATTGATCACTCTAAATTAGCTATCTTAGGTTGATATATTGACACGAAAGTGTAATAGATTAGCCAGAACTAGATCTTAGGTGAGCAAAATTACTTATTCGCAAAGAAATTTGGTTTAGGGATTTTGTGAATGTTGGGGTCGGATTTCACCCGCTGAGCCTCGTCCTCCAAAGTTATGATGAGCAACGCGCATGTTTCAAGCAAGCAAGAGGTAATATAACCCCTAGGTCATTTCACCCACAGAAGAAGGTGAAGACCTCCTGAAAACCCCTAAATCCTTTGAACCTTCTACCTGTTGAAGGAACCTTCGAAGTGGTCTTCGTCTCGGGAGGAGCCATGATGCAGCGTCGGAGAGGTCACAGAGCCAGCAGAAGGCGCTGCAGAGACGAAGACTGCCTGGCACCGATGTCACTGAGCAGTGACACCGATGACAGGTAGTGGTGCCGACGTCACTGCCCAGTGACGCCGATGTGCCTGGCCTCATCGGCATCTAGGCAGTTGACATCGGCGCCTGAGCCTTTCCATCGGCTTCAGGTCCTTCAACACCCGTCAGAACTTCAGCAAGGGTTCCAGAAGGTTCAGCATGTCAAAGCCCAGCAGCGAAGCCCACGTAGGCTCGACCGACATAGGCGAAAAAGGCAATCCCTAAGGGTTTAGGAAAAAGGCTTAGCCGACTTAGGGGGATATATATAGGAATGCAGAAACACTTGTAAAGATTCATTCACACTTTTTATCACACAAGCAATACAAAGCAATTACAAACCCTAATTTCTCTCTGCTCATCATTGTTCTTCATAGCTTATCTTCAGAAATCTCTGCTTCCTTTTGAAACCCTTACAAATCTAATTGTGCGAATTCCGGCTTCCACAATTTGGCGCCGACTAAGGGGATCTAGAGACTTTCTTACACAAAAAAGCTACGTAACAACTCAAAGATGGTGAGCGGCGAAGAGAACACGTCCCGCAGAGAGAACCGGGAAAGAGAACCTTTGGTCGAGGCTACTGCTGCCAAAACCCCTGCTCATGGTGACCTACCCGAGGTGAAGAAGATGCTAGAAGACTTCCTCACCGAGCAGAAGAAGCAAGCCAAGATGATCGAGGAAAACTCAAAGGAACTCAAAGCTCTTTCGCGAAGAAAACGCGAAAGACCCAACACGGCGAGACTCAGGGCGCGCGTCGACCCTCAACGCCTCGACTTCTCAGCGCCTCGCACTACTCAGGGAAACCCAGAGGACCTACCACCACCACCACCACGTCGGGAAACGGACAAGTCTCCCGAACGCGTCGTGGATATCTCTGGCCAAGAAGAACCAGCTCCTACAAAGCGTGCACGCGCCTCTGATACTCGAAGAGCGTCAGGCTCTTCCAAGACAGAGATCGTGAAAGACACCTCGGAGTACACCAACTACTCTAGCAAAGAGCGGTACAAAAAAGAGCAAGAGCGTAGAGCGTTCAAACGCTCTTACGCTGCAGAGCTCGCTGCAGTAAAGGCTCAGATGGATCGGGTAACCTCAGACCTAAAGCGTACCCAATCGCAGATACACCACGGAACGGGGAAGGCTCCTGCCATCGCTCACGTACTAGAAAAAGCAAGGAACACACCCTTCGACAGTCGAATCGCGAAGACAAAAATCTCCGACCCTGGAAGAATCAAGTTACCAGTCTACGAAGGAACTACAGACCCTTCGGATCATCTGATGGAATTTGAAGTGGCCCTGGGGAGAGCAAACTTTAAAGAAGCAGAAAGGGACACCGTCTACTGCAAGCTGTTCGTAGAAAGTCTCAAGGGGCCTGCCCTTCAATGGTTCTACAAGCTGGAGAAGAATTCAGTTCACACTTTCCTCCAGCTTTCCGAGTTGTTCGTGCAGCATTACAACATCTTCATGGAGCGGAAAATCTACGACTCGGAACTATGGAATAACAAACAAGGCGAGACCGAGAGTCTTCGGTCTTTCATGACAAGGTTCAAGAACACGCTTTCAAAGGTTGAAGGTATCAGCAACAAGTCAGCCCTAGAAGCCTTGCGAGGAGCACTTCGGTGTCCATCTCCATTCTGGCAAGAGATGAGTCTCAACACGCCAACGAAGATCCAAGACGCTCTGCACCGTGCTGCTGACTTCGCTCGAACCGAAGAAAAAGTCCGTGCTAGGAATGGTGTGAATCCCGCCTACATCCAATACGAGGGAGGATCCAGAGGGGTCCATAACTACCAAGTGGAGTCGTCGGGTTACGAAGAACCGAAGGAGTATGACGAAGAGTTATACTGCGATTTCCACAAGGCAAATGGACACTCAACGGCAAAGTGTCAGGAGTTGGGGCAGCAGCTCATAGCCAAACTGACTGAAGGCACATTGAAAGGCAACGTCAGCCTGTCAGACTTCAAACCCAAGGAGAAAGCTCCTGCCAACACCGAACAACAAGTGGATACTCCCAGGCGCCAACGTCGCGATGATGGCATGGAAAACGAGGACCAGCACGAAGTTATGAACATGATAATGGGAGGCTCGCAGTACTGTGCTGACAATGAGACTGCGATCAAAGCTTACCAATGCCGCGCTGACGTCTGCGCGAACATATCAGCACCTGCAAAGCCAAGGCTTTCCAGCGACCCTATCACCTTCGACGAGCAAGACACTGAGGGTCTCGATCAACCACACAACGATCCTCTGGTAATAAACTTGACTGTTTACGACTTCAACGTCGCTCGGGTTCTTATTGATACAAGAAGCTTGGTGGATGTCATCTTTAAGAAAACACTTGAGCGAATGAAGATTAACCTATCCACGATCAAAGGGAGGCCTAAACCCATAACAGGTTTCTCTGGCGAGCCAACTATGACGATGGGAACAATTCGCCTTCCCGTCCAAGCTGGCAACGTTAAGAAGATGGTCGACTTCACCGTCTTCGATCATCCAGGAATTTACAACATGATCATGGGGACTCCTTGGCTCAACCTGATGAGAGCTGTGCCTTCAACATACCATTTATGCCTCAAGTTTCCCACACCCATCGGCGTAAAAACGAAATGGGGCAACCAGAAGGAGTCTCGTATGTGTTTCATGGCAGAGCACAAGCTGAGGAACACCGAGAAAAAGAAGGAGGAATCTTCACCTCAAGAATCACGAAAGAGGAGAAGGACCAGTTCCGAACATGTCAATGATTTGACCAACCTTCTACAGCAGTTACAGCTCGCAGAAGCTACTGAAAACGCAGAGCCAACACGTCTGCAAGTAGCAAGGTCTGCAGCATGTCACCACCGCGAGCCTACATCACCGAAAAACCTCCCACACCACTCCCTAGTGGTTTGTAAGGCACTCGAAGGGTACTGCCACTAGTACCTTTTGAGGCCTCTGGAACGAACTACGAGGCGACTTGATCCCTGCAAAAGGGTACGTAGGCAGCTTGTCTCCGGACGAGTTCAGTTGCCTTCCTCCGTAAAAGGAGGGGGGAATGGGGTACGTATACTCGTATACTCCCATCCTTTACTTCCACCATGCTGGAAAACGTCAAACATCCTTTTCTGGATTTATTAGACAAGTCTCGAGCACTTCGTCTACGTCCTTCTCAGGATTCACTTGACACAAGTCTCATAGACTTCATCACTTACATCCTCTATGGATTACTCGAAGCCTTGTTTAAGCAATGTTATCAATTACATCCTCCAGGGATTCTTCAAAGCCTTTTCAAAAGCAAAGTTCAATCCACTGTCGTTGCTGCTGGCCACAGCAACAATGTGTGAACCTGAACACATTGACATCCATCATCGGATCCTAAGCGCGCTATATAAGTTATAACGATCAGTTTCTGGGCTTTTGACCCCGACTGATTCTAATGTTCAGATCCTGGGCTGTTGACCCTGGACGTTCATTCAAAAACCCAACAACACCGTTGGTAAAAAGCAGCTGCCAATGATTACTTAGGTTTATACACCGAATAATCATTCAGAAAACCCAACACCACGTTGGTCAAGTCAAAAGGTGTGATCGCTTCTGAACAGACGTGTTCGGAAAGCACCACCATTCTACAAAATCCAACAACAACGTTGGTAAAAATAGAAACCCAACAACAAGCGTTGGTAGGAAAGGAGCACAAGCGCACTTGCGATTTTGCTACTCTACAATGACAAACCCAACAACAACGTTGGTACAAACAGCCAATGGCGCTTCAAGTGTATACGACCATCAACTTATACTAAAGGCTTGGTCAGCAAAACAATTATCATTACTCTTATGATCTGTCAAAGACAAAACAAAAAAGGCATAAAACGAGAAAGTCAATCGGTCATCGATCTCCTCATCGATTTCCTCGTCATCATCCTCATCATCGTCTGCCTCGACGTTGTCTTTGTCTTCCTCGACGTCGTCTTTGTCTGTCTCAATGTCATCGTCGTCAGCCTCCACGACGTCTTCGTCTGTCTCGACGTCGTCGTCTGCCTCGACGTCGTCTTCGTCTGCCTCGACGTCGTCGTCGTCTTCCTCGACGTCGTCTTCGTCTGCCTCGACGTCGTCGTCGTCTTCCTCGACGTCGTCGTCGTCTGCCTCGACGTCGTCATCGTCTGCCTCGTTGACATCGTCGTCGCCTACCTCATCGTCGTCGTCGTCGTCTGCCTCGTTGACATCGTCGTCGCCTGCCTCATCGTCGTCGTCGTCGTCTGCCTCGTTGTCATCGCCGTCTGCCTCGACATCGTCATCGTCATCGTCGTCTGCGTCGACATTGTCGTTGTCGTTACCCGGGACATCATCGTCACCTACCTCGACATCTTCGTCTTCTGCCTCGACATCATTGTTGTGGTTTGCCTCGACGTCGTCTACAACGACATCATCGTCGTCTGCCTCGACTTCGTCGTCCTTTTCCTCACGTCATCCCATCGGGTCACCAGTGTGAAGCCTTGGTGGGGTTGGGTCATCGTCACTCTAGTGAATCCAGCTCATCGGGACTTCCTCCACATCGGATAGTCAGTACGTGATGGAGACTTCGGGCCTTCGATCTCCGGGTGAGTCTTCGGGTCTGCGGAGAAGCGTGAAGTCCTCGGGTCGAAAGCGTTTAACACCGATGATCTCAAATTCTTCAGTACAGGAGCGAGTAAGGTCATGGTCTTCGTCGGGATACGGCAACAACCCCGAAGACCTCGGGTTATTCGGTCTCAAGTGCACCGAAGACCAAGGGTCATCAGGACGACCATTCAAGCCCATCAGGTCCTCGGGGTCCGTAGTGGTTGACATCGGAACGCCGCGGTAGTCAAAGGGGCTTGACGACGGCGGTTCGAGAGGTTTGAGGCAACGACGGTGAACCGGGTTCGAAAGCTTTGAAACAAAATCTTCAACTACATCATGATAAAATCGAAGATCAAAATCAAGGGTTTTTGATCTATCTTCAACAACATCAAGCTTGTTCATCAACAAACACAACACGAAGTCTTAAAATCTCCAGAGAAAAAAAAGAGTGAAGTCTTAAAATCTTCAGCAAGGTCTTAAAATCCTTAAGTATGGAAACCATTGTCAACGGCAAACGCTATCAGCTCTCGCAAGCGGAGCACGAAGTCTTAAAATCTTCGAAGGACGAAAAATAACGTTTACAGTGTTATCAACACTAACGACTCAAGCCTACGACATCATAACTTTGAACAGCTAAACTCGACACCCAATGGTCCTTAAACTCGACACTGTTATCATTAACACTACCGAGCTGGGGGGCTAACTGTTGGGGTCGGATTTCACCCGCTGAGCCTCGTCCTCCAAAGTTATGATGAGCAACGCGCATGTTTCAAGCAAGCAAGAGGTAATATAACCCCTAGGTCATTTCACCCACAGAAGAAGGTGAAGACCTCCTGAAAACCCCTAAATCCTTTGAACCTTCTACCTGTTGAAGGAACCTTCGAAGTGGTCTTCGTCTCGGGAGGAGCCATGATGCAGCGTCGGAGAGGTCACAGAGCCAGCAGAAGGCGCTGCAGAGACGAAGACTGCCTGGCACCGATGTCACTGAGCAGTGACACCGATGACAGGCAGTGGTGCCGACGTCACTGCCCAGTGACGCCGATGTGCCTAGCCTCATCGGCATCCAGGCAGTTGACATCGGCGCCTGAGCCTTTCCATCGGCTTCAGGTCCTTCAACGCCCGTCAGAACTTCAGCAAGGGTTCCAGAAGGTTCAGCATGTCAAAGCCCAGCAGCGAAGCCCACGTAGGCTCGACCGACATAGGCGAAAAAGGCAATCCCTAAGGGTTTAGGAAAAAGGCTTAGCCGACTTAGGGGGATATATATAGGAATGCAGAAACACTTGTAAAGATTCATTCACACTTTTTATCACACAAGCAATACAAAGCAATTACAAACCCTAATTTCTCTCTGCTCATCATTGTTCTTCATAGCTTATCTTCAGAAATCTCTGCTTCCTTTCGAAACCCTTACAAATCTAATTGTGCGAATTCCGGCTTCCACAGTGAACAAATTGGACTTGAATTTAATGCTTGTTTAAATTGATTGAATTCGCAAAGAAATTTGGTTTTCTAGAGTTTAGACATAGTTAGTTTTCGCAACGACAGTTGGTTAATTATACATTAGTGTTCCAAGTTCTAGAACGGTTCTTAATTAAATCCTGATTTTGTTTAACCTGCAATTCTGATTCATCCTGAGAATTACCCAAAAGCCTAGCACTTTGTTTAATTGAATTTTAAATCAACAATCTTTCTCTGTTTCGATTTGCTTTTGTCTTTATTTTATATTATTTTACTTAGCTGAATTTGAAGTCAATATTCCTATCGTTTGATTTGACTCACAGTGATTCGACCCCTACTACAATTGATCTCTTAATTTGAGAGAGTAGCTCAGGGTAAATTTGAGCATATCAAATTTTGGCGCCGTTGCCGGGGAGTCAAAATCTTCCATAGGATTTTGATTCTAGAATTCTGACTAAGTAATTTTTGTTCGTTTTTACGCGTCCTCTTTTGTTTTTGTGTTTCAGTAAGCTAAGATGGCTAATCGAGCTGTAGTAACTTATCGGAATGCTGAAGGGGTGAATATTGATAGACATGGTAATCGGTACAACGATCTGGGGGATCCCATTGATGAAGCTGGTAACATCATTGAGGTTATGGATCCAGTTGCAGCAGAGCGTGCTGAGCTAGGTCGTCAAAGGGTTGAGTTAGAGCACCGGCGCGCTGAGATTGAGCATCTGGCTCAGGCGAATCGCGGACCTCAGGGGGCAGTAGTTAGCCAACGCACTTTGGGAGACTACTACCGTCCTGAAGAACATTACGCCAACAGGGCAGCGATTCGACCTCCACGATTTGAGCGGAGGGATTTTGAGTTGAAGCCTGCATACTTCTCTCTTGTGGCTCAACATCAGTTCCATGGGCACCCATCAGAGCACCCCATGGATCATCTTGAGATGTTCGAGGATCTTGCATCTAGCATTAAGGCTAACAACGTGTCTGAAGATTATATTATGTGCAAGTTGTTTCCATTTTCTCTTGCTGGAGAGGCAGCCTCTTGGCTGAAGCAGTTGGAGCTAGGCTCACTGACTACTTGGAGAGATACCAAGAGTGCTTTCCTGAGTCACTTCTACGATGAGTCGCGCTCAGAGGATCTACGGGGTAAGATCCAAACATTCGCTCAGAATATGACAGAATCTTTCAAGGCTGCATGGGAAAGGTTCAAGGGATATCAGAGAGATTGTCCTCATCACGGGTTTACAGAGGTTCAGTTGCTGGGTATATTCTACAGAGGAATGGATTGGAGACATCAGATGACTCTAGATGCTTCGAGTAATGGGAATTTCAAAACCAGGTTTCCTGCTGATTGTCTGGAGCTCATTAAGAACGTGTCTACTAGCAATAGTACAAAGAAGATTGACGAGGAAAGGAGACGAGGAGCTGGTCAAACAAATGGAGCTGAGATTGTTGAGGAAAATGTTAATTACATCAACCAGAATGGCTACCAGAATCAGCGGTATGGGAATCAGTCAGAGAACAAGGGATACAACAATTACAATCAGAGGAACTACGGATCTTCATCGTATCAACCGATTCCTGCTAAATCTTCAGAAAGTGACTTGAAGAGTATGTTCGAGCAGCTTCTTGAGGGGCAACAAACCCTAACAGCAAGTATCAATGGGAAGATTGACGGGCTGTACACTAATCTCAATGGAAAAATAGAAGCCATCAACATTCACTTGAAGAAGCTTGATACTCAGGTTGCTCAGACTGCTGAAAATGTAAGGAGACAAGAAGGGTGTCTTCTAGGGAAAACGGACATGCATCCAAAACACTTCTCCAATTCTATCACGTTGAAGAGTGAAGCACAAGTGATTCCAACTATTGGGAAGTGTGATCGAACAATGGTTCATGAAGAAAACCTAAATTCTAAGTTCGCAGAGGCCCTGTCGATCGACAGACCTGGTGGTTGTCGATCGACAGCTACAGAAAATTTCTGTACGAACTCGAGTTCAGCAGCCCTGTCGATCGACACACCTGAAGCCTGTCGATCGACAGCCCCGAGAAATGCAGAGATTTTTGAATGTCAGTCTGAAACCGCCATTGAACGTGTCTACAAGCCCAAGATTCCGTATCCAAGGAGTCTATACGCTTCATGCATCAACCAATGCAGTGAAAGAGCACATCAGAAGAAAGGGGAACAAGCTCCAACACCATTGAGGAAGCTGCCAAAGTTGTTGAATCCGGGGATGTTTGTGATTCCGTGTTCGATCAATGGTGTAGAATTGAAGGATTCTTTATGCGACACAGGAGCCAATGTGAATGTTATGTGTGAGGCTGTTGCAAAGAAGCTAGGAATTTTGGAGTTACAACCTTCAAGGACTTATATCAAGCTCATAGATAGATCATTTACAATTTCTAAAGGCTTCATTCCTGACGTGTCAATTCAAATAGGAGATTGTCTTGTTCCTACGGACTTCTACATCATTGAGAGAAAGGATGATATCTGTAAACCATTGGTTCTTGGTGCACAGTTCCTTGCAACAGTGGGAGCAATGGTGGATTTTCCTAACAAGCGGATCTCCTTCTCGAACATCAACAAGGATGTTTTCTATCCTTCAGTTGTTGTAACATCAGCTTCATGTATGAGTGTTAATGTTGGAGATACGCTGGGTTTTGAAGATGAGACGAAGAAAGTTCAAAACGTTCTCAAGTTGGCTCCTCCCACTCCACGTCATGCCATCAACATTCCAGCAAGCTCCAAGTGCGAAGAGTTCCCCAAGGTGAAGCGCAGAAAGACCCCTAAAGCATTCTCCAAGTTTAGAGTCGTCATTCCTTTGGAGTTGAGGGACAAGGGAGAGATAGTTGTCCAAGAGATGCTAAATAATACTATGAAGCTTTTTCCTGGTATTATTCCTTGCAAGTCTGGGGGAGTGCACTTCAGAGATCCACCTCCAGCCTGAACATTATCCGCAGTCAAGCTAATGACTGAAAACAAGCGCTTGGTGGGAGGCAACCCACCTGTAAGTTTTTCTTTTCTTTTGAGTCATTTTTCTTTCTTTGAGTCAGTTTGTTCTTTGTTTCCTTTTAATTTTTAGGATTGGTGAACATTGTTGTTTGCGACTCTTTGCTGTGGTATTTGATGGTATTTTGTTTCAGTGATCTTCAGCTTTTCTTTAGATTTCTCCAACAACATCAGTCGTCAGAGCCAAGATTTCAGATTTTCGACGAATCTGTCGATCGACACACCTGTTGGTTGTCGATCGACAGCCCCATGAAGCCCTGTCGATCGACACACCTTATGGTGATCGATCGACAGGCCAGCAGAACAGGTCCGAATTTCATTCTTTTCACGAATTTTCTGACTTTTTCTTTTTCTTTTCACCAATCTCAGATTTAATAACACTGGGGACAGTGTTGTTTAAGTCTGGGGGAGGTAGTTACTAACATTGTTTTCTATTTTGGAGTCAAAAAATTTGTTTTTATTGAGTCAAAATGTAGGGAATAATGATCTTTCTTAGGAATAAAGCTTAGTTTTTGAAACTTTTAGCTGTTGCGATGAAGCCTTTGGATGGAACGAATTCGAAATTAGATGATAGTACAGGTTCCCCTCTTATCGCAATTTGCAGAACGAAGTAGATCAAACTCCAGACTAGCACACTTGATCTCCATTTCGCTATATTCTATTTGATGATATCACGACAGTAAAACATTCAGGACTCCTTATTCTCTTTACCACTCTTTGTTGATCCTGAATGGCCAGCTCATTTTTAGTTGGTACCCAACCCCTAACCTTAACCTTTTGTTCAAGCCTCATGCAGTCTCTTTTCCTTAGTTTTATGTGCAGACATGTGTATAAACTCCAGAGAGAAAAAGGCCCGACGCAGTTTTTCATTCACAAAAATTGCACAGAAAGGATTTGGTAGGAGTACTTGAAAGAGAGCAGCAATGCTAAGCATTCCTTGGGACTTAATACACAACAATGGTAATTTTCGAGACTAATATATTTGTAAAATCATTTCCCCCCTTAGAGCTAAAAAAAAAAAAAAAAAAAAAAAAAAAAATCTTTTATTTCGAAAAATAAGTAAGGGAAAGGGAAATGATCATTTTAATAAGTCTCTAGCTTTAAAAGAAAATCCCAAGGAATGAGGAAGTTGGATGTGGAAAATGGAACGTGATTATTATATGAAGGTGTTTGGTTCCTAATAACGTTTTGGAGGAGGGAGTGCAATGTGAATGAGAAACTGTGGGCATCAACTGGACTCGACTCTCTCTTGTGATTATGCATAATGTCTGCATCCACCAAATAAAATCCGGTAACCCTAAACACTATTTAGCTCCACTTAAACAAAAAAAAGCCTTTTACATCACACCTAGCCCTTTTACTTGGTTGATATCATTGGAGAGAATTCCATCATCACTTCGATCGAGTGTACAACAGTTAGGAGAATGTGAAACTGATGGGTTTGCAGGTTAAGATTTGAGGCCCAACCTATGATGGTTGAGATTCGTGACCGCCAAAGGTACTTTGTTTACATGCAGCGAAAGAGTCGAGAAAGCGAAAGCAATGTTCCCAAAGATAAGTAAGTTCTCGCGATTTTCAAACCTCAACTTCAGTTTTAGTCTCTAGTTTGCTTGAGGGCAAGCAAAAGCTAAGTCTGGGGGAGTTGATATATCATGGTTTTTACCGGTTTTCGACCATGATATAAGTCCTTTTATCGAGTCTTTTCGTTGTATTTCGAGTCTTTTTAGTATCTTAACAGGTTATTGCACGTGAGGAGCTTATTTGGTGAATACGGTGCATTTTGGAACGTAAACAAGGTTGGAGCCGGATTTTGCAAGAAAAGAAGCTGATATGAAGCAGCCTGTCGATCGACAGCCCAAAGAAGGACGATCGATCGACAGCTACACTACAACCTGTCGATCGACAGACACAAGGACGATCGATCGACAGGTGCTCGCAGAGACCGACCTAAAGAAGGAAAATTGTTCCTTTTCGGGCCAGAAGTTACCAATAAACCGTCATAAAAGCCCACCACGAGTTTTACCTCTATAAATAGTTTATTTTAGGTTTTTAGATCAGGGACTTTTAGTTTTTACTTAACAAAGTTGAGAGAGCTTTAAGAGAGAGATTTTTCAGGGTTTTTAGGGAGACAAGTTTACTTCATTACTTTGAGATTCTTCGAACCCTATTGTAATTCTTCTTTTACTCTTTCTTTATGCATTATTATTCAGCTATGATTTGCTTTACCTCCATGTCTGAGTAGTTTGCTTGTTAGGTTTAGGGTAGTTCGAATGGAATGATGATGAATTGTTAGGATAAACTCACTTGTTAGGATTATCTGTTAGGTTCTTCACTGAGATTGCTTTAACTCTGATTTAGGATTGATCACTCTAAATTAGCTATCTTAGGTTGATATATTGACACGAAAGTGTAATAGATTAGCCAGAACTAGATCTTAGGTGAGCAAAATTACTTATTCGCAAAGAAATTTGGTTTAGGGATTTTGTGAACAAATTGGACTTGAATTTAATGCTTGTTTAAATTGATTGAATTCGCAAAGAAATTTGGTTTTCTAGGGTTTAGACATAGTTAGTTTTCGCAACGACAGTTGGTTAATTATACATTAGTGTTCCAAGTTCTAGAACGGTTCTTAATTAAATCCTGATTTTGTTTAACCTGCAATTCTGATTCATCCTGAGAATTACCCAAAAGCCTAGCACTTTGTTTAATTGAATTTTAAATCAACAATCTTTCTCTGTTTCGATTTGCTTTTGTCTTTATTTTATATTATTTTACTTAGCCGAATTTGAAGTCAATATTCCTATCGTTTGATTTGACTCACAGTGATTCGACCCCTACTACAATTGATCTCTTAATTTGAGAGAGTAGCTCAGGGTAAATTTGAGCATATCAAACATATAACCACATCAATATTTAACCAAATGGTTATGAAGTACCTTGTTTGGTAACTCTTTGTTTAGTATAGTATGTATTCATTCATAACCTAATTTGTCTTTGTAAGTTTAATTTGTGAAATTTTATGAAATTTTATTTTTCATACTTCACAATTATTTATAGTTTGGTCATCAACCAAATTTTTTTATCAAATTTTTTTTTGTTAATTTATAAATTTAAATTTTAAATATAATTATATAGTAGACTTCTAGAGAAGTCTACTATACCACAAAGTAGACATAATTTGTCTTTATAGGTTTACTATGTGAATTTTTATGCAATTTTATTTTTCATACTTCAAAATTATTTATAATTTGGTCATCAACCAAATTTTTTTATCAAAATATTTTTTGTTAATTTATAAATTTAAATTTGAAATATAATTATATAGTAGACTTCTATAGAAGTCTACTATACCACAAAGTAGACATAATTTGTCTTTGTAGGTTTAATTTGTGAATTTTTATGCAATTTTATTTTTCATACTTCACAATTATTTATAGTTTGGTCATCAACCATAATTGTTTATCAAAATATTTTTTGTTAATTTATAAATTTAAATTTGAAATATAATTATAGAGTAGACTTTCCAAAGAAGTCTACTCAACCCTAAAGTAGACTTTACATAGAGTCTACGCGTTGGATTTCGTGTGGAAGTCTATGAATAGACTTCCACATTACGTAGCAGACTTCTCTAAGGCTAAAACAGTCATTATGACCTGTGGGTTTTTTTTTTGTCATAAAGGTTGTAGTTGTAATTTCACTACCCCTTTGGGTTAGTTTTCACAAACATGATATATGTGGGTTACCCATGTAGTTAAAATCAAATTATAGGTCAAACCAATTCCCCCGATCAAATTATGGGTCAAATCGTATTAACATGGAAAACAGAGGCTACAAATATCTGACACAAGCCACACAAAAAAAACTTAAGAAAGCCCATTTGTAACAGATTCTTAAAAAGAGACAATGCTGCAAGAATAAGAATGACTTTCACTTCGTCATATTTTGTGCTGAATCTGAGTCAGACACATAATTCTGGTTATTCAAGGCACCTTAATAAGCAATCAATGGTCATTTCCAAAGAAATGCATAGCCAGTCCCCTAGAGATAGAGATGAGAAGTGATTCTCAGCAACTAAAGCCCTAAAAACTCATTCCGGCCTCTGACTTTTAAGGAAACTAAATGAAGATGAAACTTATGGCAAATTCCCTGAAACGATCCTATAAAAGCATATAGAGTAGCAAAAGAATACGTAACATAGTGTTCTTAATAACACCTTCGTTTTTCCATTTCCTTGTCATCACAAGCAGAGATAACGCACATTTCAGAGTCTCAACCTCATTATCCAAAGATCAAACAAATTACAAATTTTGATCCGGAAATGAGAATATACACATACATTACATCACTCTAATTTCAATACAGAGAATCGAAAATTCACTTAAGAGTTTGCAGTGATTACACTATACTCATACTTCCTAGCTCGCTTCAACCATACGACGAGTATGGATTGAGAACTCGTCAAAATAGGTAGTGAACATTTTACTACACCCGTACACTCAAAAACAACAAGTTAACAGAAAAACAAAAACGAATTTTTCATAGTTTCACCTTTTACGTTCAGAAAGAAACAAAAATTACTGTCGTTTCCAGTTTATCCGTTCATTGGATCCAACACCTAGAGTAACCATAGAAATATTACTCGTAGCAACGGCCAAACCGAAGCAACAATGAGACAAAAAAAAAGAACAATTAAGGTGGTGAATGAGAAAAGGTGAAAGGAAAGTTCTCACTGGTATGAGATTTCCCCTTCAAGCTCTCGACCGACATCATGATCATCCTGAAGCTCAGGGCGAAATTGAGCATTAATAGACATTCGAAACATAAATAGAAAGCAAAAAAAGAGAGAACAGAACAAAGTAACGAATATTTTGTTCGACTGTAATTAGGTTTAGTTAAAATCGGTTTCATAACTCATAAAAAAAGAATTTGTCGATTCTTGATATATAATTTTACTTTGGTGATGTAATGTATTTAAGTTAATGTAATAAAAACTATTCGCTTTATAGTGTCATTAGTTTCCGTGATAACAAATGTGAGGGTTTGATTGGCAGAGCATGAAAGAGCATTAGCATGAAAGAGCATTAGCATGAAGCAGCTGAAGCATGAACATCTGAATAAATGTAGATTTTAAGTGATTGGTAAAGCAGTGAATGATTAGATATAAAATTAAAATAAATAATTTAAGTATATTTATTTATATGTATTCTAATATATATATATATATATTTATTAGTCAAAAATTATAAACAACATTTTTTTTATTAAATTATTTATTATAATACTATTTAACAAATAATAAGACAAATAAAATAATGTTTATAAATATAAAGTTTAATTTATTATAAATATATTTATAAATTATAAAATTTAATATGTTAATATTGTATATAAATTATTATTTTTTGACATGGCTTTTTTTTTTGTCTAAGATTGAATGAGAAGAAGACACCTAAGCTTTTTTTAACAAATCACCTTCCTAATAATATTTAGGAGATTTAAGTTTATGTATAAATGATTGTTTTAAATTTATCTTATATGTACAAAAGGAAAAAGAAAATAGAACTATAAAAAAGCAAAGTTGTTGGAAATACAATTTCTATATTAACTTAACATACAAAGCCTAGATGCCGCTGGTTCGAGTGATCTTGGGACGAAACTAATATTACATGATGTGGTTTTGGGCCTAGAAGGACTATAGGCTTCAACCCGGAACCTCATGGTAATTAAAAAAAACAAAAAAATAACATACAAATCTTTAAATTTTGTAAAGTAATATATGCTCATTTATAAAATGCATCCAAGTTATTTACTAATTTGGAGAGTTCAATAAATAAAACTATAAAAAATCATGTTGTGCTTTAATTACTAAGTTTCTTGTTAGTAATGGTGACTTTAAATTAATAAATGCTTAGTATTTTAGAGTTACTATAAAGGAGTTTAAAACATATAGATGTCAAAAATATAAGTTACTCAATAAATAATTTTAAAGTCTGATTTTTTTTTTTTTTACAATATTACTTGAGTTAATGTTTCAAAGATATTGTTTTAGATTTATTTTATATGTATAAAAAATTCAAAAAAAATAAAATTTTATAAAAAAATAAGGTTGTTATGAATACAATTTATCATATTAAGATTAGATATTAACTCAACATACAAATTTGTACATTTAGTAAACTAATAAATGCTACTCTAGAAAATAAATCCATATTATCTACTAAATTTAGATTTTTTATTTATAAAACAATTTATAAAATTTTTTTAAAGAGAAAGCATACATCTAATTAGTATGGCCAAGAATTATATACATATAGATATATGTGTTTAGCTTTAATCTTAAACTTCTCCACAAATTTCTTTTCTGAAACATTTTTAGTTGTATATTCAAGGAATTTATTATAATGGATCTTACATTGATGATGGAATAAACTATAACATATTTGGACCTCTCTTATCGTAATAGATTATATCTATCAAAACAAGTTATACAAAATATAGAAAAGAAAATGGGATTTTTGGTACCTAAAGATGGCATTCCAATGAGAATTCATGATAATAGAAACTCAGATTGGATGACTCTTAACAAAGATCCTCAAGGTAGATATTATTTCGGAAAGGGATGGAAAGATTTCCGAGAAGCAAAACGTCTTGAAACAAATGATATCATCCAATTCTATTGGAAAGAAGAAGGTCAATTTGTCTTTACAAAAATGTGAGATTTCTTTTGTTTTATTTTTAAAACATATCTCTCATTAATTATTTTTTTCCTTACCAATCTATTTAATTAATGTTTTCTCTTTTGGCATCCACAATTATATTTTGGATGGTTTAATGTGTATCATTATTAAATCATAAACATGTCAATTCTCATTGTTATAGATACAGTAATACATATCACCGTAGTTTAGATACTTTACAAACATGTTATTATGATTTAGCTATACAACATACTAAGAATTTTATATATAAGCATTTAAATAGATGCTAAGATTTTAAATTAAAGCCTCAAATTTCTATAGTGAAGCGTCCGGAGCGGAATAAACGGATAAGAAAGGAAAATCTAATTCAAGTACATTCTAATAATTTTATTTCTAGGTAACTAAAAAGATGCTAAATTTTTAACTGAGTTTTCCAATTATTATAGTAAATCCACAGATGTTGAACAAACAAATCAGAAGAAAAATCAAAAAGAAAAAGCTAGCTCAAGCATTGTTCGTAAAAGAAAAGAAAAGCAAATTTTACCAAAAAAAGGGTCTAAAACGAAAAAAAGTGAATGATGAATATAAAAAATGTAACAAAAGTAAATTATTATAATTTTGTAAAATATAATTAAATAATTAAGATGGCTAAAATTATATATTTATAAGCGTATGTATCAAAAAAACAATTTCAACCTTATGTATCAAAATATATTGTAAAAAAATAATAATTAAAAAGATATGATTATCATGTTTATGCATCTAAGAAAAGACGAAGCTTCTTAAACTTGTTGTACATAAATGATAGAAACACACATTCTCTTGTGTGTTGTGGTAGTGGGTTCAAATCAATTTCTTTAAATCTTAAATCTCACTCAATTCTCTCTCTACAACCATGATCTCAATTATAGAAACATCTCCATATCCGTAAACCTACTTCTCTCCCCGTATCTCAACGCACTAATCCCTCCCCCACCGATGCTTCTGACGAGCCAGGACTCATCCGCCGTCGTCTTTCTTCACTATCCCTGAATATAGCAACTCAACCAGCGGCGGTGATCGCGGCGAGGTTTCTGAGACGTAAATCAGTTTTGGCGATGGGAGAATAAGCAATAAGCTCAATGAAAGAATGGTGGGGATGAGGTTGGTCATGGGTCTTATCGAGGAAAATGGTTTTAATAAAAGATCTAGAGCTTAACAAAGACGAAACTAAATCGATTGGTTTACAAAACAGATGAAGTGTAATGCACGCTTTCTTATCGAGGAATACGTTTGTCCATATTTATGTCGTCAGTAACACCTTTGATTTTCCATATCCTTGTCAACGCAAGCAGAAATAACGCACATTTCAAAGTATCAACCTAATATCCAAAGATCAAACAAACTTACTACGTTAGTCTGATTCTAAAATCTTATCCAAAAACTCGCCAAAAAGTTGGCAGTTATAACACTATACTCATACTTCCCAGCTCGCTTCAACCATACAATAAGTATTGCTTGAGAACTCGTCAAAATCGTCAATGCACATGTCACTACACCCCTACACTCCAAAAACAACAAACAAACAATCAACAAATTCTCCATAGTTTCACCATTTTCACATTCAAAAGAATAACACAAAACTCATTTTCGTTTCCAGTTGATCCGTTCACTTGATCCAACACCTAAAGTAGCCATAGCAATATTACTCGAAGCAACTGCGAAAGCGAAACAACAATGAGTATACAGAACGTACAATCGAAGTGGAGATTGAAGAAATTGAAAGAAAAATTCTCACCGGTGTGAGATTTTCCCTTCAAGCTCTCGAGATCAGTATCCACGACGTCGTGATCGTCCTGAAGCACAGTGTGAAATTCAATAGAGATTCAAAAATTAAATCGAAAGAGAACAATGGAGAGAAGCAACGAACCTCGTCTTTGATTTTCCGGTACTCCATTGATGAAGCTTCTCAGATCTCTGTGATCTCTCTCTGCTCTCAACACACTCAAGCTAAACAATGGCAATTTGGGTAAATTTAATGTTTAGAATAAAAAAAAAGCTTAAGAATTTGTTGTTGGGCTTCGAAAGTTATTGGGTCTTAGTCCAATACAGATGGCCGAATTTGTATTGTAATATTTTTTTTTTAACATAACTTTTAATGAGAAAACATTACCCGAGTCGGAATTTAAGTGGGTGCATTGTTGTTTTTACATAAGAAAAGTTAAAAGCTAATGATCTTGTAGAACGGGTCACACAACCTACCTTTAAATTAATAGAACGTGGAATGTGAGATAATGAGAAATTGGGTGGGTAGACGATCTTGTAAGCTTCTAAGCTTGACTGAGGAAATCGAAAACGCCGACTACTCTGGGTGGTTGACGATATCCACCAGGTCAGAACAATCTGTTTCAAAGGCCGAGCACGCTATATTTCTTTCCAAAATACAAGTCATTGTCCATATTAGTGCTTTCATCTCCGCATGTAAATGATTCCTTCGCTTACTTACACCTTGTGCACATAGAAGTAGAATAGTACCTCCATAGAGACATACCCATCACAAACCCGAAATGTTCTCCGTATCCTTCCACGAACCATACACTTGACATCGCATTCGATGTGTATTCAATGGCGTTGTATGTGTTACCTCAGTTATGATATTATCTACATCACTCTCCCTTGTTTATAATACTCCCTAGTTAATGTTTCAAGTTTAGATTTAGCCTATATGTATAAAGAGAAAAAGACAATAAAAACTATAAAAAAACAAAGTTGTTGTAATATAATTTATCATATTAATATTGTATATTAAATTAATATAAAATTTGTAAATTTAGTATAATAGTATATGCCAACTTAAATATGCATCCATGTTATTTACTAAATTAAGAGAATTTTAATATAAAAAATGTAAAAGTAAAAAACTATTACTACAAAAAGCATATTATACATATATCTAATTATTTGGGCCAAAAAAATATATATATATATATTTGGTGCTCTAATCTTAAAACTCTTCAATTTTGTATTCTCTCTTTCACAACCGCTGTAAATTTTTTTTTTAACATAACTTTTAATGAGAAAACACTATTGGTGTTGGAAAATTAAGTGGGTACAATGTTGTTTTTAGATAAGAAAAGTTAAAAAACTAATGATCTTGTAGAACGAGTCAGACAGTCAACCTTCAAATTAATAGAATGTGGAATATGGGATAATGAGAAGTTGGGGGTAAACGATCTTGTATGCTCCTAAACTTGACTGAGGAAATCGAAAACGCCAGCTACTCTTCTTGGTGATTGACGATATCCACCAGGTTAGAATAATCTATTTCAAAGGCCGAGCACGCCATATCTTTTTCCAAAATACAAATCATTGCCCATATTAGTGCTTTCATCTCCGCATGTAAAGGATTCCTTCGCTTACTTACACCTTGTGCACATAGAAGTAGAATAGTACCTCCATAGAGACATACCCATCACAAACCCGAAATGTTCTCCGTATCCGTCCACGAACCATACACTTGACATCGCATTCGATGTGTATTTAATGGCGTTGTATGTGTTACCTCAGTTATGATATTCTCTACATCACTCTCCCTTGTTTATAATACTCCCTAGTTAATGTTTCAAGTTTAGATTTAGCCTATATGTATAAAGAGAAAAAGACAATAAAAACTATAAAAAAAAAGTTGTTGTAATATAATTTATCATATTAATATTGTATATTAAATTAATATAAAATTTGTAAATTTAGTATAATAGTATATGCCAACTTACAATATGCATCCATGTTATTTACTAAATTAAGAGAATATTAATATAAAAAATGTAAAAGTAAAAAACTATTACTACAAAAAGCATATTATACATATATCTAATTATTTGGGCCAAAAAATATATATATATATATTTGGTGCTCTAATCTTAAAACTCTTCAATTTTGTATTCTCTCTTTCAAAACCGCTGTAATTTTTTTTTTTAACATAACTTTTAATGAGAAAACACTATTGGTGTTGGAAATTTAAGTGGGTACAATGTTGTTTTTACATAAGAAAAGTTAAAAAACTAATGATCTTGTAGAACGAGTCAGACAGTCAACCTTCAAATTAATAGAATGTGGAATATGGGATAATGAGAAGTTGGGGGTAGACGATCTTGTATGCTCCTAAACTTGACTGAGGAAATCGAAAACGCCGGCTACTCTTCTTGGTGATTGGCGATATCCACCAGGTTAGAATAATCTATTTCAAATGCCGAGCACGCCATATCTTTTTCCAAAATACAAATCATTGCCCATATTAGTGCTTTCATCTCCGCATGTAAGAGAGTCCTTCGCTTACTTACACCTTGTGCACATAGAAGTAGAATAGTACCTCCATAGACACATACCCATCACAAACCCGAAACGTTCTCTATATCCTTCTACGAACCATACACTTTGTGGTTGTGGAAACCTGCACAGTTAAAATAGTCAATTGGGTCTAGGTCTGAAGGTTCTGAGATAAGAAACACCTAGCGAAGATCTCAAGAGAGTATGTTATTAAGCTTTTGCAAGTATTACAAGTAGTTTCTGTGTAAAATTGCGGATCCCCTTTTTGGAGGTATCCTAGGTCTATTTATACAAGTCTAAGTCGGCCTAGGTCTACGCCTAAAGAGATAAGCTCGAATCCCTCAATCTTTGGGATTCTCTCCTAGCAAAGTCGGCGGCCGCCTTTGGGATTGACGATGTCGCCGAGGGTGCTGGGACTGTTGAGGCTCCCGAGGAGATGAGGACGGACAAGGATTCCCAGGGACCGAGGATCGACACGCTTACTGAGGATCCGAGGCTCGACGACGTCTTTGGAGAGAGGGAGGCCGAGGGGGTGCCGGTCGCTCGGGTTGTTCCTCCAGGAGTTGACGAGGAGGTCGTACTTTAGTTGTGTTTTGCGCATTTGTTAGCGCTTTTATTGCTTATGTCTTAGGCATTGATTTTGCGCCTAGGAGGCTGCCTTATGTTTTTCGGCTTTATATTTTTTGGATTTGATGTTTTACCGTCTGGACGGGTTTTATCCATGAATGATTTTACCTTGTATTTTGCAAGATGATAATGAATGCGGTTCTAGCTTATCGATGATCTTCTTTCCAACATTTTCGCTTAGTCTTTCAAAGAAAAAATTAGTAACGACGAACCATACTTTGTTGTAGATGTTTGACCATCCGAACATGGATTCCTTTTAACGTGGTTGTTACCAGTGTAAGTATAACTGGGTTTCCTGAACGAAAGACTTGGTTTATGATCATGTTCGCTCTTTCGATCATGACCGCTCCTGTGACGATCGTCGCTTTTGACCAACGATGTTGTTGAGTTTTGGACTGGTCACTTCGGTTACATGTGCGCTTCTCTCTAAACGCACCTGCTCCTATAATGAACCACTTTTATTTATATAGCGCGCTTTATCCAATGGTGGATGTTGTTGTATTTATTCTGCAGAATTTTTGTGAGAAGTCGTCGCTGTGGCCAACAACGGCGGTTTGAGATGGTCGTTTAAGTTAAACCTTGAGTTATCCGTAACAGATGTAATAGAGATAGTTGTTTTGATAAGTCTTTGTAGCAGATGTTTATTCTCATGAAGGTTTGCTACAAAGAGAGGTGCGCTTCTCTCTAAACGCACCTGCTCCTATAATGAACCACTTTTATTTATATAGCGCACTTTATCCAATGGTGGATGTTGTTGTATTTATTCTGCATAATTTTTGTGAGAAGTCGTCGCTGTGGCCAACAGCGGCGGTTTGAGATGATCGTTTAAGTTAAACCTTGAGTTATCCGTAACGGATGTAATAGAGATAGTTGTTTTGATAAGTCTTTGTAGCAGATGTTTATTCTCATAAAGGTTTGCTACAAAGAGAGGTGCGCTTGTCTCTAAACGCACCTGCTCCTATAATGAACCACTTTTATTTATATAGCGCGCTTTATCCAATGGTGGATGTTGTTGTATTTATTCTGCAGAATTTTTGTGAGAAGTCGTCGCTGTGGCCAACAGCGGCGGTTTGAGATGATCGTTTAAGTTAAACCTTGAGTTATCCGTAACGGATGTAATAGAGATAGTTGTTTTGATAAGTCTTTGTAGCAGATGTTTATTCTCATAAAGGTTTGTATTCTCTCTTTCACAACCGCTGTAATTTTTTTTTTTAACATAACTTTTAATGAGAAAACACTATTGGTGTTGGAAATTTAAGTGGGTACAATGTTGTTTTTACATAAGAAAAGTTAAAAAACTAATGATCTTGTAGAACGGGTCAGACAGTCAACCTTCAAATTAATAGAATGTGGAATATGGGATAATGAGAAGTTGGGGGGGTAGACGATCTTGTATGCTCCTAAACTTGACTGAGGAAATCGAAAACGCCGGCTACTCTTCTTGGTGATTGACGATATCCACCAGGTTAGAATAATCTATTTCAAAGGTCGAGCACGCCATATCTCTTTCCAAAATACAAATCATTGCCCATATTAGTGCTTTCATCTCCGCATGTAAGGGAGTCCTTCGCTTACTTACACTTTGTGCACATAGAAGTAGAATAGTACCTTCATAGAGACATACCCATCACAAACCCGAAACGTTCTCTATATCCTTCTACGAACCATACACTTTGTGGTTGTGGAAACCTGCACAGTTGAAATAGTCAATTGGGTCTAGGTCTGAAAGTTCTGAGATGAGAAACACCTAGCGAAGATCTCAAGAGAGTATGTTATTAAGCTTTTGCAAGTATTACAAGTAGTTTCTGTGTAAAATTGCGGATCCCCTTTTTGGAGGTATCCTATGTCTATTTATACAAGTCTAAGTCGGCCTAGGTCTACGCCTAAAGAGATAAGCTCCCTCAATCTTTGGGATTCTATCCTAGCAAAGTCGGCGGCCGCCTTCGGGATTGACGATGTCGCCGAGGGTGCTGGGACTGTTGAGGCTCCCGAGGAGATGAGGACGGACGGGGATTCCCAGGGACCGAGGATCGATGCGCTTACCGAGGATCCGAGGCTCGACGACGTCTTTAGAGAGACGGAGGCCGAGGGGGTGCCGGTCGCTCGGGTTGTTCCTCCAGGAGTTGACGAGGAGGTCGTACTTTAGTTATGTTTTGCGCATTTGTTAGCGCTTTTATTGCTTATGTCTTAGACATTGATTTTGCGCCCAGGAGGCTGCCTTATGTTTTCCGGCTTTATATTTTTTAGATTTGATGTTTTACCGTCTGGACGGGTTTTATCCATGAATGATTTTACCTTGTATTTTGCAAGATGATAATGAATGCGGTTCTAGCATATCGATGATCTTCTTTCCAACATTTTCGCTTAGTCTTTCAAAGAAAATCTTAGTAACGACGAACCGTACTTTATTGTAGATGTTTGACCATCCGAACATGGATTCCTTTTAACGTGGTTGTTACCAGTGTAAGTATAACTGGGTTTCCTGAACGAAAGACTTGGTTTACGATCATGTTCGCTCTTTCGATCATGACCGCTCCTGTGATGATCGTCGCTTTTGACCAATGATGTTGTTGGGTTTTGGACTGGTCACTTCTGTTACATGTGCGCTTCTCTCTAAACGCACCTGCTCCTATAATGAACCACTTTTATTTATATAGCGCGCTTTATCCAATGGTGGATGTTGTTGTATTTATTTTGCAGAATTTTTGTGAGATGGTTGTTTAAGTTAAACCTTGAGTTATCCGTAACGGATGTAATAGAGATAGTTGTTTTGATAAGTCTTTGTAGCAGATGTTTATTCTCATAAAGGTTTGCTATAAAGAGAGGTGCGCTTCTCTCTAAACGCACCTGCTCCTATAATGAACCACTTTTATTTATATAGCGCGCTTTATCCAATGGTGGATGTTGTTGTATTTATTCTGCAGAATTTTTGTGAGAAGTCGTAGCTGTGGCCAACAGCGGCGGTTTGAGATGGTCATTTAAGTTAAACCTTGAGTTATCCGTAACGGATGTAATAGAGATAGTTGTTTTGATAAGTCTTTGTAGCAGATGTTTATTCTCATAAAGGTTTGCTACAACGAGAGGTGGGAGTATACGAGTATACGTACCCCCCCACCTCCCACTTTTTGGGAGGGGGGTAACTGAACCCATCCAAAAATGAGCTGCCTACGTACCCTTTACAGGGATCAAGTCACCCGTACTTCATGATAAGTGATTGAGTGGTGGACGAATGATGGTAAAGTTGCTCAATGGTAGTACTTTTTTCTTGGTCTACCTTGTGCCGAATCGTCGTTTTGTCTTCCGTGTTTAGGTTGTTCTTCATTGATCGGCGCTACTTCAACGTCGTTTTCCTCAAATTCAAAGTCTTTGAGGTTGAAGTTATCGCCGAGTTCACCGTCTAGTAGTTTTTGGGCGAGCGCCGAGCCGAGAGACTGGCAGTTTACTGTCGAGTGCCCGTGAGTGTGATGAATGTTGCAGTATAACGACTCTTCTTAAGTTGAATTACCGGTCCTCGCGTTAGGAAAACATTCTCTTTGGCCGTGCCCATAGCTGGGAGAATCCACCTGATAGTTGTGGGCTCCTTCATGTTGGACGAAATTTCCACTATGGGTTTTTCGCGCCTGGCTTGGCTGGTGGTCGCTATCACTTTTCTGTTTTGACTTCCCATACTTTTTTGCGAGTTTCTTCGCTTCTTCTTCGCTTTTGGCGAAGCTCGTCGCTCGATGTAGAGCATCCTGGATAGTCAAAGGCTTGTTGAGAGACATCTCCTTCCAGAAATCAGATTCGTGCCATATGGCCCTTTTCAGCGCTCAGAGCGCGTCCGAGTCCTCTATCCCTTTCACTTGTGATAGTACCAACTTAAAGCGTTCGATGAAAGTCTTGAGAGTTTCGGTTAGTCCTTGGTTCATGGACCATAAATCGGCGCCAGAAGTTTGAGTCTCAATGAAGATGGAGTAGTGCTTGATGAAGGCCGCTGTCAACTTTATGAAAGTATCGATGACATTACTCTCGAGTCCTTTAAACCATTTGAGAGTCGGCCCCTTGAGGTTTTCGAAGAAAAGCAAGCACTGTCCGACGTCCATCTCTTGCTCTTTGAAATTTGCTCTTGTCATCGCCACACTGAATTCATTGAGGTGATCAGCTGGGTCTTCGGTTTCGTTGTAGGACGGCACCCTAATTTTGCCTGGGTCTGATACTCGAGCTTTGGTGATACGTGCCGAAAAAGGAGTGTGATGAGCTTGTTCTAGGATTAGATCGAGTTCTGGTGCCTTACTAGTGGCACGATGCATTTGTCAGCGAATAGTCTTCAACTCGGCAGTTGTCCTGCTTAACGAGGCTCAAAATTCGGCCATCTCGTCATGATGGGCTCGAACCGCAGCTTGTTTTGCTTCAGCGACCTCTGCCTGTTTCACCCACTCAATGTTTTCCTCTTCTTCTGAAACGTGTCTGGCATATCCAGGACCGATCTTGTCGTCGAAAGCGGAGAAACGTTGTTGGGTCATCCTCTGTGGGTCGGCATGCTTTGTCTTCGTAGTCGTTCGCCATCCCAGTTCTTCCTCTAGGAGATTGGCGTTGCGTGCGACTCTCCTTGCGGTGCCTTGTGAAGCTACGTGCCGAGGATCGTCGTTCTTTGCTTGGGTTATTGCCTGCCAATCTCTCTCTGTCTCAGTGAAGATGGTATCAGGAACGACTTTTCTAGTCAGGTCCTCGTCGTCGTTATCGAGGTCTATTGGCTTGTCGCTGACTTTTGCTTTTTCTCGTCGTGCCTCGGTTAAGAGAGCGGATCTCCGTCGTTTGCGGCGGTCGATGGATTTTGCTGCCGAGGTCGGCTCGACGATCCCACTGATGTAGTGAAGTTGAGCGCCACTGGATCGATTCGTACCCTTGGTTTTCTAAACAGACTTGGCTCGAGGGGTCGTGCGCGGACGTCTGCTCCTATCGATCTGAGCTTGTCGGTTATTGTCCCGTTGGCTCTGTTTTGTCGCTCGGCGCTTTCCAGTAATGCGTCCAGTGTCGTGCTCATCTTCTGCAACAACTCAGGAAGTAGCGAGCTCGCTCTCGGGGTTTCCTTTGACTTCTCGCTAGGCCGATCGGCCCGAGCTGCACTTGCTGGTGGTGGATCGTCGCCAGCGGTTTGGTCCTTGTCGGTACTTCCTTCAGCCTGGATCTCGCCCTCTTCTAGATCTCTCGGCGCGACGTCTTTCGGATCGGCGATACGTCGTTCGTCAGTCATCGTGTTCTGGATCTCTTCGCGGTGGTTCTTCCGAGTAAGAAACTTTCAAAGTCCCCTCCTTCTAGCGCCAAACTGTGGTGGTGGAAACCTGCACAGTTGAAATAGTCAATGGTCTAGGTCTGAAAGCTCTGAGATGAGAAACACTTAGCGAAGATCTCAAGAGAGTTTGTTATTATGCTTTTGCAAGTATTACAAGTAGTTTATGTGTAAAATTGCGGATCCCCTCCTTCTAGCACCAAACTGTGGTTGTGGAAACCTGCACAGTTGAAATAGTCAATTGGATCTAGGTCTGAAAGTTCTGAGAAACACCTGGCGAAGATCTCAAGAGAGTATGTTATTAAGCTTTTGCAAGTATTACAAGTAGTTTCTGTGTAAAATTGCGGATCCCCTTTTTGGAGGTATCCTAGGTCTATTTATACAAGTCTAAGTCGGCCTAGGTCTACGCCTAAAGAGAGAAGCTCGAATCCCTCAATCTTCGGGATTCTCTCCTAGCGAAGTCGCCAGCCGCCTTTAGGTCTTGACCTTGTTCACGTCGTGGGCCCAAATCCCAGAGCTCGTCTTCTACGCTCATTCTTGTAGTAGAGGTCGGCGTGACTTGTTACTCGTAGGCTCCTGACTCGGTCTTTCCAATGTGGACCTTCTGACCTTGGCCCATTCCCTGTCTTGGAGTGAAATGGTCACAACGGTTTCTCAGAGTCCAAATGACCACTATAGACGTCGTCCTGGAAAGGTGCCGATCCCAGACCTAGTCACTCTGGAGAGCCGGTCCCAGAGACAGAGCTGGTCCCTGAGACAGAGCTGGTCCAGATAACTGCGCGCCTACCTCTGGTACTTAGTCATTTTCTTGATGATCTCTACCGGAGTGAGATCTGACCCCAACACACTTGACATCGCATTCGATGTGTATCCAATGACATCGTATGTGTTACCTCAGTTATGATATCCTATACATCACTCTCCCTTTATTATAATACTCCCTAGTTAATGTTTCAAATTTAGATTTAGCCTATATGTATAAAGAGAAAAAGACAATAAAAACTATAAAAAACAAAGTTGTTGTAATATAATTTATCATATAAATATTGTATATTAAATTAATATAAAACTTTGTAAATTTAGTATAATAGTATATGCCAACTTACAATATGCATCCATGTTATTTACTAAATTAAGAGAATTTTAATATAAAAAATGTAAAAGTAAAAACTAATACTACAAAAAGCATATTACATACATCTAATTATTTTGGCCAACAAAAAAAAAAACAAAAAAAAAACAAAAAAAAAAAAAATATATATATATATATATTGTGCTTTAATCTTAAAACTCTTCAAAATATTTATTTTTTTAGAACATTCATAGTTACAGAATGAAAGAAACAAAAATTGAATGATAAATAAAATAAGTGCAACATAAGTATTATTTATAGGCATTTAGATAGATGTTAAGATTTTTAATTAAGACCTCAAATTATTATAGTAAATCATCCGATACCGAACAAGCAAGTAAGAACAAAAAAAATCCAGTTCAAGTACAGTTTGTGCAGGAAAAACACATCAAGTAAAGTAAACGGTGAGCAATTAGTGGAACAAAAATTGAATGATAAATATAATAAATACAGCATAAGTATTATAATTTAGTAAAAGTTTCAAATATTTAAGATGGCTGAAATGTGTTTTCTATCCATATAATTGTATTGATTAGCGCATTTGTCAAATTATTTCATAAAGAAAGTTGAACTGAATTTTTTTATTATGATTATCCATCTAAGAAAAGACCAAGCTTCTTAAACTTGTTGTTGTGTATATCTATAATGTATCTAACCTATATTCACATCATTTCAATGAAAGACAAGTAAAAAATTCTATGTGTCACCTCCTCCTTAATTTTAGGAGGGATTTTTGTTTATTTTTTTACCTTTTTTAAATTATCTCAATCCCAATTACTTATTTTATTCGACCATTATATTATTTTATTTGGATTTCCTAAAATCTTTCACTAAATCTTCCGTATTTATTTCCGTATCAAAATCTATTTTATTTGGATTTCCTAAAAAATTTCATTAAATCTTCTGTATTTATTTCCGTATCAAAATCTATATCCTTAGATATTCTTTTTAAATCTTATTCAATAGTTATTGAAAACGGCAACCCTAATTTTTGGAACCATGTTGTTTATTCTTATAAATACTGCTTCAACATTCCTGTAAAATTTTGACCACCATAAAATCACTTTTTTATTTGGGTTTACATTAGTTGTTCTTCTTTTTATTCTATAGCTTTGTAATAGTGGCTTTTACGTCCTTTTTATTGGGTTTAGGTTTGTTTGTATCTTGGCCTAAGTGGTTGTGGTTTGGATAAACCCTAGATCGTCTCTATGTTCTCTTATAAATACATGATTATTCTAGGTTTCTAATCCTCTTATTATGGTTTTTATCTAACGTACCCTAATTGTTTTTTGTTTTGTAGCTTTACAATCGCGACGAGGTTAGTTTTATCATCTCTTTGATTTATATTGTTGTTATGTATGTTTTCATATTATCATGTTTCATGTCTTTTGATACCACATAATTTTGTATTATATGCTTTTTTGGCTCTTCTAAAGAGAAGAAAAATGGAATCTGTAATATGTGTTTTGTTGTTGAGTACTTTCTCATGCGTGCTCCTGCTGCAGAACCAAAATGCTCATCACTCGATTCTCAAACAATTGAATCTAACCAGGTTAGTCTCATATCTTATTGTGTTCATTGCTTCGAAATCACAAGTGAACACTTTCAGCGTAACGCAAAATTCCACAAAACTCATCTCTTTCAGCGTTGCAACAGCACCTGATCTGGATAGCTGGACCAAGATGGCTGATACTTTTGATAACTTAACAAATCATGTGAGTATTTTCGAGCAACTACACTTTGTTTTAGATCCTTTACTTTTCTTATTTAACAAGACGATCCCTCTGTTATGCACATGTCAAAATTGCTATGGTTGGAAAGTACGTTGGTCTAACGGATTCTTATTTGTCGGTTGTTAAGGTAAACTTGCAAACAAAGTATCATTTTAGACTTTGGTCTTCTACAAATTGAATTTCTATCGCCTTTGGCTTGCTTTGTGTTTCATATTTTCCTCTTTGCGGCAGGCCCTTCTTCATGCTTGCATTGCATGTTCATTGAAGCCAGAGATCGAATGGATTGCAACTTCAGATCTTGAAGACGAAAGTGAGAGATCGGTATACACCGTTAATGACTTTCATCTTCTTGAATCTTTCTGATCCAGAGTTTTAAACTAAACTACCACCGTTCTTCTTTTAAGCATTATCACTTTTTCCCTTGCAGACTCCGGAAGCACATGCTGCTGCTTGGAAGATCTTGAAGGTGAGAATTTATGTCCCATCTTTCTCTGTTATGTGTAAGATTCGATTTAGTTCTTTGCCAACAATATAGTCTCTAATTTTGGTTGATTGCAGAGCGCAGAATGCATTCTGATTCCTGGTGGTTTTGGAGATCGTGGCGTGAGCGGAATGGTTTTAGCCGCCAAATACGCTAGAGAGAATCAAATTCCTTACCTTGGGATCTGCTTAGGAATGCAAATAGCAGTAATTGAGTTTGCCAGATCTGTAAGAAACTTCTTTCAAACTCTGGAATAACTTCAAACTTGCTGTGTTCCACTTCCTTCCCTAAAACTATTGTAGCCCTCTTCTTCTTCTTAATCTCTGACATTGGTTTCAGGTTTCGGGTTTGGAAAGAGCAAATAGCACCGAGTTCGATGCTCAAACACCTGACCCTGTTGTTATATTCATGCCAGAAGTATGTATTCTGAACTTGAAAACCTATCAATGGAGTCCGTTCATTCTCTCATTCGTTGCTTATATAATTACCACAGGGCTCAAGAACACATCTGGGAAGCACAATGAGACTAGGATCCCGAAGAACACATTTATAGAACCAAGACTCTCTCACTTCAAAACTGTAAGCATAACTGCATTTACCTTCTTCCTTGAGATTCCTTGTAGTTTTCAGTTCATGATTTAAAGACAACAAATTGTTTTTCTTACCAGATACGGTGACGCTAGGTGGTATCATATCATGTTTCATGTCTTTTGATACCACATAATACAAAGAAACTTTTGATACCACATAATTTTTTTAATAAATGCTCTTCTCTCCTTTTTTGTTAGATACGATCCCCCTATTTATCGGGTCTGATCCAATTATATTTTTTAATTTATATTTTAGATTTTTAAATTTTGTTTTATGCTTAGAATTTGTTTTTCGGTATGAATGCTTTTGGCATTTTTGAGAATCGAGTTGCATGGTTTAGTCACAATAAAGATTAACTATTATTTATTAATGGTAATATTTATGGTTTGTGTTTCTTACGTACATCATCCTCTTTTCATCTTGCAGTTAGAATAACTGCAAATATTGATTCCTTGTGTCTTTAAACACTGATAAGTGACTACAAATAAGGTTTGGTATTGGTACTGATTTTTTTACTTTTGATTAGTGTGTCAAGGAGTAGTTTTCTAGATGATTGTTCTGGATATGGTTCTTGCTATGATGAAATTGGTTGTGATGAGGAAGATAAGGATAACAATGTTGGCCATGCTGGTTATGATGGGGATAAGGACGATGGTGATGATTAGTAACAAGATAATCTCATGTTTTTAATGGTTAACATTATAATCCAGGTGTTTTCTTTTTTTTAATTAGTCTTATATATGTATATTAGGGATTTTAATTTGAGTTTTTTAAAGTTTTTTTTAATGAATGTTCACTACAATTCGTTTGTTTTGTTACATATAAATGTATACTTTTATGTTTGAAATGTATGTTCCAGCATTAGTGAAATCAAATGTATGATCCTATATTTGGTGTTCTTTCGAAATATCTCTATTCTTAAATTTAAATTGAATCGTATCTTATAAGATAGAAAAATTTAATAAATTTAAATTTTAGATCGGTATACTACATTATCATATTAAACGGTATTCGACGTATTCAATATATACATGGTTTATTTTAATACCAGAGTTATATAATGAATATATCCCTACTCATAATTAAAATGTATTTTTCGGTGGAAAACAATGATTTTTTTTAATTTTAGGATGATTTTTTCATAATATATATTATATTGGTTTATGTTTATCGTATAATAAAAAAATAGAAATTAAATCTATTTGATGTCATAATTTGTGTTAAAAATATGTTCAATTGATAAGCTCTAGAAGAATCGCTCTAGACAATATATATTTCGTTTATTAGTAAATTATCGCACATAACTTATCTACTACACCAAAATTAGATATGAGATATATTCTTATTCGCAAAATCTTTAAATTAGGAGTGTATTCTTATAAAAAGTAAAGTATATTTACTTCATAATTCCTATAGTCAACTCGAGAGATATAGCTACACTAATAGTTTACATATTGTTTTACAAAAAAAGTAAAGCTTCTTATATTAAAATTATTTGAGATATAGCTGCACGTCATTTGAATAGTCAATTTTTTTTTTTTTTTAGAAATTGAAGTTACACTTTTCAACTATTTTAAAATCTTGAAAAAGTATATTATTTTTTTTATTAAATAACTTTTAGAATATTTTGTTGAATTCAGAAGGATGGCTCTGGTGAGGTTTAAACACTTTCAAGTTTCCATTCATAGTCTCTAGAAACTCTCTCTCTCTTGTGGTTTTTATGGTACCAGTTGATGAAGAAGAATCACGTTGATGTGATTTAGAGAAACCGATCGACCAAGGTGAAAATTTATAAATTTGGTCTAGCAAAACGGTCAAGTTCTAATGGCACAAAAGAACACTCTGCTTCGTTAGAAAGAGGGGCTACCATACTTTAGAAGTTAAAAAAAAGTTAAAAAAAGTGATTTAAATAAAAGGAAATATTGTTTAGAAAACAAAATGCAAGGAAATATGCTCTTTTCTAAAAATCCAGAGCCGCCGGCGTTTTGTCACACATGAGATTGAATTGATGTTCTCTGTTTCCTTCTGATAATCATGTGGAGAGACAAATAAATCTTAGTTAATGGAAGATAACTTATCACGCATTGAAAACTATTCAAAGATGTCTACACTAAAAACCAAAAAAAATACATTGACTTTAAATTGTAAAAGTGATATGTTTTTTCACTTAAAACAAAAAAAAAACTTTTTTAGACATCCACCAGATTTAACTGTCATCCATTTCTTTCTCTTCAAAAGAGACATCTTCGTCTTTGTCAAGAACACCTTACCTCCAACTGGTATGTCTTGAAACTCTTGCACTATTTAATACCAAAAAGTTTCAATGTATTACACTATAAGCTCATTAATATGAGGAAAGTTGAATTCTTTTTCTTGGTTTATAGAGGTATTGAAAAACACTTTTAAGTGATTTATATATCTCTATGACACACACGACCATCTGTTTTGCATGTTCGTTTGCTTTCATAGTTTGGTCTGAAACTGGCTCTTCTCTCATATGTTTTTTTTCTTCTTTTGGCCTTTTCGATATCAGAAAAACATGTCAATAATAAAGAAAAAAACCAGGCAACTAACTATATAACACTTATAAAATACTCCGATAGTTTTGTCTTTAATATTTATTCGAAAGCAAAATGGGGAGATATAGTATGAATAAACCATCAAACCAATTTTTTATCTATACTTTTTGAAAAATATTTATTGGTTTGTGAATGAATTTTATTAATCTGTTTATTGAAGGCCGGTTTTGAAAGTGGAAAGAAAGAGGCGTGCATAGAGGAAAAGATGGAATTATATATGAGAGAAAGTGTGACGCCCGTGAACCATTTTTAGTAAAATGGAGGGGCTGTCGATCGACACACATGGTGTCTGTCGATCGACAGGGCTCTTAAGGGCTGTCGATCGACACACCTAGTGTCTGTCGATCGACAGGTGCTCGAATTGGTTGGTTTTCTGGTTCGATTTAAGTCGTTCAATTGGACCGGGCCGGTTTGGGTAAACCCTAGGGCTTCGTATTTAAGAGTTTTTGGCCGCATTTGAGCGAACCAAAGTCCCAAAAATCAGAAACAGAGAGTTTGAGAGGAGTTTCTCTTGTTCCTGATAGTTTGTGATTAGGGTTTCGTTCTTGATCGATTTGAGGTGGAATTTCGTGGTGGTTGTTGCTGAATTCGTGTCTAGCCTTAATTCTACCAGAATCTAACCGAAAATCTAAGGTGAGTGCGTGACCATGGCTTCTGGGCCGGTGGATTCGTTAGGGTTGTATGGTGGTAGGTTAAAAACTGATTGATTGTGATGATTGATGTTGTTTCTGTGTGTTTTGTGGTGTATGGATTGTTGGATTGTGTTTGTTGTGCAGGTTTCGTGTTATCGCAGAGGAGGAATCGATCCGAGAGGATAATTGATCGATCTCCTATGAATCTGCGACGACCTGTCGATCGACAGCCCTTGGGTGTGTCGATCGACAGGGTCACACGAGGCTGTCGATCGACACCTAGAGGTTGTGTCGATCGACAGGTGATCGAGGAGATGTCGATCGACACCTAGAGGTTGTGTCGATCGACAGGGTCCTGAGGAGCTGTCGATCGACAGGCACCGTGGGTGTGTCGATCGACAGGGCTCCGTTGAGCTGTCGATCGACAGGCACCGTGGGTGTGTCGATCGACAGGTGTGAACAGGGCTGTCGATCGACACCTAGTGGTAGTGTCGATCGACAGGCTGCCTGTTGGGCTGTGGTTGAGCCGTGTTGTTGTGTTTGCTTTGTGTGTTGTTTGATGCGTGTTTACCTGAGCGGATCCATCGCGTCTGTGTGCGCAGTCGTAGATGGGAGGACCGTCTCACTGGGTATTTGTGATAATACTCACGCATCTCTTTTAACCATGTGGTGCAGGTAAAGGCAAATTGTGATCGTGGAATCATGGCAACGAAGAGGGAGATGATCTAGGGTCTCGGTTTTCATGCTGTGTGGTTTATTGTATTTCTTTTATTGTTTTAGAACCTGGTTAGGTTGCTGGATTGATTGGAATTTGTTGTTGAACTGGTTAGTAATTTAATGGAATTTGCATGTTTGGTTTTAGTGTGTTATCCGCTGGTTGCTTGTTTGTGTGGCTTGGTTGTGGAGGACAAGCATTTATGGGAATGCTAGTCTGAGACTAAGAGCTTATTGTTTAAAAAAAAAAAAAAAAAAACGGGTCGGGTCGTTTCAGTTTGGTATCAGAGCCCTTACGGTTTTAGGACGGGCTAGAACTGCTAGGATTGTAATTTGGTAAATTGTCAATTCTGTGAGTTTGGGGGTTCTAGATCATCTTCCTTCGAGCCTTCAAAGAGATTCCACGGTAAGTGTGTTTTATTTTTATTCTTTAGTGCTTAGCTTCTGTACTGTAGTAGTGCATGGTGTTAGCTAGAGGCACTAGAGAATGTGGCCGTGGGGGCCGGGGTGACTGTGACAGGTCCGTAGACGTATCAAGAGGGTCTGAGTATTAGTGCGAGTGCCAGTGGGAGTGCCTGTGTGAGAGCCGGTGTGAGGGCTGTTGGGCCAGGGCTGGTACTTGAGCTAGTGCTAGATTCGCTCGCTGTTCGGGTGCGCCCACAGGAGGAGTCTAGGTGACGAGTTGATCGGCGGTCAGATCTGTTGCAGTAGGTGTTGTGGCGGGCACTAGTGAGGGAGTTGGCCAGGAGGGCGGCTCAGAGTGTTGCGCAAGTGGCTGAGAGTGATCCGTAGACGCTTCATGATGGCTTGAGCGCCATTTAGGCTGCCAGCGTGCAGCCAAGTGTGAGCGCCAGTGTGAGGGCTGGTGGGGGCAGTGTGGTCCTAGGTTGGCTGTCGGGGGCTGGTGTGGGTCCTCGTGAGGTTGGTAGTGCGGGTGCGCCCGCGGGTGGGCTCAGCGTCGAGTGGATCGTCTGGCGGATTGGCTTGAGCAGTTTTGGGAGCGGTTACCGAGTGCGGTACGTGTTAGGCTCCGGTGATGCCACGAGTGGCAGAGGTGCGGCTGAGGGCTGCGGTTGTTGGTAGGGTTCCGTCTTATCTGCGGATAAGGGAACATGTGCAGAGGTTTGGTATAGGATTCTTTGCGAGTGGTGTGTTGCAGCTAGGAGGGTTCAGGCAGTGTTGGCCTGAGCGGACTTGTGGGCAGAGTGTGATGCCAAGTTCTTTCCTCGAGAGGTTGCGGATCGTTTAGAGACGAGGTTTTTGGGACTGGATCTGTGAGAGAGATCAGTTCGTGGGTATGTTTTGGAGTTAATCAGCTCATGGGTTGGGTTGGTTCATGCTGGTAGGAGCATGGAGGGCGAAGAGGCCCGAGACAAGAGGTTCTTGAGAGGACTTTGATTAGATTGAGGACATGGTGCGGAGTGTCCGTGTATGCTGTGAGAGCATAGTTGGTTGAGACTGCAGGAGGCATTGTTGAGACTCGAGAGAGCAGGCTGTGGTGGTTAGCCCAGTTGTTCAGTCTATTAAGTCTCAACAGGTGATACCTGGCAGGGCGGCAAGCCTGTGCAGGGGCAGAAAAAGAAGTCGGAGGATACTTCCAGTTTGAGGTAGAATGGCCGGGATGCTTCGGGTGCGGAAGCATGGGTCATAGTTAGTGAGGTTGTTAGGTTTCTTAGTACATGGGAGTGTGTGGAGACCTTTGAAGTGGGCAGTGGTGAATTCCACGTGTTGTTCAATTCTGGAGCATGATTGCTTCATCACTCCGGAGGGTGCTGGGTGGAGCGGTATTCGGAGTGGCGCTGGTGAGCGGATTGGACCGGTTATGGTTGCGGGATGGAAGTTTCTCGTTACTCATGGCCGGGCGAGAGGCGTGGAATTTCTAGTGTTCTAGTGAGTTGGTGTCAGCGGACTTGGTGATCAGTCCAGTGAAACTGTATGATGGCATCCTGTGTATGGATTGGCTTGATCAGTACAGAGTTCATATGGAGTGTCACCGGAGTCGTGTTGTGTTGGAGCGTAATAAGAGAAGGTTGGTTTGCCAGGAAGTGAAACCGACTTCTGAGAGTCTCGTGATCTCTTGGGTGCAGGCTGAGGCTATGACTGAGAGGTTGCGAGGCTTACTCGGAGACTGTTTTGCTGGCGGAGTCTGTAGGTGAGGTTGCAGTGAGGGATATTCGGGTTGTCCAGGACTGTGAGGATGTCTTTCAGTCGTTGCAGGGATTACCGTTGTCGCGGTCGGATCCTTTCATGATTGAGTTAGAGCCTGGGACGACGCCGTTATCTAAGGTACCTTATAGGATGGCTCCAGCAGAGTTGGTAGGGCTGACGAGGCAGCCATAAGGTTGTTGAGTAAGGATTCTTTCGGTCGAGTACTTCACCGTGGGGAGAATCGGAGATGTTGGTGATGAGGAATTGTGGTAGTTTCCGGTTGTGCTTCGATTATCGAGGTCTTAACCGAGTCACTGTGAAGAACAAGTATCCTCTTCCGAGAATTGATGAGTTGTTAGATCAGTTGAGAGGGGCTACTTGGTTTTCTAAGATTGACCTGGCATCCGGTTACCACCAGATTCCGATCGACGAAGCATATGTTCGGAAGACGGCTTTCAGGACTCGGTATGGGCATTTTGAGTTTGTAGTAATGCCATTCGGGTTGACGAATGCACCTGCGGCGTTTATGAGGTTGATGAACGGGGTTTTCCAGGAGTATCTGGATGAGTTTGTAATCATTTTCATCGATGATATTCTGGTTTACTCGAAGAGTCAGGAGGATCATGAGGTTCATTTGAGGAGAGTTCTGGAGAAGTTGCGGGAACAGAAGCTGTTTGCGAAGTTGAGTAAGTGCAGTTTCTGGCAGAGAGAGATGGGATTTTTGGGTCACATCGTTTCTGCAGAAGGAGTTTCTGTAGATCCGACGAAGATTCAGTCTATCCGAGATTGGCCTAGACCGAAGAATGCAACTGAGATCAGGAGTTTTCTTGGGTTGGCAGGCTATTATCGGAGATTCGTCAAAGGTTTTGCGAGTATGGCTCAGTCCATGACGAAGCTGACAGGGAAGGATGTTCCTTTCGTGTGGTCTGCTGATTGTGAGCTGAGTTTCGCGAAGCTGAAAACGATGTTGACTAGTACACCAGTATTGGCGTTGCCTGAACCGGGTGAGCCTTATGTGGTGTACACAGATGCTTCGGGAGTTGGTTTGGGTTGTGTGTTGATGCAGCAGGGTAAGGTGATTGCTTATGCTTCGAGGCAGTTGAGGAAGCATGAGGGCAATTATCCTGTTCATGACTTAGAGTTGGCTGCAGTGATCTTCGCGTTGAAAATCTGGAGGTCTTACTTGTATGGTGGCAGAGTCCAGGTGTTCACTGATCATCATAATCTGAAGTACATTTTTACTCAGCAGAATTTAAATGTACGACAGAGGCGATGGTCAGAGTTGTTGGCTGATTACGACTTGGACATTGTTTACCATCCGGGTAAGGCTAACACTGTAGCTGATGCTCTTAGTCGGAGAAGGTATGATTCATCTCAGGAGCGGGATGTGGAGAATCTGGTGAGTGTACTTAGTACTTTGAGGTTATGTGTTACTTCAGAGGAACCGTTGGGGTTAGCGGCGGCAGATCAGGCGGATCTTTTGAGCAGGATCCGAGTAGCTCAGGAGCAGGATCCGGTGTTGTTAGATCTCTCCAAGGCTACTGGTTCCGAGTATCAGGTTTCTGCTAACGGGACTATCTTAGTGCATGGACGAGTCTGTGTTCCTAAGGATGTAGACTTGAGGCAGGAAATTCTGAGAGAAGCTCATGCGAGTAAGTTTTCGATTCATCCGGGAGCGACTAAGATGTATCGGGATCTGAAACGGTATTATCATTGGGTCGGGATGAAGAGAGATGTGGCAGATTGGGTTGCAGCTTGCAATGTGTGTCAGTTGGTGAAGGCTGAGCACCAAGTTCCTAGTGGCTTATTGCAGAGTCTACCCATTCCAGAGTGGAAGTGGGACATGATCACTATGGATTTCGTGGTAGGGTTGCCGGTTTCTCGGACCTATGACGCGATTTGGGTGATTGTGGATCGTCTGACTAAGTCAGCACATTTTCTGGCCATTAAGAAGACAGACGGAGCGGAGGTCTTGGCTAAGAAGTATGTGAAGGAAATTGTGAGGTTGCATGGAGTGCCAGCGAGTATTGTGTCGGATCGAGATCCGAGGTTTGCTTCAGTGTTCTGGAGAGCTTTTCAGGCTGAGATGGGCACTAAGGTGCACATGAGTATAGCTAATCATCCGCAAACGGATGGGCAGTCCGAAAGGACGATTCAGACACTGGAAGATCTGTTGAGGATGTGCGTGCTAGATTGGGGTGGTCATTGGGCGGATCACTTGAGTTTGGTGGAGTTCGCATATAACAACAGTTTTCAGGCGAGTATCGGAATGGCTCCTTTTGAGGCGTTGTATGGGAGGCCATGTCGTACTCCGCTTTGTTTTACCCAAGTGGGGGAGAGGAGCATCTTTGGGGCTGATTTTGTTCAGGAGACGACGGAGAAGATCCGTGTAGTGAAGCTGAACATGAAAGAGGCTCAGGATCGGCAGAAGTGTTATGCCGATAGGAGAAGGAAGGAGTTGGAGTTTGCAGTTGGAGATCGAGTGTATCTCAAGATGGCAATGATGCGGGGTCTGAACAGGTCCATATCCGAGGATAAGCTGAGTACGAGGTACATGGGTCCGTTCCGGGTTGTGGAACGTGTGGGACCAGTTGCTTATCGGTTGGAGCTGCCTCCGATTATGGAGAAATTCCATGATGTGTTTCACGTTTCGAAACTCAGGAGATGCTTGCATGCTTCTGAGGAGGTAGCAGTGACGATTCCCGCAGATCTTCAGCCAAATCTGACTGTTGGGATGAGGCCGGTTAGGATTCTTGAGAGAAGTATCAAGGTTCTGCGCCGGAAGAGAGTGCCGTTGTTGAGAGTCTTGTGGGACTGTGACGGTATTCAGGAGGAGACTTGGGAACCAGAGGCAAAGATGAAAACGAAGTTCAAGAAGTGGTTCGAGAAGCAAGCAGAAGAGTGAATTCGTTTTCTTTGCGGTTTCCAGTTTCAGTTGTTGTGTTGTGATCACCGTGTGTGGTGAGGTTTTTGGTTGTGGATTTTTGTATTTTCATTAAAGTTGTAATGATTATGACTTTTTTCCAGTGAATAAGAAAGTGTTTTTTTTCTTATGTGTTTGACTTGCGAGTCATGTGTTTGTGGTTAGAGAACCCCGAAATGGAAGTTTTATTGCAGATAGAACTTGCCAGTTTCGGTGGGGACTCTAGCGGGTTGTGTGTGTGTGTGTGTGAGAGTCTCGGAATAGAAGTTTTACGGTTGTTAGAACTGTCTAGTTCCGGGAGAGACTCTGCAGGGACATCCGGGGTGAGGGATGGTCCGGGTGATCTGTGATGATCACGATTGTGATGGTATTCCGGGAGGGGAATATCATGTGAGACCTTAGGAGGTAGTTCCGGTCAGAGGTGCATTATAGACGTTAGGAATTGATTGCGTAGCTCAGAGTTAGACCTCGGTCTTTCTTGGCAGATCTTGAGGGATGCGTCTCTCCGGGGGACAGTGGGTTCCCTGCATACCGATCGATCGTCAGGACTGCGCGGACTGAGATCGTGAGGGTATGGGGATGGTTTTGGAGGTTGCGACCTCTGGCAGATCTCTGCATACCGAGAGCTTGATAGACTGTGTGTCTTGATGGATTGAGGTGTGTGGAGATGGTTGAGTATCGAACACCGTCAGGACTGCGCGGACTGAGGTGGGTTGATACTAGACACCTAGAGCTGAGGGGTGACGATCCCGAAGCTAGATGGTGGGTATGAGCTATGGGCAATCAATGTCTGAGACGGGTCTATGTGCATAGGACGGATGTGAACCTCGGGAAGGTCTGGGAGATGTAGTCTCCGGTGTTGCTGGCGGGTTGGGCCAGGGTAGATTGGTGGGTAGTGTTAGAGGATTCGAGGACGAATCAAGTTTTAGTGGGGGAGAATTGTGACGCCCGTGAACCATTTTTAGTAAAATGGAGGGGCTGTCGATCGACACACATGGTGTCTGTCGATCGACAGGGCTCTTAAGGGCTGTCGATCGACACACCTAGTGTCTGTCGATCGACAGGTGCTCGAATTGGTTGGTTTTCTGGTTCGATTTAAGTCGTTCAATTGGACCGGGCCGGTTTGGGTAAACCCTAGGGCTTCGTATTTAAGATTTTTTGGCCGCATTTGAGCGAACAAAAGTCCCAAAAATCAGAAACAGAGAGTTTGAGAGGAGTTTCTCTTGTTCCTGATAGTTTGTGATTAGGGTTTCGTTCTTGATCGATTTGAGGTGGAATTTCGTGGTGGTTGTTGCTGAATTCGTGTCTAGCCTCAATTCTACCAGAATCTAACCGAAAATCTAAGGTGAGTGCGTGACCATGGCTTCTGGGCCGGTGGATTCGTTAGGGTTGTATGGTGGTAGGTTAAAAACTGATTGATTGTGATGATTGATGTTGTTTCTGTGTGTTTTGTGGTGTATGGATTGTTGGATTGTGTTTGTTGTGCAGGTTTCGTGTTATCGCAGAGGAGGAATCGATCCGAGAGGATAATTGATCGATCTCCTATGAATCTGCGACGACCTGTCGATCGACAGCCCTTGGGTGTGTCGATCGACAGGGTCACACGAGGCTGTCGATCGACACCTAGAGGTTGTGTCGATCGACAGGTGATCGAGGAGATGTCGATCGACACCTAGAGGTTGTGTCGATCGACAGGGTCCTGAGGAGCTGTCGATCGACAGGCACCGTGGGTGTGTCGATCGACAGGGCTCCGTTGAGCTGTCGATCGACAGGCACCGTGGGTGTGTCGATCGACAGGTGTGAACAGGGCTGTCGATCGACACCTAGTGGTAGTGTCGATCGACAGGCTGCCTGTTGGGCTGTGGTTGAGCCGTGTTGTTGTGTTTGCTTTGTGTGTTGTTTGATGCGTGTTTACCTGAGCGGATCCATCGCGTCTGTGTGCGCAGTCGTAGATGGGAGGACCGTCTCACTGGGTATTTGTGATAATACTCACGCATCTCTTTTAACCATGTGGTGCAGGTAAAGGCAAATTGTGATCGTGGAATCATGGCAACGAAGAGGGAGATGATCTAGGGTCTCGGTTTTCATGCTGTGTGGTTTATTGTATTTCTTTTATTGTTTTAGAACCTGGTTAGGTTGCTGGATTGATTGGAATTTGTTGTTGAACTGGTTAGTAATTTAATGGAATTTGCATGTTTGGTTTTAGTGTGTTATCCGCTGGTTGCTTGTTTGTGTGGCTTGGTTGTGGAGGACAAGCATTTATGGGAATGCTAGTCTGAGACTAAGAGCTTATTGTTTAAAAAAAAAAAAAAAAAAACGGGTCGGGTCGTTTCAGAAAGATGGTAAGCATAAGCCTTAGGTTACTAACTCAATTATAAATGTTTCTTCTAATTAAGTTTTTCAGACACCAGAGAGAGATAACACGGTTACGATGAGGATGAAAAAAATGTGAAAAATCAATTTTTGGAATGGGAACCAATCGAAGGGAGATATTGAACAAAGTCAACTCAAACTTATTAAATTTTTAGAGCATTAACTTGGAAGACAAGAAACCAATATTAAACCTATCTATAGTAGAATAAGAAGAACATGATGATTATTTACGAGTAAGAGCCAATGGTAAAATTGAAGGTTTTCATGTTTACGAGTAGACGTTTTAACTTGAATTACACATATGCTTCCTTGTGCTCTGTAAAAGGGAAGTGGATATGGATGAAGAGTACGTTAAATAAAAACATGAAAAATTTGGTAATGTGATTCAATGGTGGAGAAAAGTCTACGATTAAATTAAAGCACACACTTCTCCAATTCTGAGATCTTATTTACTATATTGAAGAATCACGTGCTTTAATTTAAACGAAAACTCTGATTTTTATTTAGAATAACCAATGATTGATTTCATGTTGATGTGTTAGATTTGGGTAAATGTTGGTTTCTTACATTTTGGCTGTATTTGTGTGTCAGTAGAAGTGTAAAATACGAATTACTTGTGCATTATCTATACTATTGTATGAGAAGTTGAAAACATGGCGACTAATCTATCATCTAAGTGTGTCAACTACCATAAATTTACGGTAAGAAAATGTAAAGTTACTTTTATATACTTACAAAAAATATTTGCGTCTACGGGGATTTACAAAATATGGCATTGTCGGAGATATCAATTGATTCTGCTGATTATATTGATGCAATTAAAACTTGCAACGTGAAATTCAAATTCAAAAGCGATGTGAAAGCCTTAAAACTGTGACGATATGTCCACTAGAGAAACATATATTAGCAGTAAAGTTTGCAAGTTTATAAGGTCCAACATGATCTCATAAATGGGAAGTGTTCTGCATCTAAGTCAACCTAATGGTGTAGAAGGTAATGTCATGATTGAAGTGGTTTTAAGGTCGGTTTTTTGTTTTATTATTTGATTGTTTGTTTTCTGATAATCTTTAGAACAAAAGTTGTTTGGAAGAAAAACCATTGTTTGATAATGGTAGAGAGACACGTTTGGAGACAAAGAATGTCCGAAGATATTAAAAATATTGGCAGTAGTATAATGTGAGAATAATAGAAAAACGACGAGGACTATGAAGGAGAATAAAAAAGAGGGAAACAAAAAAGACAAAGATAAAAAGATGTAAAAGCAAGATTTGCAAACAAGAGTGTCATAAATTTTGATCATCCGTAATTTTAAAAAAGATACAATAATATGGCTAGGAACTCTCAAGACGGTTGGAAAAGTACATAAGGTCATGGTGATCGAGAATATTAAGATTGCCATCCACTTTATGCATAATATAAACTCGCTTATAAAGTTTAGTTGCGTTAATGAACACCGTATACTAATTAAATAATATTTGCTTTTCTTATCCAGTTTAACATGAGAATAAATTTTTTTTATTGAATTCTAATTGTGCACATTTACGTGGTATAAAAAGTGATATACTGTATTCTCAAAATGTTCTAAATAGTATAAAAATCAATGTTTTTCTAACCATAACTTGCGATTAAAAATAATTATATCAGTCATGTTGTTCAAGAACATTAATCCTAAATGCGGTTTAGTGCTCCACCGAAAAAGATAAAACATTATTTTATTTTATTTTTAAAATTAGTAGATTAATATTTTAAAATATTCTATGTACATTCAAAAATAGGAAAAAAATCAAATGGAAACTCATCCATCATATTGTTCTACAAAATTACATTATGTGGAAGAGATTTTATTATTGACATAGGAAGGTAAGCAGTTTATTTTATGATGAATGTAAATGTTTAATTTACCATCCTAAATTACTGATTTATGATGGAAAAAGAGAATGACGGAACTTTTTTTTCGCTTTTCCTCTCTACAGTTGAAGTAGTTAGCGTCGATATTTTTTTCTTTCTAATTTTCTTTAATTTAAGAGGTTTTTCTCAAAAAGAATATTAATGAAAGTATAAATATAGTAAAAAAATGTTGGTAATTAATGATAATAGATTAGAATATTGGAAAATAGAATTATAAAAATGGAATTGCTTAGATTCAATACAAACTCTTCTTCTTCTTCTTCTTCTTCAAATATGTGGTCCAGTTCTCGCAAATGCATGTAAAATATTGAAAACAATTTATATTTTAGCAAATTAAGAGGTATTTATTCTAATATGGTAGTATAATCTCTTACAATACATAGATCTAAAACCCTAGAATCTAGCAAACATGTTTACATTTTAGTAACATTATGCCATCATTATGAAAATATGATTACGTTTAGGATTCTATAGAACAACTTGCGCAAGACATCTAGACATCTTTGTATTATAATTTATGTTATGAAAATTATGTTTTTCCTATTTTAATAAATCCATACCACTTTCGTGTTGAAATTATTTTTTTGACCCCGCACATTTTTCATCGTATTGAAAAAAAGTTACCAAAGATTATTTATTATCATCTAGATATTTGGTTTTGTTGAGTTATGCAAATTAAATTGCTTATATTTGTTTCAACATATCCATCACTAGGCATCATCTTTATTTATATTTGGTTTTTGACGATGTTCAATGATAGAAATTATGTTGAATGCAAAGGTTGTAAATAATAATCTTAAAACAGTTTTTTTGTTAATCATATCCCGCGCAGTTGCGCGGGTAGATACCTAGTATATGTATATATACCAAAAACAAAATTATTTGCCACCTGAAAGAAGACACCACAAATAATTAGATACGTATTAACATGGAAAACAGAGGCTACAAATATCTGACACAAGCCACACAAGAAAAAACTCAGGAAAACCCATTTGAAACGATTCTTAAATAAAAAACAATGTTGCAAGAATAAGAATGACTTTCACTTCATCATATTTTGTGCTTAATCTGAGTCAGACACATAATTATGGTTATTCAAGGCACCTCAATAAGCAATCAATGGTCATTTTCAAATAAATGCATGGCCTGTCCCCCACATATAGAGATGAGAAGTGATTCTAAGCAACTAAAGCCCTAAAAACTCATTTCGGCCTATGAATTTTAAGGAACTAAATGAAGATGAAACTCATGGAAATTTCCTTGAAATGAAACCTATAAAAGCATATTGAGTAGCAAAAGAATACGTAACATAGTGTCCTTAATAACACCTTCGTTTTTCCATTTCCTTGTCATCACAAGCAGAGATAACGTCCTGCAATCGGGACGAGCGGTTTTATATGTCTTTGCTGACGTCTCTGCTGTCATAAGCAGAGATAACACCTGAATGTAAGTAGTAGGGTTTAATACTTATATTCGTGCGTCTTACACTCAATTGATTAATGATTTTTATAACGTCCTGACTGCCCCTCCTGTGAGCTCCATGCCCACTCTTAGCCCGCGAGCCGAGACTTATTTGAGGGTCGGTGCGTTATTTTGCGAAGCTCGAAATGCATGTTTACTAACCCTTCAATTACTACGCGATTTTTCCCCGAGTTTTGGCCTCACTCGCATGGTATTGGAAATGACTTCCTAGTAGGTCACCCATCTTTCGAATGCTCCAGCTCAAGCATGCTTAACTAGGGAGTTCTCTCAAGACCAGTGACTGAAAAAATAAGTGCACTTTGGTGACATAGGTAGCCAAATCAATTCTCTTAAGCTTCCCCGCATGCACCATATTTTTCCAGAAATTGGGTTGTTATAATCACCCCCACTCACTGAACGCAACGACGTTGCATACCAAGATCGTCATCCGACAGTGTTATGCCCACACTTCCCTGATATCACTTATAATGCCCTGACTGCCCCGACTGCCACTCATAAAATGCTACGACGTTGCATACCAAGATAGTCACCTGTTATGCTCACACGTTCCTGATACCACTTATAACGCCCTGGCCTCCAAGAGGCTCAAAATACATGTTTACTGACCCTGCAATCACCACGCGATCTTTTCCCGTGTTTGATATACTCATATATTTGCATCCCATTATCATCCATTCTGCATCATTAAGCATCATTTATGACTCTTTTAGCTGAGTTTAGCATCTTAGGGTTTTTGAATAGGATATGTACACATTTTCCTATGTTTTACCCTTTTTAAGATGGTTTATGTGCGTATTTGCCTATTTGGTGATATATAACTATTTAGAGCTTGGAGGACACAGAGGATTGGATTCTGGGTACAAAGGAGCTGATAAGCTTGAAGAATGTTGCAGAGGAGCAGTTATCGGTATCAAACATCGGTGATAACCGATAGACCGATCATGAAGATCGCGGTACGAAAAAACCTGAAGATCAGTTTACCTACGATCCGAGGATCAGTTTACCTACGATCCGAGGATCAGTTTATCGGGGCCAACCGATAGAGAAGACACCGATATCCCGTTATAACGATAAGAACCAATGACGAAGACTGATATACCGCACCAAAGCATCAATATACATGCATCCACTACGAGCCACTCGAACTGAAGACGGAATACACAACCTATCGGTCACATACCACATCGGGTGTGACCGATACTTTCGATTTTGTTGATTTTTTTGAACCGCTTTTTTTTTTTACTCGGATTGACTAGGGTTGATCCGGTGCGGTTCACGAGCCTATAAATTCATCTTTACGGCTGCGAACTAGAGAGCTTCTTCTTCCTTAGTTTTTCTTTTGGATTTTCGTTTAGAGCTTTGTAAACAATTTAAACTTCTAAGTACTTCTTGTTTTAAGCATTATTCTCGTTTAAAGTTTAGGTCTTTTAGCTTTCTCCTTACTCGTTTCTTGCTTTTAAGGTACTAGCTTTCGTTAAACTCAATCATGGTTTTTACCATAGCCATTAGTGAGTAGGCTTCTTGGTTGAGCTAAGGGTTAGTAGACTAGGTTTATAAACTGCGGTTAAGGTTATAGACGACTCAATGAGTAGATCCTCGAGCTTACGTAATCCAAGACTGATCACTCAAATCTTGATCCCAAGCAGTTTTCCGCCTGACAGGCATTTGCGAAAATGCTTGAACGACCTTTTTGTCGTCATAGTGTCCTCGACCAACGACAATTGATGTAGTTGCGATATGTGGGTTGATTGGACCTTGAGCCATTATGCTTGAAGAGCCTTTGAGTCCGACCACGAAAGTGAAGTCAGAACGGAGGCTCGACAAAGTAGTATTGCGCCACGACACTGAGCTTGCTTGTTCCCGTGGTCCATGCCTTAGGAGGAGCTTAAAGTAGGAGCCTTTAGTTTATTTAAACGTACCTTACGAGACCTATGTCCATTGCTAACCTGAAAGCTAAACTCTTTCTCTCTTATAGTTTAAAGTCTTCGGCTTTATCGCATTTTACATTATCAATTGTTACAAATCACCTTCCTTTACTATTACTTTAGCTTCAATCGAAAGATCTATGCTTCCTTGTATTCGATCTCATCTTTGCTGCAATAAGAATCATGAGTATAGGTTGTTAGCATAGTTGCGGTTTTATTTGTGAAGTCTGTTTGCTTTTTTGTGAAAAGAATCTGTCATCAGTGTTTTGGCCTCACTCGCTTGGTACTGGAAACGAATTTCCAGTAGGTCACCCATCATTCGATTGCTCCAGGTCAAGCACGCTACTCTGGAGTTATCTTAAGACCATTGACCGAAAAGATAAGTGCACTTTGCTGACATAGGTAGTTAAATAAATTCTCTTAAGTCTTTCCGCATACGCCATATTTTTTTAGAAATTGGGGTGTTACAAGTTTAGTACTTGCCCTCAGATCCGTTTATTTATGAACAACTAACTACCTAGAGGTTTTCAGTCACCATTACCGACATTTGGAGGACCAAGTACATATGGATCATTATATCAGCAATAAAGTTCACTCTAGAATCAAAAAAGCCCACCATACCTTGTGATTAAGAATGGTTTATCCCAACATCGTGTATCAATTATTTAGTTTTATTATAATAATCGTGACTTTTAGTTAAAAAATGTTAAAGGTATTAGAGTTAAGGTAAAAAAATATTTTTTTTAATAATACTACTAGGTGATTTTCCCGCGTATGACGCGGTAAATTATTTGTATTAGTGTTGATTTTTACTATAGACATTATTGTTACTACTTTTTTTAAACATAAGTTTTAAGAAGTTTTAGTTTTACTATTTTATTATTTGTATAGGTAAACGTAGTTAAGCTAAACATTATAATTTATAATTTGTTATATTAAAGTATATACTATAAAAAGAAAACACCAAATGGTAAATAAATAATACAATAAATTAACTAACATAATTAATGCATATATAAAAAGTTGATTAAATATGTTACCTTTCAACTTATATATAAAAGAGATTTCAATCGAATGTATTTACATAAAAAAATTTAATACTTTTATGTGTTTTCACCTTTGTTGGGTTATCAATATGTAATTAGTGGGGGTAAGTCTAATTTTGGAGAGGCATTGTCATGTCACATTTGACATGGCTTTTTTTTTGTTTAAGATTGAATGAGAAGAAGACACCTAAATTTTTTTTTGAGAAATCACCTTCCTAATAATATTTAGGGGATTTAAGTTTATGTATAAATGATATTTTTTTAAATTTATCTTGGGAAAATTCCTGAAAAATACCCGAACTTAATTTAATTTGCTGAAAAAATATACAAACTTTTTTGGTTTCCCAAATAATACATTAAGTATTTAACATTGTATTTTAAATACCCCAACTTAAAAATTTTGTTGGTTTTACTACATCGACGTTAACGGTGTTAATCTGACTAACAGAAGTTTATAAACGCTGTTAACTTTTAACTAACACGTGGTAACAATTACAATAAATAACAATTTTACTTTTCTACTTCTTCTTCTCCAAATGGATTTGAGATTTAAAACCCTAATGCTTTCTTCACCAAAAATTGATTTCAGATCTGAAGTGATTAAACATGGTTATTATGCTATGGAAGGAGAATAAAGAAAATGGTGATGGCTTTGCCGGCTTTAACCCACCCAAACAAAATTTGTATTTCTCAAAATTTCAGATTTGATTCAAGGTTTTCTTCTTCTTTGTTTTTGTTTGTGATAAAAATTTCTCGATTATGGAATCACTCAATCCGAAATTCCTTCTCTATGCTTTCCGTTTCAATCTTGTTAAAAGTCTGTCTCACAATTCTTTAAAGATCCCAAATCTCGGATCTGTTATTAAACTTGGTTGTGTTTTGAATTTGCACTCAATCTAACCTTAGGCTTCATTTCAACTTCATAAAAAAAACTTGGATTGATGTGTAACAAAGAGGAGAAACAAAATTGTGATTTTGGGTTTTAGGGTTCTTAAGTTTGAAATTGATTTGGGAAAGAATAAAACTCAGTTTTATTACCGTAGCACGTTAACAGAATTTGTAAACCTTTGTTAGTTAGATTAACACCGCTAACGTCGATGTAGTAAAACCAACCAATTTTTAAAGTTGGAGTATTTAAAAGACAATGTTAAATACTTGATGTATTATTTGGGAAGCCAAAAAAGTTTATGTATTTTTTCAGCAAATTAAATTAAGTTCGGGTATTTTTCAGGAATTTTCCCAATTTATCTTATATGTACAAAAGGAAAAGGATAATCTATATATATAAAAATACATTTTCTCTCTTCTCCTTAAGACACATCACCTTCCACATCATTAGAACTATAAAAAAGCAAAGTTGTTGGGAATACAATTTCTATATTAACTTAACATACAAAGCCTAGACGTCGCTAGTTCGAGTGGCTCTTGAGACGAAATTAATATTACATACTGTGGTTTCGGGCCTAGAGGAATTATGGGCTTCAACCCGGAACCTTCTGGTAATTAAAAAAAAAACAAAAAATAACATACAAATATTTAAATTTTGTTAAGTACTATATGCTCATTTATAAAATGCATCCAAGTTATTTACTAAATTTGGAGAGTTCAATAAATAAAACTATAAAAAATCATGTTTTGCTTTAATTACTAAGTTTCTTGTCGGTAATGGTGACTTTAAATTAGTAAATGCTTAATATTTTAGAGTTACTATAAAGGAGTTTAAAACATATAGATGTCAAAAATATAAGATACTCAATAAATAATTTTAAAGTCTGAAAAATAGATTTTTTTTATAATATTACTTGAGTTAATGTTTCAAAGATATTGTTTTAGATTTATTTTATATGTATAAAAATTTCAAAAAAAATAAAACTTTATAGAAAAACAAGGTTGTCATAAATACAATTTAACATATTAAGCTTAGATATTAACTCAACATACAAATTTGTACATTTAGTAAACTAATAAATGCTACTTTAGAAAATAAATCCATATTATCTACTAAATTTAGATTTTTTATTTATAAAACAATTTATAAAAAAAATTTAAAGACAAAGCACATACATCTAATTAGTATGGCCAAGAATTATATACATATAGATATATGTGTTTAGCTTTAATCTTAAACTTCTCAACAAATTTATTTTCTGAAACATTCTCAGTTGTATATTCAAGGAATTTAGAAAATTTTGTATAATGGATCCTACATTGATGATGGAAAAAACTATAACAGATTTGGACCTCTCAAATCATAATAGAATATATCTATCAAAACCAGTAATACAAAATATAGAAAAGAAAATGGAATTTTCGGTACCTAAAGATGGTATTCCAATGAGAATTCAAGATAATAGAAACTCATATTGGATAACTCTTATTAAAGATCCTCAAGGTAAATATTATTTCGGAAAGGGATGGAAAGATTTCAGAGAAGCAAAACGTCTTGAAATAAATGATATCATCCAATTCTATTGGAAAGAAGAAGAAGGTCAATTTGTCTTTACAAAAATGTGAGTTTTCTTTTGTTTTATTTTTAAAAGATATCTCTCATTAATTATTCTTTTCCTTACAAATCTATTTAATTAATGTTTTCTCTTTTGGCATCCACAATTATATTTTGGATGGTTTAATGTGTATCACTATTAAATCATAAACATGTGAATTCTCATTGTTATAGATACAATAATACATATCACCGTAGTTTAGATGCTTATACAAACATGTTATTATGATTTAGCTATACAACATACTAAGAATTTTATATATAAGCATTTAAATAAATGCTAAGATTTTGAATTAAAGCCTCAAATTACTACAGTGATGCGTCCGGAGCGGAACAAACGGATAAGAAAAGAAAATCTAATTCAAGTACATTCTAATAGTTTTCTTTCTAGGTAATTAAAAAGATGCTAAATTTTTAACTGAGTTTTCCAATTATTATAGTAAATCCACAGATGCTGAACAAACAAATAAGAAGAAAAATCAAAAAGAAGAAGCTAGTTCAAGCATTGGTCGTAAAAGAAAAGAAAAGAAATTTTTACCAAAAAAGGGGTTTAAAACGAGAAAAAACGAATGATGAATATAACAAATGTAACAAAAGTAAATTATTATAATTTAGTAAAAAAGATTAAATAATTAAGATGGCTAAAATTATATATTTATAAGCGTATGTATTAAAAAAACAATTTCAATAGTATGTATCAAAATATATTGTAAAAAAATAATAATTAAAAGGGTATGACTATCATCTTTAGAGCATCCGTAACTATGATATATGTGGGTATCAATTGATTAAAGTGGATTAAATTTATGAAAAAGTGAGAGAGAGAAAGAAAGAGACTTGAGACAAAACTCAATTTGTTGAGACGTTTTTCAGTTTTTTTTAATATTCTCTCTGATGTGTCATCTTGTAATTGACTAATTATTTTCTTCAATTTTTTATTATTTAAATAATTAATTAAACGAAATACAAGTTAATATAATAATTTATGAAAAGAAACACAATGAGTTTTACTGTTAAAGATGTTCTTAGACCATCATTAACGGTAAAATCTTAAGAGTATCATTTTATTAAAAGTAATTAAAATAGTAAATGAAGAAAAAAAAGCTTGATAAGTCTCAATGCATATAGATAAAAGAGACGTTTCAACAAAGCAATCATTAAATTAATATTATATTAATTACTACTTTAATGTTAATTATACCAATCCCATTTCATTGTCAATGATGCCCTTTTGCATCTAAGAAAAGTCGAAGCTTCTTAAACTTGTTGTACATAAATGATAGAAACACACATTCTCTTGTCAAATCAATTTCTTCAAATCTCAAATCTCACTCAAATCTCTCTCTACAACCATGATCTCAATTTTAGAAACATCTCCAGATCTGTAAAGATTGATGGGGAAGATAAATGTATGTTTTGTGTTGTTGATCTTTAAGAGAAATCTCTCATATTTATACAAGGGATTAACCATAATCTAAAACCCTAATACTCTAAAACCCTAATTCCTAAGAGGTTTTATATCATTAGCCCACTTACATAATATATATGGCCATATGCCCCAATACTCTCCCTCAAGTTGGAACATGTAGAACTCAAAATGTCCAACTTGAAGATTATATAGTAAAACATATCCACGTTGCCTTCAAGCATCCGTGAACCAAATGCCTTGGTAAAAACATGGAACCACGATCTGAACAATTTAACTGTATGACATAACAGGGTTCTTCACATGGCTCTGTTTCACCTCCTTCAGGCTTCTGTCGCCTTTTTCAGGCCTCTGTCTCGCCTTCTTCAGGCCTTCGTCTCTGCCTAGCTCTTTTCAGTCAGCCACTGAGATCAAAACAAGATAAGAAAAATTTAACTGTATGGCATAACAGAGTTCTGTTCTCGCTCTGACTCAATCACCTTGTGTAGCTATCGATCAATTATCTGGATGAGAACAAAGGAAGAACTATTCAACTGTAAACTTACAGGATTCTCCTTTGTCTCAGCTATTTGTACCCATCACTCCATGTAGTTGCTCCTCACAGACACTTGTGTGGTTCTTCAAACGGTGCTATACCCCACCGACGGGTGAACAAACGGTAGATGCTCGACACAGACACTCGTGTAGTTCTTCAAACGGCTGTTTTACCCCGCCGTAGGGAAAGGCTGGTGCCAAATTGGTTATTCTAATACCCCACCGTAGGGCCAACGAATGGTTGTTGCAATACTTCATCTTGGAGACAATTAACGATCCTTGAAACAAATACCCCATCTTAGGGTTAACAAACGGCTGTTGTACCCCGCCGTAAGGCCAACAAACGGTTGTTGTACCCCGCCGTAAGGCCAACAAACGGCTGTTGTAATACTCCATCTTGGAGCCAACTAACGGTTCTTGAAATAAATACCCCATCTTAGGGCTCAAAATCGACGTTTATACCCTGTCGTAGGGTTAAACAAAATCGACTGCAACACCCCATTGTAGGGTCCAATGCTGCTGTCGTAAATGCAACGCCCTGTTATAGGGTCCAATATTGCTTCCACAATCAACTACTTGTATAGTCTTCAAGGTACACACAGACCGTTGATAAAGACTCGAATACAGCTTCTCTTCACAATCTCATGATTGACAACAATCAAAGTGAACCAAAACATCAATTTTCTTCTTCTAAAATATGCTGCTGATGCAGCCCCAAAACAATCACTCAACATTCTGAACACATCCAATGCTCTGTTCATCTAACATAAGCGTGTTCATCCACCAGAAGCGTGTTCATCCGAGACATCCTTGTCTCCTCACAACCTCCTGTTGTTCATCCGAGACATCCTTGTCTCCACAACAAACTATAACAAATCCAGAAAACACACAACCACCAAACAAAAACCACCGAACATATAACCATATTTCATAACAGGCATTTGAATCATAACAGATCTCTGATGTATAACAGAAAAAGTTTGCCCTAAATTTCCAGATTAGGTCACTTTTCTTCGTCAGAAAGAAATCCTAATAACTTACAGAGCTTAAACTCGGAATCGAGCTCTGTTTGGTTCTGTGGAAAGCTGGTTGAGAGATCTACGCAGCGGTATATAGATCAGTTGTTGACTCCGTCTAAGTCGCCTGGAAATAATCCCGCAAAGTGGTTGGTCACACCATTACATCTCCTTTCTTCTTCTCTTTCTTCCGCCCCCTTCGAAACTGGATCTGGCGGTGATCCTTCTTCATGGTCATGTCAAGACCACCACGATCTTCTTACTGCCGCCGTCATCACCACCATCGTCGTCATCATCACCGTCATCTTCATCGACCGACTCCATGGCTACTTTGAATACAAAACTTTGCTAGATCGATAAGGATCGATTTCGCTTTGAAACCATGTAAAGATTGATCGGGAAGATAAATGTATGTTTTGTATTGTTGATCTTTGAGAGAAACCTCTCATATTTATATAAGGGATTAACCATAATCTAAAACCCTAATACTCTAAAACCCTAATTTTTAAGAGGCTTTATATCATTAGCCCACTTACATAATATATATGGCCATATGGCCCAATAAGATCCGTACATCTCTTCTCTCCCCGTTTCTCAACGCCCTAATCCCTCCCCCACCGATGCTTCTGACGAGCCATGACTCATCCGCCGTCGTCTTTCTTCACTATCCCTGAATATTGCAACTCAACCAGCGGCGGTGATAGCGGCGAGGTTTATGAGACCTAAATCAGTTTCGGTGATGGGAGAATAAGCAGGAAGCTCAATGAAAGAATGGTGGGGATGAGGTTGATCATGGGTCATATCGAGGAAAATGGTTTTTAGAAGAGATCTAGAGCTTAATAAAGACGAAACTAAATCGATTGGTTTACAAAGCAAAGGAAGTGTAATGCACGTTTTCTAATCGATGAGTACGTTTGTCCATATTTATGTCAACGCATGTTTTTCCTTATCCTTGTCAACGCATGCAGAAATAACGCACATTTGAAAGTATCAACCTAATATCCAAAGATCCAACAAACTTACTATCTTAGTCTGATTCCAAAATCTTATCCAAAAACTCACCAAAAAGTTGGCAGTTGTAACACTATACTCATACTCATACAATAAGTATCGCTTGAGAACTCGTCAAAATCGTCAATGCACATGTTACTACACCCCTACACTCCAAAAACAACAAGTTCAACAAACAAACAAACAAAAAACGAAATCTCCATAGTTTCACCTTTTCTACATTCAAAAGAAAAACACAAAACTCACTTTCGTTTCCAGTTTATATGTTCACTAGATCCAACACCTAAAGTAGCCATAGCAATATTACTCGAAGCAACTGCGAAATCGAAGCAACAATGAGTATACATAACGTACAATCGAAGTGGAAATTGAAGAAAAAGTGAAAGACAAATTCTCACCGGTGTGAGATTTTCCCTTTAAGCTCTCGAGATCAGTATCGATGACGTCGTGATCGTCCTAGCACAGTGTGAAATTGAGCATTAATAGAGATTCAAAACCTAAATCGAAAGAGAATAATGGAGAGAAGCAACGAACCTCGTCTTTGATTTTCTGGTACTCCATTGATGAAGCTTCTCAGATCTTTGTGATCTCTCTCTGCTAGGGTTGGGCGATATCCGATCGGGTTCAGGTCGGGTATTTCGGTTTTTCGGGTACTTCGGTAATGGGGTTTAGTACCCTATCGGGTATTTTATAAATTCGGGTCGGGTTCTCTTAGGATGACTTCGGGTTCGGTTATATGCAATGTGCAATCTATTTAAAAATACACTTCAAATATGAATTTGATCATAACTCAAATTGAACAAAAATTTCGAAACAAAAATTCAAATGAACATAGATATCAAAAAAGACTTATTAGTTTTTACACGAATTGTCCAAAAACATCCGAGAAAATATCAAATTTTTTTTAAAAAAAATTCAAATAGCATTGATAAATTAGTTATTTTTATCCGAATATAATCCATACGATTCATATTAACCAAAAGTTATAGAAATTATCTAAAATACATAAACATATCTAACCTTACATCCAAATATCTTTAGTTTAATTTATATTTATATTATTTCGGATACCCGTTCGGTTATCGGTTCGGTCTGGGTTCGGATTCGGGTTTTCGGATTTAGGAACATAGAACCCGATCGGATATTTTATAAATTCGGATCGGGTAATTTGGGTCGGGTTCAGTTCGGTAATTCAGTTTCGGATTTTTTGCCTACCCCTACTCTCTGGTCTCAACACACTCAAGCTAAACAATGACAATTTCGGTAAATCTAATGTTTAGAACAAAAAAAAAAGCTTAAGAATTTGTTGTTGGGCTTCAAAAGTTATTGGGCCTTTGTCCTATAAATAACTATACAATTATTTTTATAAATTTATTGGGCCTTAGTTATAGAACATTCTAATAACTTTATTTTTAGTTAACTAAATAGATGCTAAAAAAATTTAACGGAGGTTTCCAATTGTTATAGTAAATTCGTAGAAAAATATGACCATTTGGATGACCCTTATAACTTTATACTCTTTCCATTCTTTTATGTTTGCTGTTCTAGGTTTTCTACACATATTAAGAAAAGTCATTAATGCTTAGATATAAATATCTTATTTTTTACACTAAACAATTTTCCCTAAGTTTTAACCAATAGTAATACTATAAAATCAATTAATATGTCTTGAAATTTACAATTCAACATTACTACTTCATTAAAAAATGCATAGAAAATAGAAAAAATCAATCTTTTGACAACAATATCTTTTTTAAAACATCACTCATAAAAAACCGGAGGGAGTACAAAACATGTTATATTACGGTGTTGTTATAAAATATTCTAATAACTTTATTTATAGGTAATTAAATAGATTCTAAAAAATTTAACGGAGGTTGCCAATTATTATAGTAAATCCGCTGTGATGAACAAACAAATCAGAAAGATATGACCATTTTAGATGACCCTTAAAATTTTATACAAAACATGTTATTATGGTGTTGTTATATAATATTCTAATTTTTTTATTTAGAAGTATCTAAATGCTAAAAATAATAATTAAAGTTTCCAATTATCATAGTAAATGGATAGCTATTGAACAAACAAATCAGAAAGAAAGTCAAAAAGGAGAAGCTAGTTCAAATTAGAAAAAAGAAGCCAGTTCAAATCAAAAAAAAAAAAAAAAAGTAGAAACGAGTTGAAGCATTGTTTGTGAAAGAAAAGAAAAGTAAATTATACAAAATAAGCGATTTAAAATGAGCACAAAATGAATGATAATATAATAAATACAGCATAAGTAAAGTATTATAGTTTAACAAAATTTTAAAATATTGAAGATAAATTACACATAAAGTTGTATTTGTTAGCGTATTTATCAAAATATATTATAAAAAATATTAAAAAATATTATTATGATGATTATGCATATTGTACTTCAACCTGTAAAGTGTAAACAATGTGTATTTATTTGTATTTAACCTATAATTGTTATATTTCATATTTTTGTAGTTTCAGTCATATACACAAATCCCTTATACAATAATAAAATACACATAAGTACTTAATACTAATTAAAAAAATAAATGCATGTAATTGGCTGGGTATAAAAGTAAATAATCAGACAAATAAAAGAGAAATTTTGAGAATTGCCCTTTTCAACATACCACTTTGTAAAAACGCCACAACAGAAAACACTTTAACAAAAATGCCACAACTTTTTTAAATATTTCCAGATTAACCTTAATAATAAAACAAAGGTTTTTTTTTCTCTCACGCTCATTTTTTCTCTCCTGATCATCCTCTCTCTCCCCAAATCTTCTCTTTCTCTCTCATATCTGTTCATCTCTCTCTCAATATCTCTACATCGATGTTTGATTTGTCCATCTATGACATTCGATATTTGTTTTCTCCATCTCAGATCTCTGATTTCTCTATCTTCGATCTGATCTCAGATTGAGATCTTGTTGTTCTACAATCAAAAAATCAAATCAGATCAGATCTCGTCTCATCTCTACAGAAATTCGAAAAGAAATTTTGATAAAAAAACATTAATATAAAATTGGATCTCGTGGATTTGAAAAGAAGAAGAATATTCCCAGAAAAGTACATATGCAAACCCAAACTCAACACATAAAAATGTTTTCAAATTTTTAGGTTTGGGTTAACTATTTTAAATTTTAAACCTCACAATACGTTTATAAACCATACAAAACGTTTATAAACCTTACAAAAAAATTTAATTTCCTTTTGTAAAATTTCCTATGCAAACCCAGACGAAAAAAACATTTTTAAATTATTTTTTTGGATTAACTATTTTACATTTAGGGTATAGTTTTTCCTGGGAGGGGGGTGTAGGGTTGGGATTTAACGTTTTTATAACAACAACAAATCACAAACCCATATTTGCAACACTAATCACATAAAACCAAATTTTGCAACAAAAAGTGACGAAATCCGGATCTAGATCTGAATTTGTTGTCTTCTTAAACCTCACAGAGAAAGAGACACAAATCAGATAAATCCAGATTTACAACAAAATTTGATAAAATCAAATCAGATTGTTTTGCCTTCTTCAACCTCATAAAGAAGAAGACACAAATCAAATAAACCTAGATTTACAATAAACTAACAAAATCGGATCTAGATCTATATGAGAGAGATATTTGATATTTGTTTTTCCTTCTTCAATTTCATGGAAAAAAAAGAGAGAGACCTTCAATGTTGCAGAGAAAGAGGAGATAGAAAAAGAAAGAGAAGAGAGAGGGAAAAAGATATTGAGATCTCAATTGTTGTTGTTGTTGTAGAAAAATAGAAGAAGAGAGAGAAAAAAGAGAGAGAGAGAAAGAACAGAGAAAAAACTAGAAAATAATTTTTTTTTAAACCTCTGTGTTTTTGCAAGGGGTAATTTTGTCTTTTTGAGACAAAACTGGTGGCATTTTTGTGAAGCTAGTTTTCAGCGTGACAGATATGAAAAGTGGTAATTTAAAAGTGGCATGTTTGCAACCATGTCTATGGTAGAGCTTGGATCACATTACTCCAACATTTTTGATTTTTTCTTCTTCTTCAACAATTTTAAAACCTCTCTCTTTCAACAAAAACCTCAATGATGGAAACTCTCGCTGTCTCACAATGCCCTAATTCCTCCTCCGCCGCCGTCACCGTCGACGAGCCAGGACTCATCCACCATCGTCTCTCATCACTATCTTTGAATCTCACAACTCAACCAGCGGCGGCGCGGCGAGGTTTTTGAGATTTAAATCAATTTATGTCATGGGAGAACAAGCGGGAAGCTCTGAGAAAGAATGGTGGGAATCTGATCGAGGAAAGTGGTTTTAATAAGAGATCTAGAGTTTAACAAAGAAGAAGCAAAATCAATTGGTTCACAAAATAGAGCAAGTGTAATGCATGTTTTTTTCAAAATCAAATCCCGGATTTGTAATCTGATTGGTTCTTCTTCTTCTTCTTATTCTCTTCCACTCTCCTGCAAACACAAGCATCAACGATAATGGCAAAATCAAAATCGATATGTGATTTGTCAAATGATATTTCGTTTTTTTAAAGGTGATAGAGTTATGGTAAAAAAAGGTAAAAATATATAAGTGTCAATAGTATAAGGTACCCAAAAAACAATTTTAGAGTGTTTAAAAACCGACTTTTATAATACTATTTGAGTTTATGTAAGATATTGTTTTGAATTTATTACATGTATAAAAAGGAAAAGAAAATAGAACTATAAAAAAACAAAGATGTTGGATATACAATTTATTTATTAACTTAACATACAAATTTGTAAATTTAGTAAAATAATATATGTTGATTTATAAAATGCATCCATGTTATTTACTAAATTTAGAGAGTTTAGCAAATAAAACTCTATACACAAGATCATGTTGTGCATTAATTACTAAGTTTCATGTAACTTATGTTGACTTTAAACTAATAAATGCTAAAGATATTAGAGTGATTGTAAAATATTTAAAAAAATATATAAATGTTAAAAATATAAGGAACCTAATAAGTAATTTTAAAATCTGAAAATATATTTTTATTATATTACTTGAGTTAATGTTTCAAAGATATTTTTTTTAGATTGATGTGATATGTATAAAAATAAAAAAACAAGGTTTTTATATATATAATTTATCTTATTACGATTATATATTAACTTAACTTACAACTTTATACAATTAGTAAACCAATAAATGCTAATTTAGAAAATGACTCCATATTACCTACTAAATTTAGAATATTTATTTAAAAAACAATCTACTAAAAGCTTAAAAGACAAAGCACATAAATCTAATTAGTTTGGCCAAGAACTATATATATATATATATATATATATGTTGAGCTTTATTCTTAAATTTCTCAACAATTTTATTTTCTGAAACCATTCTTAATTGTATATCCAAGGCATTTAAAAATTTAGTATAATGGATACATTGGTGGTACAAAAAATAATAAGAGATTCTGATCTTTCTAAAAATTGTATGATGTATCTACCAAAACGGGTTATGCAAAAAATAGAAAAAAAAATGGAAATTTATAAGATATGTAAGGATCCCCTTCGAGTGGTAATTGACGATAATAACAAACCATATTGGGTAGATCTTAAAAGAGAAGAAGGTAAAAAAGGTCTAGGTAAATATTATTTCAGTAGTGGATGGAAAGAATTCAGAGAAGGAACAAAACTTAAAGTAGGTGATTTCATACAACTCTCTTGGGAAGAAGGCAAATTTGTCTTTACAAAGAGGTAAGTTTTCTTTTGTTTTATTTTTAAAAAATATCTCTCATTAATTGTTCATTTCTTTACAAAACTATTTAACTCATGTCTTTTTTTTGGCATCTATAATTATATTTTGGATGGTTTAATGTGTATCATTATTAAATCATAAACATGCTAATTCTCGTTGTTATCTAAATTATAGATACAATAATACATATCAATTTAATTTAGATGCTTATATAAAACATGTTCTTATGATATACAAGCCTCAATTTTTTATATTGGAGTGTCTGATGATAGTGAAGCGTCCGATGATAGTGAAGCGTCCGACGCAAAACAAGCAAATAAAAAAGGAGAATCTAGTTCGAGTACAATTCATGCAGAAAAATCACATCAAGCAAAGTAAGTGACGGGCGTCTTCTTTTATTTTAGAAATTTTTTTTATCTCTCATTAGTTATTTATTTTCTCACAAATATGTGTAACTAATATATTTTCTTTTAGGTTACATAATTAGATTGGGTGGTTCAAAGTATTTTATAATCACAAGATAAACAAGCCAATTTACACTAGCATCTAAATTATAGATATACAATAATCGATATGACCATAATTTAGATTACCCTAAATATTTTATACAAAATATGTTATTCTGTTGTTGTTATAGAACATTCTAAGAATTTTATTTATAGGTAATTAAAAAGATGCTAAATTTTTAACTGAGTTTTCCAATTATTATAGTAAATCCGCGTGTGATGAACAAACTAATCAAAAGGAAAATCAAAAAGGAGAAGCTAGTTCAAGCATTGTTCGTAAAAGAAAGGAAAAGCAAATTTTACCAAAAAAGCTGTCTAAAACGAGCAAAAAATGAATGATGAATATAACCAATGTAACATAAGTAAATTTTTATAATTTAGTAAAAAAAAATTAAATAATTAAGATGGCTAAAAGTATATATTTATAAGCGTATGTACCAAAAAAAAATTTAACCGTATGTATCAAAATATATCGTAAGAAAATAAATTAAAAAATTATGATTATCATGATTATGCATCTAAGAGAAGACGAATCTCCTTAAACTTGTTATTGTACTTGAATGATAGAAACACACATTCTCTTGTGTGTGTGGACAAATCAATTTCTTCAAATCTCAAATCTCTCTCTACAACAATGACCTTAGTGATATAAACTCTCCAGATCGGTAAACCTACTTCTCTCCCCATTTCTCGAAGCAACAATGAGAACATAAATGTACAATAGAAGTGGAAAGGAAGTGAAAGAAAAATTCTCACCGGTGTGAGATTTTTCCTTTAAACACTCGAGATCAGTATCGACGACGTCGTGATCGTCCTGAAACTCAGTGTGAAATTGAGCATTTAAGAGAGGTTCAAACCTAAATTGAAAGCATAAGAAAGTGAAAGAGAACAATGGAGAAAAGCAACGAACCTCGTCTTTGATTTTCTGGTATTCCATTGATGAAGCTTCTCAGATCTCTGTGATCTCTCTGCTCTCAACATACTCAAGCTAAACAATGACAATTTCGGTAAATTTACTGTTAGAACCAAAAAAAGCTTATGAATCTGTTGTTGGGCTTCAAAATTTATGAAGACGAACCATCCATTTGACATCACATTCGATGTGTATCCAGAGCGCTGTACGTGTTACCCCAATTATGATATCCTCTACATTACTTTTCCTCTTTTGTGCAGCCATCAACTCTTGGAATTCACTCTCCGCCGAATCGAAAGCAACTTGCATTTATGCTATTATCCCTGTAAACATTTTTTGATTTTTTTATTTTCAAATATACCATAATAACCATGAGTATATATATATATATATATTACAATCCACATTATTGTATTTACACTCGTGATCTTCCGAAAAAGGTAGTCCATATGTACATAAACCGAGGAGTATGATAGAACTGCTTAAGGCTGGGCAAAAAACCCGTACCCAAAAACCAAACCGAACCCGTCCGAAAAAACCCGGCTCGGAATGGGTACGGATATGCTTAAATAACCGATCGGTTTTTTCTTGTTCGATGTTTTGATTTCCTGGTACCTATGTATTCTCGTGGAAGTTTATAAATCTCTCGATTAGGGTTCTTGTGGTTTGTATTGGTTTGGATGATTCCGATTTGGTTGTCTGGATTTAGTTAGTGACTGATGTATTAGAGGTAATCAATTGTTGTTGGAAAGTTGTCGACTTTATTAGAGATTTGAGAATTTTGAAATCAAGAACATCGATCGACGATCACATAGGATCATGTTGTTTGTAGATAGTTTATTGCTCTGTGACTTTTGCTATTGTGGACTTGTGGGTTGCTTTGAAACCAAAACTTTTACTTGTTTCAACAAGAAATTTAAGATTTTTACTTTCGTTTGTATTATTCTCAAGACATTCATTGTGCATCGAAATTGTGATCTCTCTAAGTATTAGGGATTTGAGAGTTTTGAAACTAAGAACATCACATAGGATCAGCTTGCCTGTAGATTATTGCTATGTGATTTTTCAATTTTGGACTTGTTGGTTACTTCGAAATCAAAATTTGTATGGATTTCAAAAGAAATCGAAGATGATCTTTATGAACTATTTGGGTTATCTCACTTGTTGATGATACTTATTTTAGTGTGAGATATTTTTTTTAACTTGGATTCTGATTGACTTTAAAATTTCGATTTCATAGATTCTATGATGTTTTTCTTTTAGTGTGGAGTATATTTCTATTTAAAACCAAAGTCACCCGACTCAAACCCGACCCGTTTGTATATAATACCTGATTGGATTCCAAAGCTCATTACAGAAGTACCCTGAAAAAATTTAGTATCCGATCCAAACATGATCGGATATCCGAATGCCCAGGCCTATCAACTGCTCTTCCACTCGGCGCAAAAAAATCGTACTTAAATATCTTAGGTTATTGGACACTCAAATAAAGCATGGACTGTGACGCCCGTGAACTAAAACAATTTAGAGGAGGGAATTGAATTGGACCGAATGGTTTAATTTTAATTGTCCGGTTTAGCTTGTTTGGGTTAAGGGAACCCTAGGGCTCGTTTATAAGAGGGAGCAGCCTCCCTTTTGTGCAGAAAAACGTGATAGAGGCTGAAAGATTGGAAGAGAAGAGAAGAGAATTCGTTTTGGTGTTTGTAGAAAAGAATGGGATGAAGTCAGTTCTGACGCGTTTTAGAAGAACAGAGGATCGGACTTTCTAATCTGTCTGGATTGGAGTGAAACTTTTAGGGTAAGTTCTCCACTCTTATATCTAGCTTTAGGCGAAATGGGATTGTCTTTTGGATGAGTATTCTGAGATTTATTGTTGTTTTACCGAGAGAGGTTCGTGCAGAATTGGATCTACGATCAGTCTACTTCGTGGGTGTTTTCCCGTCGAACCAGAAGGAGTGAGGAAACGATCTGCATATCGTTGGAAAGGTCTCGGTCTCACGATTCCAGATCAGGTTTCCGATCATTATTATGAGGTAATCTCCGTTCTCAGTGTACTTTCGAAGTCGGCGTGTCGTTTCTGTTTTTTAAGAAAACCCTAATCCGGTTTAGGAGAACCTCCAATTGGTTTGGTTTAATTAACCAGATTGGTTTGGTTTGGTTAGTTAACTGGTTTGGTTTGGTTTGGTTTAGTTAACCGGATTGGTTTGGTTTAGTTAACCAGATTGGTTTAGTTAACCGGATTGGTTTGGTTGGTTGGTTTAACCGACTATTTCTATTTGGGTTAACCAACTGGTTTGGTTTGCCTTGTTCATCAGGCAAAGGAGGAGAGTTGCCAGAGGTTGAGGTCTGAGGCAACTATTAGGCTAAGGTGAGTGCGTGACCATGGTCCCAAGTGGATGGAATATTAGGATTCCTGGTGTTAGGTTGATTGATAGTAGGATTATTGATTGATTGAGATGTTTGTGTGGTGCAATCGTTTCTGTGTACTTGTTGACATTTTATTGCAGGTGATTGTGTTTCCGCAGGCTTAGAATCGAGCCAGAGAGGAGATGGCTCGATCCTAGCGTCACTGCGAGGTGGTGTCAATCGACACTCATGTGATTTTGTTTTGCTTGTTGTTTGTTGTGTTGTGTGTTTGCCTGGTGTTTCATTTACCTTGGTAATTGGCCGAGTAGATGGGATGACCGCCTCACTGAGTATTTATGATAATACTCACGCATCTCTTTTTGCCATGTGATGCAGGTAAAGGTAAAGTGTGACCGTGGGATCGTGGCTATGAGGAGGATGATGATCTAGGGTCTCGGTTTCGTGCTGTGTGATTTCTGTTGTTTCCTTTTCTGTTTAGAACGGCTGTTAGGTTGTCGGTTTTTGTGGAATCTTGATTTGGAAATTGTGATAGAACCGGTTATTTTATTGGAGTTGATTTTTGGTTTAGTTGTTAGTTATCCGCTGGTTGTCTGTGCATGTTTGCTTGGTTGTAGAGGATAGCATTTATGGGAATGTTAGTCCGAGACCAAGGGTTTTATGTTTAAAAAAAAAAAAACGGGTCGGGTCGTTTCATGGACAAACACTGTAATTATATTATCTAATACCAAAATTTATATACTATTTAAATATATTAAATACAATTCTCACAAATGAAGTTTTGTTTTAAAATTACAATCATTTTTTTATATTCCCAAGATATTATCATTTTTCAAATATTTTAAAAATACCGTAAAACTAAAATTAAATTTTTACATTTAAAATTAAACTCTAAATAAACCAAAAATTTATCCCTAAAAACTTTTTTTTTCCGTCAAAATAACACTTTATTAATGTAAAGAATTTTGGACATAGTCCTCGTACAAAGGGTTATGCAACCAGGGAGGTGGATAATACATTCCAGAATAAAAAACAGAGTCTAGTGGTCTCCGTTGTGCCAACATATGAGCTGGAATATTATTAGATCGAATCATATGATAGAAGGAACAAACTTTAAACTTTGAGCTCCAATGGTGAATGTCAGCACATAAGCTTGCGATGGTAAAAACAGTGGATGATCCATGAAGCATATCAATTAGCAATTTGTTATCACCTTCAAATATGATGTATGTATATCCTCTAAACCATGACTGGTGCATAGCCAGGAGAAGAGCTTCAGCTTCAGCCTCAATCGGTGATGCGGAGTGACCAAGAAATGCAGATCCCCAAGTAATGGGTATGCCAGTATAATCTCGAACAACCCAGCCTGCGCTAGATTGGTGAGAGAGAAGATCGAAAGCAGCGTCGAAGTTACAATTAAAAAGTGATTGCGGCAGTGGTTGCCAACCTATATTCTGATTAAAACGGGGTAAATTTGTTGGAATACTAGAACCATTCGGAGTATGACTGGTGTTAGGATTGTGCGTAGCAGAAATCCAGGTCAACACATCTGCATAAGCTTCTTGGAAAATTCGTTGAGGAATGACCGCCTTTTTCTGGAAAAGTAAATTACAGCGAGATTTCCAGATTCGCCATAGAAGCCAAAAGGGTAGGAGTTTTTGGTCAGCATCAAGCATGGCAATGTGTTGGAAATCTAGAATGCTAGCAATTGCCTCGCAATTGTCAGTACAAGTGATATTTGGATTCCAAGGACATTGGCTCATTCTCCATGTTGACATTGAAATTGGGCAGGTAAAGAAGAGGTGAGAAATTGTTTCCGGGGCAAGTCCGCAACATTGACAAGTAGTGTCAATATGCATTCCACGAGTGGATAAACGCGTTGATGTAGAGATAGATTGTGAAAGAATTTTCCAAAGAAAATGTTTTAGTTTCGGCATGATAGGTAATTTCCAAATCTTAACTTTTAGAATTGGATCGCCATGAGGTGGCGGTACCGGGATGTCAACATTACGGGAGTGATGAAAGGCAAACCAATATCCACTTTTAACTGAATATTCACCGTTTTTTCCGTGATTCCAAAAGAGACCATCAGATGTAGTGATTTGTGGGAGGTAGAGATTCTGAACGAGAACTTGATCTTCCGCTTGTAACAAGTTGTGAATAGTATCCATATTCCAACGTTGAGTGTGATGGGACCGTACGATAAGCTCACTAACCAAAATATTGGGATCCCCAGTCAAGAGCTGTGCAGAGCGTAGAGGATGAGTAGGGAGCCAATTATCTTTAACGATTTTAATGGCGTGGCTGTCACCGACTATGTGTCGAACTCCTTTTTTGATGACGTCCAAGCCAGAAAGTATGGAGCTCCAGCCGTAAGATTGGTGTTTTTTCGGTGTAGCTTCTAAAAGGGAGGAGTCTCTATAGTACCTCTCCTTCATGAGTCTTGCGAACAAAGAATCAGGATGTCGAATAAGGCACCAAGCTTGTTTTGCAAGTAATGCGTCATTGAAGATGGCTAAATCTCGGAAACCAATTCACCATCTTTCTTTGAAAATTGCATTTTCTTCCAAGCCACCCACGGAATGCCACGGGTTTTATCTCCTTTTTCCCACCAAAAGCGCATGAGGAGACGATTAATTTCATCTGTGATGTGGAGAGGCAATTTAAAACAAGACATCGAGTAAACGGGCATGGAAAGACCAACCGATTTGATTAAAATCTCCTTGCCTTCTTGGGATAAAAACTTGGCACTCCAAGAGGATGTTCGTTTGCGTACTCTGTCAAGAATATACTCAAACATATCCTTCTTTTCCTGCCAAATTGTTCAGGCAACCCTAAATATTTGCCACCACCACCATGTTTAGATATACCTAAAATATTTTTCAAGCGTATTTGGAGGTCACCAGGAATGTTATCACCAAAAGTGATCATGGATTTTGATTGATTTATTTTTTGACCAGACCATAGCTCATATTGACGAAAAACATCATTAAGAGCTTTGCAATTTCGATTATTTACTTGACAAAAGAAAAGAGAGTCATCGGCAAACAAAAGATGCGTGATAGATGGGACACCGTTCCCAATGCGTATACCACGTATCTTTCCCTTATTTGCAGCAGAAGTGATCATATGACTGAGTACATCAGCGCATAAAATATATAAGTAAGGCGAGAAGGGATCACCTTGGCGGAGGCCACGTTGCGGTTTAATTCGACCATGAGGGTTGCCATTAATGAGCACGGAGTATTCAACAGTGGTAACTGTGTTCATGATCCATTGAACCCAAATGTCATTGAAACCAAAACCACGTAGTGTAGCTTCCAAGAAGTTCCATTCAACGCGGTCATATGCTTTGGTGATATCTGTTTTAATCACCATATAAGTCTTTGAGACACGTTTCCGTGATTTCAGAGAATGCATCAACTCATGAGCGATAAGAACATTGTCAGTGATGATTCTACCAGGGATGAAGGCAGCTTGGGCTTCACAAACAATGTCATGAAGGTATAGTTTCAACCGGCTAACAAGAATTTTGGATTTAATTTTGTACAAGACATTACATAGACCGATCGGTCGATAATCGGAAAGAGTAACCGGTTGAGTAATTTTGGGGATCATACAAATATTTGTGTGATTAATTCCCGGTTTCATGCGAGAAGTTCGGAAGTAATCTGTGACCTCACTAATCAGATCCGGACCGACAATGTCCCAACATTCCTGGTAGAAATGAGCAGTGAGTCCGTCCGGACCAGGAGCGCGGTCTGCCCCAATGGCGTCAAGAGCTTGCTTGATCTCCAGTTCAGTAATATCCTTTGTTAAATTTTCATTGATCGTTGTTGTAACCGTTGGTTGAATTTCTGCAAAATTTTCTTGTTGGATTGGGGATCTAGTGCTTGCATAGATTTGATTGAAAAACTCCTCAGCATGCTTTCCGACTTCAAGGTCCCCAACAAATTGAGAGCCCATGTCATCTTTAATCAAAAGTATCTGGTTCCGTGTGTACCGAGTTTTGGTTATAGCCTGGAAAAATGGTGTGTTTCGGTCACCTTCAAGTAGCCATTGAATGCGACTTTTTTGTAGCCAATAAATTTCTTCATCGCGATAAGCCTGACTCAATTCTCGTTGGATAGTCGAAATATCCTCATAACTTGAGTAACCTGTGGAAAGTGCGTATTCAAGTTCTATTTCCAATTCTTCAATTCGTTTTGCATCATTGAGTTTGGAGTTTCGTCGACATTTAGCCATTTTCTAAAAACTATCTAAAAAATATCCCTAAAAACTATATTCTAATTTTATAAGACTTTATTTGTTAGTTTATAAGACTTTCAAAAAATAGCTTGGTTATTCTGTGCTCATTCATCGAAATTGATTCAGTTTATTGTATGCGTATTAACAATTGTACCAAGAATGGTGTACTTTGTAAATTTCTTATGACATCAACATATTCACTTGTACAAATTTTTATTTTATTTTGTGTATTAGTTATTAAATTTCTTATTATTAGTGATGATTTTAAATTAATAAATGTTAAAGGTATTAGCGTTATTGCCTAAAAAAAACATAGAGGTGTCAAAAATATAAGGTACTCAATAAATAATTTTAGGGTGTTTGGAAAACAATTTTTTTATAATACTCCCTAGTTAGTGTTTCAATAATCTTGTTTTAGATTTATCCTATATGTATAAAGAAAAAAACACAATAAAAACTATAAAAAAACAAAGTTGTGGTTATATAATTTATCATATTAATATTGTATATTAAATTAATATAAAAATTTGTAAATTTAGTGTAATAGTATATGCCAACTTACAATATGCATCCATGTTATTTACTAAACTAAGAGAAATTTTAATATAAAAAATTTAAAAGTAAAAAAACTAATACTACAAAAAGCATATAATACATATATCTAATTATTTTGGCCAACAACTATATATATTATATTTTGAGATTTAATCTTAAAAATCCTCAACAATTTTTTTTTTTTAGAACATTCATAGTTGCAGAATGAACGAAACAAAAATTGAATGATGAATATAATAAGTGCATCATAAGTATTATTTATAGGCATTTAAATAGATGCTAAGATTTTTAATTAAGACCTCAAATTATTATAGTAAATCATCCATACAGAACAAGCAAGTAGGAAAAGAAAAACCAATTTAAGTACAGTTTGTGTAGGAAAAACACATCAAATAAAGTAAACGGTGAGGAATGACAAAAAGTGAATGATGAATATAATAAATGCAGCATAAGTATTTTAATTTAGTAAAAGTTTCAAATATTTAAGATAGCTGAAATGTGTTTTCTATCCATATAATTGTATTGATTAGCGCATTTATCAAATTATTTTGTAAAGAAAGTTGAATTGAATTTTTTTTATTATGATTATCCATCTAAGAAAAGACCAAGCTTCTTAAACTTGTTGTTGTGTATATCTATAATGTATCTAACCTATATTCACATATATGTATATATACCAAAAACAAAATTGTTTGCCACCTGAAAGAAGACACCACAAATAATTACATACGTATTAACATGGAAAACAGAGGCTACAAATATCTGACACAAGCCACACAAGAAAAAACTCAGGAAAGCCCATTTGGAAACGATTCTTAAATATAAAATAATGTTGCAAGAATAAGAATGACTTTCACTTCATCATATTTTGTGCTTAATCTGAGTCAGACACATAATTATGGTTATTCAAGGCACTTCAATAAGAAATCAATGGTCATTTTCAAATAAATGCATGGTCTGTCCCCCATAGATAGAGATGAGAAGTGATTCTAAGCAACTAAAGCACTAAAAACTCATTTCGGCCTATGAATTATAAGGAAACTAAATGAAGATGAAACTCATGGCAATTTCCCTGACATGAAACCTATAAAAGCATATAGAGTAGCAAAAGAATACGTAACATAGTGTCCTTAATAACACCTTCGTTTTTCCATTTCCTTGTCATCACAAGCAGAGATAACGTCCTGCAATCATGACGAGCGGTTTAATATGTCTTTGCTGACGTCTCAGCTGTCATAAGCAGAGATAACACCTGAATGTAAGTATTAGGGTTTAATACTTACATTCGTGTGTCTTACACTCAATTGATTAATGACTTTTATAACGTTTTGACTGCCCTTCCTGTGAGTTCCATGCCCACTCTTGGCCCACAAGCCGAGACTTATTTGAGGGTCGGTGCGTTAGTTTGCGAGGTTCGAAATGCATGTTTACTACCCCTTCAATTACTACGCGATCTTTCCCCGAGTTTTGGCCTCACTCGCATGGTACTGGAACTGACTTCCCAGTAGGTTACCCATCTTTCGATTACTCCAGCTCAAGCACGTTTAACTAGAGAGTTCTCTCAAGACCAGTGGCTGAAAAGATAAGTGCATTTTGGTGACATAGGTAGCCAAATCAATTCTCTTACGCTTCCCCGCATGCACCACATTTTTCCAGAAATTGGGGTGTTATAATCACCCCCACTCACTGAACGCAACGACGTTGCATACCAAGATCATCACGCGACAGTGTTATGCCCACACTTCCCTGATATCACTTATAATGCCCTGACCGCCCCGACTGCCACTCATAAAACGCTACGACGTTGCATACGAAGATAGTCACCTGTTATGCTCACACGTCCTTGATACCACTTATAACGCCCTGGCCTCCAAGAGGCTCAAAATACATGTTTACTGATCCTGCAATCACCACGCGATCTTTTCCCCTGTTTGATATACTCATATATTTGCATCCCATTATCATCCACTCTACATCATTACGCATCATTTATGACTCTTTTAGCTGAGTTTAGCATCTTAGGGTTTTTTAAATAGGGTATGTACATATTTTCCTATGTTTTACCCTTTTTAAGATGGTTTATGTGCGTATTTGCCTATTTGGTGATATATAACTATTGAGAGCTTGGAGGATGCAAAGGATTGGATTCTAGGTACAAAGGAGCTGATAAGCTTGAATAATGTTGCAAAGGAGCAGTTATCGTTATCAAACATCGGTGATAACCGATAGACCGATCATGAAGACCACGGTACGAAAAAACCTGAAGATCAGTTTACCTGCGATCCGAGGATCATTTTATCGGGGCCAACCAATAGATAAGACACAGATATCCCGTGATAACGATAAGATCCAATGACGAAGACCGATATACCGCACCAAAGCATCAATATACATGCATCCACTACGAGCCACTCGGACTGAAGACGGAATACACAAATGGAATACACAACCTATCGGTCACATACCACATCGGGTGTGACCGATACTTTCGATTTTGTTGATTTTTTCGAACCGCTTTTTTTTTGTTGACTCGGATTGACTAGGGTTGACTCGGTGCTGTTCACGAGCCTATAAATTCATCTTTATGGCTGCGAACCAGAGAGCTTCTTCTTCCTTAGTTTTTTTTTGGATTTTCGTTTAGAGCTTTGTAAACAATTTAAAGTTCTAAGTACTTCTTGTTTTAAGCATTATTTTCGTTTAAAGTTTAGGTCTTTTAGCTTTCTCCTTACTCGTTTCTTGCTTTAAAGGTACTAGCTTTCGTTGTACTCAATCATGGTTTTTACCATAGCCATTAGTGAGTACGCTTCTTAGTTGAGCTAAGAGCATGATTATCGGTAAGTTTGTTAAATGTATCTTTTATAAATTAATAATAAATATTTAACACTAGAGGAGAGAGAAAGATCAAAACTTCTCCCTAATGACTCGGTTCTTTTGTTTTAAAGACATATTGTTGAACTTGATTTGTTAAAACTGAAATAAACAATTAAATTATTTAAAAATTTAATAACTAAGAAACTTAAATGGGTGTTACCGATAATCATGCTCTAAGGGTTAGTAGACTCGGTTTATAAACTGTGGTTAAGGTTATAGACGACTCAATGAGTAGATCCTCGAGCTTATGTAATCCAAGACTGATCACTCAAATCTTGATCCCAAGCAGTTTTCCGCCTGATAGGTATTTGCGGAAATGCTTGAACGACCTTTTTGTCGGCATAGTGTCCTCGACCAACGACAATTGGATGTAGTTGCGATATGTGGGTTGATTGGACCTTGAGCCATTATACTTGGAGAGCCTTTGAGTCCGACCACGAAAGTGAAGTCGGAACGGAGGCTCGACAAAGTAGTATTGCGCCACAACATTGGGCTTGCTTGTTCCCGTGGTCCATGCCTTAGGATGAGCTTAAAGTTTGAGCCTTTAGTTTCTTTAACCGTACCTTACGAGACCCATGTCCATTGCTAACCTAAAACCTCAACTCTTTCTTTTTTATAGTTTAAAGTCTTCGGCTTTATCGCATTTTACATTATCAGTTGTTACAAATCACCTACCTTTACTATTACTTTAGCTTCAATCGAAAGATCTATGCTTCCTTGTATTCGATCCCATCTTTGCTGCAATAAGAATCATGAGTATAGGTTGTTAGCATAGTTGCGGTTTTATTTGTGAAGTCTGTTTGCTTTTTTGTGAAAAGAATCTATCATCAGTGTTTTGGCCTCACTCGCATGGTACTGGAAATGACTTTCCAGTAAGTCACTCATCATTCGATTGCTCCAGCTCAAGCATGCTTAACTCTGGAGTTCTCTTAAGACCATTGACCGAAAAGATAAGTGCACTTTGCTGACATAGTTAGTTAAATCAATTCTCTTAAGTCTTTCCGCATGCACTATAATTTTTTTAAAATTGGGGTGTTACAAGTTTAGTGCTTGCCCTCAAATCCGTTTATTTATGAACAACTAACTACCTAGAGGTTCTCAGTCCCGAGTTTTTGCTTGGACATTTAGAGGACCAAATACATATGGATCATTATATCAGCAATAAAGTTCACCCTAGAATAAAAAAAGCCCACCATACCTTGTGATTAAGAATAGTTTATCCCAACATCGTGTATCAATTATTTAGTTTTTATTATAATAATCGTGACTTTTAGTTAAAAAATGTTAAAGGTATTAGAGTTATAGTAAAAAAAACATTTTTTTTAATAATACTACTAGGTGATTTTTCCGCGTATAACGCAGTAATTATTTATATTAGTGTTGATTTTTACTATAGACATTATTGTTATACTTTTTTAAAACATAAGTTTTTAGAAGTTTAGTTTTACCATTTTCTTATTTGTATAGGTAAACGTAGTTAAGCGAAACATTATAATTTATAATTTGTTATATTAAAGTATATAATATAAAAAGAAAACACCAAATGGTAAATAAATAATACAATAAATTAACTAACATAATTAATGCATATATAAAAAGTTGGTTAAATATGTTACCTCTCAACTTATATATAAAAGAGATTTCAATCGAATGTCTTTACATAATTTTTTTAATATACTTTTAAGAAGAAGATTATGTGTTTTCAACTAATTGTTGGGTTATCAATATGTAATTAGTGGCAGTAAATCTAATTTTGGAGAGGCATTGCCATGTTACATTTGACATGGCTTTTTTTTGTTTAAGATTGAATGAGAAGAAGACACTTAAACTTTTTTTGAGAAATCACCTTCCTAATAATATTTAGGGGATTTAAGTTTATGTATAAACGATATTTTTAAAAATTTATCTTATATGTACAAAAGGAAAAAGATAATAGAACTATAAAAAAAACAAAGTTGTTGGAAATACAATTTCTATAGTAACTTAACATACAAAGTCTAGACGTCGCTGGTTCGAGTGGTTCTTAAGACGAAACTAATATTACATGATGTGGTTTCGGGCTTAAAGGGATTATGGGCTTCAACCTGAAACCTCCTGGTAATTAAAAAAAACAAAAAAATAACACACAATTTTTTAAATTTTGTAAAGTAATATATGCTCATTTATAAAATGCATCGAAATTATTTACTAAATTTGGAGAGTTCAATAAATAAAACTATAAAAAATCATGTTGTGCTTTAATTACTAAGCTTCTTGTTGGTAATGGTGACTTTAAATTAATAAATGCTTAGTATTTTAGAGTTACTATAAAGGAGTTTAAAGCATATAGATGTCAAAAATATAAGATACTCAATAAATAATTTTAAAGTCTGAAAAATAGATTTTTTTTTACAATATTACTTGAGTTAATGTTTCAAACATATTGTTTTAGATTTATTTTATATGTATAAGAAATTCAAAAAAATAAAAACTTTATAAAAAAAACAAGGTTGTCATAAATACAATTTAACATATTAAGATTAGATATTAACTCAACATACAAATTTGTATTATCTACTAAATTTAGATTTTTTATTTATAAAACAATTTATAAAAAGTTTTAAAGACAAAGCACATACATATAATTAGTATGGCCAAGAATTATATACATATAGATATATGTGTTTACCTTTAATCTTAAACTTCTCAACATATTTATTTTCTGAAACATTCTTAGTTGTATATTCAAGGAATTTAGAAAATTTAGTATAATGGATCCTACATTGATGATGGAAAAAACTATAACATATTTGGACCTCTCTAGTCATAATAGAACATATCTATCAAAACCAGTTATACAAAATAAAGAAAAGAAAATGGAATTTTCGGTATCTAAAGATGGCATTACAATGAGAATTCAAGATAATAGAAACTCAGATTGGATAACTCTTAATAAAGATCCTCAAGGTAAATATTATTTCGGAAAGGGATTGAAAGATTTCAGAGAAGCAAAACGTCTTCAAATAAATGATAACATCCAATTCTATTGGAAAGAAGAAGAAGGTCAATTTGTCTTTACAAAAATGTGAGTTTTCTTTTGTTTTATTTTTAAAAGATATCTCTCATTAATTATTCTTTTCCTTACAAATCTATTTAATTAATGTTTTCTCTTTTGGCATCCACAATTATATTTTGGATGGTTTAATGTGTATCATTATTAAATCATAAACATGTCAATTCTCATCGTTATAGATACAATAATACATATCACCGTAGTTTAGATGCTTATACAAACATGTTATTATGATTTAGCTATACAACATACTAATTTTTTTATATATAAGCATTTAAATAAATGCTAAGATTTTGAACTAAAGCCTCAAATTACTACAGTGAAGCGTCCGGAGCGGAACAAACGGATACGAAATAAAAATCTAATTCAAGTACATTCTAATAATTTTCTTTCTAGGTAATTAAAAAGATGCTAAATTTTTAACTGAGTTTTCCAATTATTATAGTAAATCCATAAATGCTGAACAAACAAATCAAAAGAAAAATCAAAAAGAAGAAGTTAGTTCAAGCAATGTTCGTAAAAGAAAAGATAAGCAAATTTTACCAAAAAAGGGTCTAAAACGAGAAAAAATGAATGATGAATATAACAAATGTAACAAAAGTAAATTATTATAATTTAGTAAAAAAGATTAAATAATTAAGATGGCTAAAATTATATATTTATAAGCGTGTGTACTAAAAAACAATTCTAACCGTATGTATCAAAATATATTGTAAAAAATAATAATTAAAAAGGTATGACTATCATCTTTAGAGCATCCGTAACCATGATATATGTGAGTATCAATTGATTGAAGTGGATTAAATTTATGAAAAAATGAGAGAGAAAGAAAGAGACTTGAGACAAAACTCAATTTGTTGAGACGTTTTTTAGTTTTTTTTAGATTCTCTCTTATGTGTCATCTTGTAATTAACTAATTATTTTCTTGAATTATTTATTATTTAAATAATTAATTAAATGAAATACAAGTTAATATAATAATCTGTCAAAAGAAACACAATAAGTTTTACCGTTAAAGATGCTCTTAGACCATCATTAACGGTAAAATCTTAAGAGTATCATTTTATTGAAAACAATTAAAATAGTAAATGCAGAGAAAAAGACGCTTGATAAGTCTCAATGCCTTTATGCATCTAAGAAAAGTCGAAGCTTCTTAAACTTGTTGTACATAAATGATAGAAACACACATTCTCTTGTGTGTTGTGGTACTGGGTTCAAATCAATTTCTTCAAATCTCAAATCTCACTAAAATCTCTCTCTACAACCATGATCTCAATTATAGAAACATCTCCACATCCGTACACCTACTTCTCTCCCCGTTTCTCAACGCCCTAATCCCTCCCCCACCGATGCTTCTAACGAGCCAGGACTCATCCGCCGTCGTCTTTCTTCACTATCCCTGAATATTGCAACTCAACCAGCGGCGGCGATCGTGGCGAGGTTTATGAGACCAAAAATCAGTTTCAGCGATGGGAGAATAGGTAGGAAGCTCAATGAAAGAATGGTGGGGATGAGGTTGATCATGGGTCTTATCCAGGAAAGTGGTTTTTATAAGAGATATAATATGAATAAGAAAGGTTGTCATAAATACAATTTATCATATTAAGATTATATGTAGAAAACAAGGTTGTCATAAATACAATTTATCATATTAAGATTACATATTAACTTAACATACAAAATTGTACATTTAGTAAACTAATAAATGCTAATTTAGAAACTAAATCCATATTATCTACTAATTTTAGAATTTTATTTATAAAGCAATTTACAAAAAATCTTAAAACACAAGCCACATACATCTAATTAGTTTGGACAAGAACTATATATATATATATATATATATATATGTGTGTGTGTGTTTAGCTTTAATGTTAAACTTCTCATTAATTTTATTTTCTGAAAACATTCTTAGTTGTATATTCAAATAATTTAAAAATTTAGTATAATGGATCCTCCAATGCTGATAGAAAAAACTATAACAGATTACGATCTTTCTAATAATAATAAGATGTATCTATCAATACCAATTATGCAAAATATAGAAAAGAAAATAAATTTTTCGGTAATTGAAGGTGGCATTCCAATGAGAATTCAAGATAATAGAAAGTCAGATTGGATAACTCTTAAAAAAGATAGGCAAGGTAAATATTATTTCGGACCGGGATGGAAAGATTTCAGAGAAGCAAAACGTCTTGAAATAAATGATATCATCTAATTCTATTGGAAAGAAGAAGAATGCCAATTTATCTTTACAAAGATGTGAAATTTCTTTTGTTTTATATTTAAAAGATATCACTCATTAATTATTTATTTTCTTACAAATCTATTTAACTAATGTCTTTTATTTTGGCATCCATAATTATATTTTGGATGGTTTAATGTGTATCATTATGAAATCATAAACATGTCAATTCTCATTGCTGTAGATACAATAATACGTATCATAGTAGTTTAGATTCCTATACAAACATGTTATTATGATGTAGCTATACAACATACTAAGAATTTTATATATAAGCATTTAAATAGATGCTAAGATTTTGAATTAAACCCTCAAATTATTATAGTAAAGCGTCCGGAGCAGAACAAACAGATAAGAAAGAAAAATCAAATTCAAGTACAGTTCATGGAGACAAAATACATCAAGCAAAGTAAGCGATTTATGTCTTCTTTTATTTTAGAAACAAAATTTATCTCTCATTAGTTATTTATTTTCTTACAAATCTGTGTAACTAATATATTTTCTTTTAGGTTACATAATTAATTTGGGTGGTTCAAAATGTTTTATAATCACAAGATAAACATGCCAATTTGCACTAGCATCTAAATTATAGATATATAATAATAGTATGACCATAATTTAGATGACCCTAAAAACTTTATACAAAACATGTTTTTGTGGTGTTGTTTTAGAACATTCTAAGAATTTTATTTATAGTAACTAAAAAGATGCTAAATTTTTAACTGAGTTTTCCAATTATTATAGTAAATCCGCAGGTGCTGAACAAACTAATCAGGAGAAGCTAGTTCAAGCATTGTTCGTAAAAGAAAAGAAAACAAATTATACCCAAAAAACGGTTTAGAACGAGCAAAAAATGAATGATGCATATAACAAATGTAACATAAGTAAATTATTATAATTTAGTAACAAAATTAAATAATTAAGATGGCTAAAATTATATTTATTAGTATATGGATCAAAAATAATTTTTTTTCAACCGTATGTATCAAAATATATAGTGAAAAAATAAATTAAAAAGATATGATTATCATGATTATGCATCTAAGAGAAGACTTATTATGCTTCTAAAACTTATTGTTGTACTTGAATGATAGAAACACACATTCTCTTGTGTGTGTGGTCAAATCGATTTCTTTAAATCTCAAATCTCACTCAAATCCCTCTCTACAACAATGACATCAATGATAGAAACTCTCCAAATTCGTAAACCTAACTTTCTCCCCGTTTCTCAACGCCCTAATCCCTCCCCCACTGACGCTTCCGACGAGCCAGGACTCATTCGCCGTCTGATAGAGTAAAACTGTATTAGAAATTGATAAACTGATTCGCTGTTCAATACAAACAAGAATTCAGGATTCACCTGCTAATTCCTCAATGTGAGAAACGAATCAGCAAAACGATGAACCAATCCTTTACAAAAAACCTAGAAATTCAAAGAAGAAGACGAGAGAAGAAGAAGATAGAATCTGTTAAAACAAGAAATTGAATTGAATGAATCCGTTAGAGCTAAACAATGCTCATTTATTGTAAACTTTAGCTTCTTCTCTTGTTTAATCCACGTGTCTTTTTTATCCGCTTCCTTCTTTTGTGTATTAGTCTTCTATATAGAATATCTATATCAAATCCCTCCTCCTTTAAATACCTTGACCTCAAGGTTCGAAATCAGGGTACTTCTTCTGTAACTCATACAAATACTCCCAAGTTGCCTCTGACTCTGGAAGGTGAGACCACTGCACTAAAACCATTGTAGCAGCTCTGTTTTGACGTTGTACCATCTTCTGCTCAAGAATCTTGATTGGTTCCTTGGCTAACACGTCTGAGATCACTAAGGGTAGATAAGTAGAAGTAGTAACATTACCCACAAGAACTTTGAGTTGAGATACATGAAACACATCATGAGCTTTAAAACCAGGAGGTAATGCCAACTTATAAGCAACTGCTCCACACTTATCCACAATCTTGTACGACCCAAAATATTTAGGAGATAGCTTCTCATGGGACCTGTGAACCACAGATTGTTGTCTATACGGCTGTAGTTTGACGTACACAAAATCCCCAATGTCAAAATTTATGTATGTACGATGTTGATTTGCAAACAGTTGTGTTCGGTGTTGAGCTCTGAACAAGTGAAACTTTAAGAGAAGAATCATACTCTCTCGTTCTTGTAAACATTTTGCCACCACTGCTACTTTTGTTTCTCCAGGTAAATAAGGAAGATGTGTAGGAGGAACATGTCTATAAACTGCTTCAAATGGAGTTATTTGTGTTGCGGAATGGAAGTTGGTGTTATACCAATATTCTGCCAATAGAATCCACTTGCTCCATAACTCATGCCTGTCACTACACATGCAAATATGTTTCAAGGCATCTATTAACAACTTCCGTCTGACCGTCACTCTGTGGATGATAGGCACTAGAGAACTTCAAGTCAACTCCTTGTAATGCAAATAGTTCAGTCCAGAAATCACTCAAGAAAACTGTGTCTCTATCACTGACTATTCACCGCGGACAACCATGTAACTTGTAAACTGTATCCATGAAAGCTTGAGCCACAGTGATAGCAGAATAAGGATGAGCTATTGTCATGAAATGAGCTGCTTTGCTCAATCTATCCACTACCACGAAAATGACCGTGTTACCGAAGGAAGATGGTAAGCCCTCAATAAAGTCCATGGAAAGATCTGTCCAAATTGCTTCAGGAACAGGAAGAGGTTGAATAAGACCAGGGTATGCTGCAGTATCATATTTGCATTGTTGACAAACTTGACAACTTCGAAGATATGATTGTATATCCTTATCATTCCCTTCCAATAGAACAAACCTTTCACTCTTTGGTAAGTTACGTCTCTACCCGAATGACCACCACTCCGAATGACCACCACTTCCAGAACAATGTAACCATTGTAGAATAGTATCCGTAAGTGTTGGATGAGCTGGAATTACGATCTTACTTTTCCTCCTTAGTACTTCTTGTATCCAAGTATAATGCTTCTTAGCCGCATGATTCTTCTTCAATGTTTCAATAATTTCTTTTACTTCTGAGTCTAACACATAACTGTCTTGGATATTTTTCATGAGGTCACATTCCAATACAGAAATTGCCATGTGCAGAACTTCAGCACCCTCAACTCTTGATAACGCATCTGCTCCAATGTTATCATTTCCTTCTTTATACTGTATTTCATAGTCGAATTCTAGCATCTTAGGTAACCACTATTGTTGAATAGGTGTGTTTAACCTTTGCTCCAGTAGATACTTCAAACTTCTTTGGTCAGTTTGAATGATAAAGTGACCAGGTAAAAGATAGTGACGCCACTTCTGTACTGCAAACACAACAGCCAATAATTCCTTCTCATATATTGAAAGGTTTAATTGTTTACCCTTCAAGTGACGGCTTATATATGCAAGTGGATGTCCATCTTGCATTAACACTGCACCAATACCATACCCACATGCATCAGTCTCCACTACAAATGGCTTTTCAAACAATGGTAGAGCCAATACCGGAGATCTACACAACGCTTCCTTCAAATTCTCAAATGCTTCTTGAGCTTTTTCAGACCATTCGAATGTATCCTTTTTCGTTAATGCATGTAATGGTCTTGCAATAGCCCTAAAATTCTTCACAAACCTCTTGTAGTAGCCAGCCAAACCTAAGAATCCTCTTAGTTGCTTCAAATTACTAGGTATAGGCCACTCTTTACCTGCTTTTATTTTGTTTGGATCAGTAGAAATGCCTTCTGCTGCAATATAATGACCCAAATACTCCACTTTATCAGTTGCAAAATCACATTTAGTCTTCTTAGCAAACAAGCTATGTTGCTTCATCAACTCAAAAACCTTCCTCAAATGTTCCACATGCGATTCCAAGGTTGGACTATAAATGAGAATGTCGTCAAAGAATATGAGAACAAACGATCTCAAGAATGTCCTGAAAACAAAGTTCATCAACCCTTAGAATGTTGCAGGCGCGTTTGTAAATCCAAATGGCATTACAAAATATTCATAGTGACCACTATGAGTTTTAAATGTCGTCTTGTGAATGTCAGCAGTATACATTTTTACTTGGTGATATCCTGCTCGTATCAATCTTAGAATATATCTTAGAGTCACCCAATTCATCCATCAAATCTTCAATTAGGGGTATAGGAAATCTATCCTTGACTGTCATTCCATTCAACTTCCTGTAATCCACACACAACCTCCAACTATTATCCTTTTTTTTTCACCAACACTACTGGTGATGCATAAGGACTAGAACTTGGCTGTATAGTGCCACTAGTCAACATCTCTTCTACAATTTTGTCTATCTCATTCTTCTGGTATAGTGCATACCTATAGGGTCTTTGATTTATTGGGTCAAACCCTTCCAAGAGTGGAATCTTGTGATTAAAATTATCTCTGAAAGGAGGTAACTCAGTGGGTTCCTAAAAAATAGAGGCGTACTCCTCAATTAAGCCGTCAAGCTCTTTTGTTTTCTGTTGCAACTGAGCATAACATCAACTCATTATCTTCTGTATACACTTCTTGAACACTGATAATTGATAGTTGAACACCCATATCGCTGATCTTATTTAGCTTGTTAGCTTTCACTTCTCTCACCGAACCCTTCTTTATACCATGGAGTAGAATCTTCTGTCTATCCATCACAAATCTCATCTCTAACTTCTTAAAATCTCAAGTAACCGGACGGATAGTCTCCAACCATTGTATTCCAAGTACCATATCACAACCACCCAAAGGAATCACCATAAAATCTGCTTGAAAAGGAATGGATTGAAAAGTCCATGGAAATTGATTAATCTTTCCTTGCACTTTAATCTTGCTACCATCAGCCACAAAAACATTGATTAAGCCTGAAGCTTTGATACTACACTTCAATCTCGTTGCCACTTCTGCATCCATAAAATTGTGTGTTGAACCTATGTCAATTAAAATGAACATAGACTTCTTATCATGCATTCCCCTCATGTAATCTAAAACTCCCGCCACTACATTTACTGAGATATGAGGTTGTATTTCTTCCAACTCTGCTTCTTCCTCATATCCTAATGCATCATGAAAATCCTCTTCATCTACTTATTTCCCCTCCATTCTATACAATTGAGCTTTCTTGTGTGTTAAAACGTGTTCAGGAGAGTATTTTTCAGGATAATAATAGCACAAGCCTTTGCTTCTTTTCTCAGCCATTTGAGCTGGCGACAAAATGGCATATTGATTCCTGACTTCTCTTGTTTTCTCCTTATTCTCCCAACTTCTCTCCTTGTATTCTCCTTCCTTTTTATAAGGAACCGTGTTCTTACTCTTATTACTTCTAGTTCCAAAAGAACTCTGTGTAGTCTTTCTTAGATGAGCTTTCTCATACAAACGCCATACCGTCAAACATCTTTTAATAGTCTGTGGAGAAAACATTCGGAGATGCATTTGAGTATCCAAGTAAAGACCAGCCAAATATGCATCCACCAAGTACTCTTCAGACATTGATAAACGGATTTCAATAGCCTCAAACTTCGAGTGATAATCTGCAATACCATCGGTCTCATATAATCTCTTCAACTCTGCAATAGGATCTTCCAAAACATCCACAAATCTATCTCTCAAAAGTTGTTTATAGGCGGTCCAATTATTCAAGAAATTGGGGCCAAATCCAACTTGCAACAAAGATTGATGAAACTTTGAAGCCTCATTATCCAAATGTACTGATGTAACTTGAACTTTCATATCATTTGGAGTTAAATCTAATGCAAAGAATTGTTCCACCTTGATTATCCAATCCGTCAAGTTATTTCCATCAAATCTTGGAAAATCAATCTTGCCTACTCGAGTTAATCCATTGTAAGCATTCGTCTGATTCAACCGATTACCATTAATAGGAGTATGATTACCGATGTGATGTTCTGGTGGAGTCGCGAGAATCAGTGGTATCAAACGCTACACTTTCCTCGGAATCCATGGAAGACTATCGGGAAACTCCTTCTCATGCATTGCAACAAGCGATGGTGAGAGAAGAAGCTTTTGTATCGCGAATTGACGAATTGGAGGAAACAGAGGCAATCAAAGTTCGAGAAGCTTTTCACGAAATGGAGAAAAATCTGGGATCGCGATTTGAAAAATTGGAGGAAGCAATGATTTCGCATACTGAGAAAATCACCAAACACTTCGATAATTTGCTCAAGGCAATTCGCTCATTGACCTATTCGACGAACAATCTTGATGTTCATGTTCGTGAAGATAGAGCATCACCAACTCAGGTGATTCCAACTTCGAAGTTGATTCGCGATGTGAAATGTGAAATTAGACCTCTATCTTCCTTCATGGAACCAGTGGCTTGTGAAACGGAAGAAGATTGTGAGGATGCTTCAATGGATTGTAATACATCCGAATCACTGGGGCTTGAAACGGTTCATGAAAACGAATTGAAGCTAGACGAACCGGAGGCAGTAACAGGTACTTCTAGGTTTGTGATGGATTTGATTCTTCCAAAGCCAACAGTTTCGCAACATCAGGTATCATTCTCTGCCTTGGAACATAGCCATAGGGTATGTAGAAGATCATTGGACATTTGTGAGGATTTACCATATGCATCTACAATTGTGGGAAAGGAACACGTTCCGTTTCAAATATACAATGGTGTTAATATCTTGATTGTTCCTGGAAAAGAGATGGATGTGTTGTCTCTGAAATCGATAAGTCTACTAATTCGTAGATTATCTCGAGCTAACCATGTGTGGAAACCAGGTAGACTAGTAGAAGATCAGCGGGTTGGTTATACTGAGACTAAATTAGGAATACACACTAAGCCAGAACTCTTTAATAGGACATCAAGTCAACATGTTGAAAGAGATTCACATGAGCGTTTTGGTTCATTTCGTGATAGTTGTGTTAAGCTGGGAATGCACCTTGATGTCAATCAGTATAGGAAAAGGAAGCTATACACTCTGGTTGATCCAATCATAGCCTATGAGTTGTCATCTTCAAGAGAGAAGTACATCTGGATTTTGTTTGGTATAAAACATAAGTGTATCTATGGTTTAATGTGTGATGATGTGGAGTACCACTTGAAGCACAAATGGAAGTCTCGGTTACTATGATCATTTCCGGAGCTGAAGTGATATGCTCAAATTTACCCTGAGCTACTCTCTCAAATTAAGAGGTCGTTGTAGTAGGGTCGAATCACTGGGAGTCAAATCAAACGATAGGAATATTGACTTCAAATTCGGCTAAGTAAGATAATGTAAAATAAATAACAAAAGCAATTGGTAACAGGAAAGATTGTCGATTTCAAATTCAATTAAACAAAGAGCTAGGCTTTTGGGTAATTCTCAGGATGAATCAGAATTGCAGGTTAAACAGAATCATGATTTAATTAAGAATCGTTATAGAACTTGGAACACTAAAATATAATTAACCAACTATCGTTGCAAAAACTACCTATGTCTAAACCCTAGAAAACCAAATTTCTTTGCGAATTCAATCAATTTAAACAAGCTTTAAATTCAAGTCCAATTTGTTCACAAAATCCCTAAACCAAATTTCTTTGCGAATAAGTAATTTTGCTCACCTAAGATCTAATTCTGGCTAATCTATTACACTTTCGTGTCAATCTATCAACCTAAGATATCCAAATTCAGGGTCGCGAATCCTAAACCAGAGTTAAAGCAATCTAGGTGAAGAACCTAACAGATAATCCTAACAAGTGAGTTTACCCTAACAATTCATCATCATTCCATTCGAACTACCCTAAACCTAACAAGAAAACTACTCAGACATGGCAGCAAAGCAAATCATAGCTGAATAATAATGCATAAAGAAAGAGTAAAAGAAGAATTACAATAGGGTTCGAAGAATCTCAAAGTATAAAGTAAACTTTTCTCCCTAAAAACCCTAAAAATCTCTCTCTAAACTTTGTTAAGTAAAATCTAAAGTTCTGATCTAAAAACCTAAAATAAAATATTTATAGAGGTAAAACTCGTGGTGAGCTTTTATGACGGTCTATTGCAGCTTTCGGCCCATTAACTGGCGAATTTCCTTCTTTAAAACGTATTTAGGTCGGTTTCTGCGCTGGCATGTCGATCGATCGTCTATGTGTCTGTCGATCGATCGGCTTTAATGTAGCTGTCGATCGATCGTCCTTCTTGGTGCTGTCGATCGATATGCTGCTTCATATCAGCTTCTTTTCTTGCTAAATCCGGCTCCAACCTTGTTTACGTTCCAAAATGCACCGTATTCACCATATAAGCTCCTCACGTGCAATAACCTGTTAAGACACTAAAAAGACTCGAAATACAACGAAAAGACTCGATAAAAGGACTTATATCATGGTCGAAAACCGGTAAAAACCATGATATATCAACCCCCCTAGACTTAGCTTTTGCTTGCCCTCAAGCAAACTAGAGACTAAAACTGAAGTCGAGGTTTGAAAATCGCGAGAACTTACTTATCTTCGGGAGCATTGCTTTCGCTTTCTTGACTCTTTTGCTATATGTAAACAAAGTACCTTTGGCGGTCACGAATCTCAACCATCATAGGTTGGGCCTCAAATCTTAACCTGCAAACCCATCAGTTTCACATGCTCCTAACTGTCGCACACTTAATCGAAGTGATGATGGAATTCTCTCCAATGATATCAACCAAGTAAAAGGCTAGGTGTGATGTTAAAGGTTTTTGTGTTTAAGTGGAGCTAAAGAGTGTTTAGGGTTACCGGATTCTATTTGGTGGATGCAGACATTATGCATAATCACAAGAGAGAGTCGGGTCCAGTTGATGCCCACAGTTTCTCATTCACATTGCACTCCCTCCTCCAAAACGTTATCAGGAACCAAACACCTCCATACCATAACATGTTTCACTTTCCACATCCAACCTTCTCATTCCTTGGAATTTTTTTTGAAGCTAGAGACTTATTTAAATAATCATTTCCCTTTCCCTTACTTATTTTTCGAAAGAAAAGAATTTTTTTTTTTTTTTTTTTTTTTTTTTCAAGACTCTAAGGGGGGAAATGATTTTACAAAGATATTAGTCTCGAAAATTACCATTGTTGTGTATTAAGTCCCAAGGAATGCTTAGCATTGCTGCTCTCTTTCAAGTACTCCTACCAATTCCTTTTTCTGTGCAATTTTTGTGAATGAAAAACTGCGTCGGACCTCTTTCTCTCCGGAGTTTATACACATGCCTGCACATAAAACTAAGGAAAAGAGACTGCATGAGGTTTGAACAAAAGGTTAAGGTTAGGGGTTGGGTACCAACTAAAAATGAGCTGGCCATTCAGGATCAACAAAGAGTGGTAAAGAGAATAAGGAGTCCTGAATGTTTTAATGTCGTGATATCATCAAAGAGAATATAGCGAAATGGAGATCAAGTGTGCTAGTCTGGAGTTTGATATACTTTGTTCTGCAAATCGCGATAAGAGGGGAACCTGTACTATCATCTGATTTCGAATTCGTTCCATCCAAAGGCTTTATCGCAACAGCTAAAAGTTTCAAAAACTAAGCTTTATTCCTAAGAAAGATCATTATTCCCTACATTTTGACTCAATAAAAACAAATTTTTGACTCGAAAATAGAAAACAATGTTAGTAACTACCTCCCCCAGACTTAAACAACACTGTCCCCAGTGTTATTAAATCTGAGATTGGTGAAAAGAAAAAGAAAAAGTCAGAAAATTTGTGAAAAGAACAAAATTCGGACCTGTTCTGCAGGCCTGTCGATCGACAAGCACGAGGTGTGTCGATCGACAGGGCTTCATTGGACTGTCGATCGACAACCACCAGGTCTGTCGATCGACAGGTTCGTCGAAAGTCTGAAATCTTGGCTTTGACGACTGATGTTGTTGGAGAAATCTAAAGAAAAACTGAAGATCACTGAAACAAAATACCATCAAAGACCACAGCGAAGAGTCGCAAACAACGAGGTTCACAAATCCTAAAAATCAAAAGAAAAAAAAGAACAAACTGACTCAAAGAAAGAAAAATGACTCAAAAGAAAAGAAAAACTTACAGGTGGGTTGCCTCCCACCAAGCGCTTGTTTTCAGTCATTAGCTTGACTGCGGATGATGTTCAGGCCGGAGGTGGATCACTGAAATGCACTCCCCCAGACTTGCAAGGAACAATACCAGGAAAGAGCTTCATAGTATTGTTTAACATCTCTTGGACAACTATCTCTCCCTTGTCCCTCAACTCCAAAGGAATGACAATTCTGAACTTGGAGAATGCTTTAGAGGTCTTTCTGCACTTCACCTTGGGGGACTCTTTGCACTTGAGATTTGCTGGAATGTTGATGTCATGACGTGGAGTGGGAGGAGCCAACTTGAGAACGTTGTGAACCTTCTTCGTCTCATTTTCAAAACCCAGCGTATCTCCAACATTGACACTCATACAGAAAGCTGATGTGACAAGAACCGAAGGATAGAAGACATTCTTGTTGATGTTCGAGAAGGAGATTCGCTTATTAGGAAAATCCACCATTGCTCCCACTGTTGCAAGGAACTGTGCACCAAGAACCAATGGTTTACAGATATCATCCTTTCTCTCAATGATGTAGAAGTCCGTAGGAACAAGACAATCTCCTATTTGAATCAACACGTCAGGAATGAAGCCTTTAGAAATTGTACATGATCTATCTATGAGCTCGATATAAGTCCTTGAAGGTTGTAACTCCAAGATTCCTAGCTTCTTTGCGACAGCCTCACACATAACATTCACATTAGCTCCTGTGTCACATAGAGAATCCTTCAATTCTACATCATTGATTGAACACGGAACCACAAACATCCCCGGATTCAACAACTTTGGTATCTTCCTCAACGATGTTGGAGCTTGTTTTCCTTTCTCCTTAGGTGTTTTGTCACTGCCTTGGTTGATAGATGAAGGATATAAACTCTTTGGGTACGGGATCTTGGGCTTGTAGACACTTCGAACGGCGATTTCAGACTGATTTTTCAGATTTTCTGCGTCTGTCAATGCTGTCGATCGACACTCACTGTGTCTGTCGATCGACAGTGTAGATGAATTTGCATTCGTACAGAAATTTCCCGTGGCTGTCGATCGACACTCACTGTGTGTGTCGATCGACAGTGTCTGTTTTTCGATTGCCGTCAGATCTTGGTGTCGATCGACAGAAGGAGGCCTGTCAATCGACAGACCCTCTGCAATCTCAAAATTCAGGTTTTCTTCAAGAACCACGAGCAAAGCTTCATCTTCGCACTTCTCAATAGTTGGAAACAGTTGTTCTTCACTCTTCAACGTGATAGAATTGGAGAAGTGTTTTGGGTTCATGTCCGTTTTCCCTGGAAGATAACCTTCTTGTCTCCTTACATTTTCAGCAGTCTGAGCAACCTGAGTATCCAATTTTTTCATGTGAATACTGAGAGCTTCAATCTTCCCATTGAGATCAGTGTAGAACCCATCCATTTTTCCATTGAGAGTAGTGTAAAGCCCGTCAATCTTCTCATTGACATTTACTGCTAGACTTTGTTGGCCTTCAAGAATCTGTTCGAGTGTACTCTTCGAGTCATTTTCTGAAGGTTTAGAGGGAATCGGTTGGTAAGAAGATGATCCATAAGTCCTTTGGTTGTTGTTGCTGCCTAAGGGTTTCTGAAACTGCGATTTCTGAGCATAGCTTGGAGAACCAGGATTTCCAGAGAATGAGCTCCTCTGATTGTAATTGTTGTAGCCCTTATTCTCTGACTGATTTCCATATCGCTGATTCTGGTAGCCATTCTGGTTGATGTAGTTAACATCTTCTTGCTCTCTATCTTCATCTTGATAGAAGGTATCAATTTCCTGTGCAAAATGAACCGATTTCTTGTTCACCAGAAGGTTATGACAGAATCTATCTTAGCTTTAACCTCAGCTATTTCAGCTCCACCTGATCTATCAGCTTCCCTTCTCCTTTCCTCATCGATCTTCTTTGTACTATTGCTAGTAGACACGTTCTTGATGAGTTCAAAGCAATCAGCTGGAAATCTGGTTTTGAAGTTCCCATTGCTCGAAGCATCTAGAGTGACCTGATGTCTCAAATCCAAACCCTTGTAGAAAATACCCAGCAACTGAACCTCTGTAAACCCATGATGAGGACAGTCTCTCTGATATCCCTTGAACCTTTTCCACGCAGCTTTGAAAGATTCTTTCTGATTATGAGCGAATGTTGAAATCTTAGCTCGTAGGTCCTCTGAGCGAGACTCATCATAGAAGTGACTCAAGAAAGCACTCTTAGTATCTCTCTAGTTAGTCAGTGAGCCTGGCTCCAACTGCTTCAGCCAAGAGGCTGCCTCTCCAGCAAGAGAAAATGGAAATAACTTGCACATGATGTAGTCCTCAGACACGTTGTTAGCCTTAATGCTAGACGCAAGATCCTCAAACATCTCAAGATGATCCATGGGGTGCTCTGATGGGTGCCCATGGAACTAATGTTGAGCTACTAAAGAGAAGTACGCAGGCTTCAACTCAAAATCCCTACGATCAAATCTAGGGGGTCGAATCGCTGCCCTATTGGCATAGTGCTCTTCAGGACGGTAGTAGTCCCCCAAAGTGCGTTGGTTAACTACCGCTCCCCATGGTACACGATTAGCCTGAGCCAAATGCTCAATCTTAGCGTGCTGGCGCTCTAACTCAACTCTTTGGCGATCTAGCTCAGCACGCTCTGCTGCAATTGGATCCATAACCTCAATGATGTTACCAGTTTCATCAATGGGGTCACCCAGATCGTTGTACCGATTACCATGTCTGTCAACATTCTCCCCTTCAGCATTCCGAAAAGTTACCATAGCTCGATTAGCCATCTTAGCTTGCTTTGCTTGTCATCTGTTTTCTCGTTCCAAAACACCTAAGTCCAGAATAAAATCTGCTAACTTTTGATCTTTGTTGCTCCTGGTTCTGCTAGAAGGCATAAACCCTGAAACACCAAAAAAAAAACGAAATCAAAAATAAAAAGAAAACTTAGTCAGAATTCTAGAATCAAAATCCTATGGAAGATTTTGACTCCCCGGCAACGGCGCCAAAATTTGATATGCTCAAATTTACCCTGAGCTACTCTCTCAAATTAAGAGGTCGTTGTAGTAGGGGTCGAATCACTGGGAGTCAAATCAAACGATAGGAATATTGATTTCAAATTCGGCTAAGTAAAATAATGTAAAATAAATAACAAAAGCAATTGGTAACAGGAAAGATTGTTGATTTCAAATTCAATTAAACAAAGAGCTAGACTTTTGGGTAATTCTCAGGATGAATCAGAATTGCAGGTTAAACAGAATCATGATTTAATTAAGAATCGTTCTAGAAATTGGAACACTAAAATATAATTAACCAACTGTCGTTGCGAAAAATAACTATATCTAAACCCTAGAAAACCAAATTTCTTTGCGAATTCAATCAATTTAAACAAGCTTTAAATTCAAGTCCAATTTGTTCACAAAATCCCTAAACCAAATTTCTTTGCGAATAAGTAATTTTGCTCACCTAAGATCTAATTCTGGCTAATCTTTTACACTTTCGTGTCAATCTATCAACCTAAGATATCCAAATTCAGGGTCGCGAATCCTAAACCAGAGTTAAAGCAATCTAGGTGAAGAACCTAACAGATAATCCTAACAAGTGAGTTTACCCTAACAATTCATCATCATTCCATTCGAACTACCCTAAACCTAACAAGAAAACTACTCAGACATGGCAGCAAAGCAAATCATAGCTGAATAATAATGCATAAAGAAAGAGTAAAAGAAGAATTACAATAGGGTTCGAAGAATCTCAAAGTATAAAGTAAACTTTTCTCCCTAAAAACCCTAAAAATCTCTCTCTAAACTTTGTTAAGTAAAATCTAAAGTTCTGATCTAAAAACCTAAAATAATATATTTATAGAGGTAAAACTCGTGGTGAGCTTTTATGACGGTCTATTGCAGCTTTCGGCCCATTAACTGGCGAATTTCCTTCTTTAAAACGTATTTAGGTCGGTTTCTGCGCTGGCCTGTCGATCGATCGTCTATGTGTCTGTCGATCGATCGGCTTTAATGTAGCTGTCGATCGATCGTCCTTCTTGGTGCTGTCGATCGACAGGCTGCTTCATATCAGCTTCTTTTCTTGCAAAATCCGGCTCCAACCTTGTTTACGTTCCAAAATGCACCGTATTCACCATATAAGCTCCTCACGTGCAATAACCTGTTAAGACACTAAAAAGACTCGAAATACAACGAAAAGACTCGATAAAAGGACTTATATCGTGGTCGAAAACCGGTAAAAACCATGATATATCATGAAGCAAAAGATCATAATGAATATATGGAAGTTTCGTAGGTACTTGAGTGAGTTTCAGGATGGGTTTGACTTGAAGTTGCAGAAGATGCAAAGAAGTCATTCGTGTATTTGGATCAAATCATGAAGAAATCTTTGACGCATCAAGGGACACAACTGGAGCTAAGGAAGTTCATAGTCTTTGAGCTCGCAGTGATGTTTCCTTCCATGAGCCAAATATTTAAAGGTTCAACTACCATCTTAAGGATCAAGAGCTTGACGAAGAAGCTGAAGATGGAATTGTTAAGCAAAGATTGGTGGTTTAAATACAAGCTCAACACATTACTTAGTTAAGCAATTCGTTTCTGGAGAAAGAGGCACATATGAAAAAATACAGAGATTATTTCCTAGCAATTGTTTTGAAGAACCACTTGGGTTTTGAAGATGTTGCTTCAAAGTTTTGTGTAGTCGTAGATGTTGCTTTTGTTCAGAGAGTGATGCAATTGTAGGCTGTCAATGTCAATCATTCTGGAAAAAGAGGTTGTGTAGTTTGCCTAGTTCAGTAGTTGAAGATGGTCATTTTGGTTTGGAACCATATTCTGTGTCTTTACAATTGGAAGATTTGTTATGGTTCCAAGCTCACTCACAGACTTATAACAGTGTGAAGTTAGCTTGACAAGGAAGGCTGATGAGCTGGGAATGTGTGCGGGTTACTACTTCTGTGAGGACAAGATTCTCAAATGACAAGCTACTTGAAAGCTATTGGTTGGTTTAAGGAAACTACTTGGACCTTTCTCTATATTCTGCCGACGGGATTTCATTCTTATAAACCTTGAGGTCAAGGTTTTTCAAAAGGGGGAGATTTGTTATAGGGAAAGAGAGGATGGGTTTGATTCAACGGCTGAGATGAAGCAAGAAGATGAACGGTTGAGATGAAGCCAGAAGAGGAAAATGCTTAAAAGGAATGCAGAAACAGATCTTGGATCATAATCGAAAAACTGTTGTTGAATCTTCTTCTTCTTTCTCTGTAAAACTCTGGATTCGTGATTTCGATCTTGTTCTTGTTAGATTTGATTCTTAGCTCAATAATCTAGCAATTTCAAGGTACGGTTTCGTGTTTGTATCGAACTTTGATCCAATTATCATTTGTTACAATCGATATATACAAATTCCTTTATCACCGTCGTCTTTCTTCACCATCTCTGAATCTGACAACTCAACCAGCGGCGAGGTTTCGGAGACCTAAATCTATTTCGGCGATGGGAGAGCAAGCATGAAGCTCAATGAAAGAATGGTGGGGATGGGGTTGGTCATGGGTTCTATCGAGGAAAGTGGTTTTTATAAGAAATCTAGAGCTTAACAAAGACGAAACTAAATATTAATGCATGTTTACAAAACAGAGGAAGTGTAATGCATGTTTTCTTTAAAATCAGATCTCAGATCTCATTGGTCAATTTCAAAGAAATGCATCTGTTAGACCTCTGAATTTTAAGGAAACTAGACCACCACGAAACTCATAGCAAATTCCCTGAAACCAAACCCATAAAAACATATCGAATACGTTTGTCCATATTTATGTCGTCAGTAACACCTTCGTTTTTCCATATCCTTGTCAACGCAAGAAGAGACAACGCACATTTCAGAGTCTCAACCTAATATCCAAAGATCAAACAAACTCACTATTTAGCAATCTTGATCCAGAAATGAAAATTACACATACATTACAACCACTCCAAATTTCAATACAGCAATCAAAACTCACCAAAAAGTTCACTGTTGTAACAATATACTCATACTTCCCAGCTCGCTTCGACCATACAATAAGTATCGCTTGAGAACTCGTAAAAATCGTCAATGCACATGTTACTACACCCCTACACTCCAAAAGCAACAAGTTCAACAAACAAACAAATAAAAACGAATTCTCCATAGATTCACCATTTCTACATTCAAAAGAAGAACACAAAACTCATTTTCGTTTCCAGTTTATACGTTCACTAGATCCAACACCTAAAGTAGCCATAGCAATATTACTCGAAGCAACAACGAAATCGAAGCAACACTGAGTATACAGAACGTGCAATCAAAGTGTAGATTGAAGAAAAAGTGAAAGAAAAATTCTCACCGGTGTGAGATTTTCCCTTTAAGCTCTCGAGATCAGTATCCACGACGTCGAGATCGTCCTGAAGCACAGTGTGAAATTCAATAGAGATTCAAAAACTAAATCGAAAGAGAACAATGGTGAGAAGCAACGAACCTCGTCTTTGATTTTCCGGTACTCCATTGATGAAGCTTCTCAGATCTCTGTGATCTCTCTCTGCTCTCAACCTAGGTGGCATAGAAACTCTATTTTATGGCGTTTCACGCTCCGGAATCAGAATCGGAACCGGAATCTCTTGGAATCGTCGTGGAATCGCGATTCCAAAACTTACCGCTTTGGAAGCGTCTGATTCCAATTTGGAAGCGCCTCGGAAACGTCTGATTACATTTTGGAATCGCGATGGAAACTTCTTTTCATTTTCGATGATAAAAATTAAATATTAGAAAACTTTAAAAAGTTTGATATTTTTCTAACTTAAAAGAGAAAAACCCCTAAAAATATGAATCATCACATCCCTAGTCACTAAGAAGTAAGAACGATTATGATTTCGCTTACAATCCCTGTAGAAGGACTGTTTAAGCTTCCAATGTATCTCTCGGCAATCTCGTAGAAGAACATGATATATTTCATATTATATGTAATGAAACTATTCTTGAAAGATATGAGTTTGAAAATCTTTCCTCGACAAACCAGAGTTAAGAAGCAATTTTATTTGATGGAGCAAATGAAAAGCAATATGAATATGATAGTCTAAATCCTTGGTTTTAGTATTATGAGTTGTTTATTCTAGTTAAGTTACTTAATACTTTTATATACTGGATTTATGATCTAATTTGTAAACGAAGTTTTTCAATTTGGATTAGTTTTAAATGTTAAAAAGTATATATATTTGATTTAATTCTATGCTTCCAAAACGTACCCGGTTCCTAAAGTTTTCAACAAAATCGCTTCCGCGTTTCCGAACGTTTCGCTTCCACGTACCTGTTTTCGGTTCTATGCAACATAGCTCTCAACGCATTCAAGCTAAACAATGACAATTTCCGTAAATTTAATGTTTAGAACCAAAAAAAAAGCTGAAGAATTTGTTGTTGGGCTTCAAAAGTTATTGGGCCTTAGTCCTATAAATAACTATACAATTATTTATAGAAATTTATTGGGCCTTAGTTATAGAACATTCTAATAACTTTATTTTTAGGTAACTAAATAGATGCTAAAAAAATTTAATGCAGGTTTCCAATTGTTATAGTAAATCAGTACAAAGATATGACCATTAAGATGACCTTTATAACTTTATACTCCCTCCATTCTTTTATGTTTAATGTTCTAGATTTTTTACAAATATTAAAAAAACTCATTAATGTTTAGATATAAATATCTTTTTTTTTTCACTAAACAATTTTTCATAAGTTTTAACCAATAATAATACAATAAAATCAATTAATATGTCCTGAAATTTACAATTCAACATTACTACTTCATTAAAAAAATATAGAAAATAGAAAAAATCAATCTTTTGACAACAATATCTTTTCTAAAACATCACTCATAAAAAACCGGAGGAAGTACAAAACATGTTATATTATGGTGTTGTTATAAAATATTCTAATAACTTTATTTATAGGTAATTAAATAGATGTTAAAAAATTTAACGGAGGTTGCCAATTATTATAGTAAATCCGCTGTGGTGAACAAACAAATCATAAAGATATGACCATTTTAGATGATCCTTCAAATTTTATACAAAACATGTTATTATGGTATTGTTATATAATATTCTAAATTTTTTATTTATAAGTATTTAAATGCTAAAAAAAATTAATTAAAGTTTCCAATAATTATAGTGAATGGATAGGTATTGAACAAACAAATCAGAAAGAAAGTCAAAAAGGAGAAGCTAGTTCAAATTAGAAAAAAGAAGCTAGTTCAAATCAAAAACAAAAACAAAAAGTAGAAACGAGTTGAAGCATTGTTTGTGAAAGAAAAGAAAAGCAAATTATACAAAATAAGCAATTTAAAATGAGCAAAAAATGAATGATAATATAATAAATACAACATAAGTAAAGTATTATAGTTTAACAAAATTTTAAAATATTTAAGATAAATTACACATAAAGTTGTATTTGTTAGCGTATTTATCAAAATATATTATAAAAAATATTATTATGATGATTATGCATAATTAAGAAAATATTAAGCTTCTTAAATTTCGTTGTTGTACTTCAACCTGTAAAGTGTAAACAATATGTATTTATTTGTATTTAACCTATAATTGTTGTATTTTATATTTTTGTAGTTCCAGACATATACAAAAATCCCTTATACAATAGGGTAAATTAGCTGAATAATAGGTTTTAAGAGAAAAATTAGCTATATAACATCACATGATTGAAATTTAGGCATGTAACTGTGAGAATCAATTGTATGACGATTTTGCCCATATTTAATTGGGCTAATTTTATGTATGAAAAAAAGAAAATATGGAAATAAGAATCAATCACCATATTAAATTTGATAATTACCATTAAATGTAATAATTATTGACAGGTTAAAAACAAAATCTTTAAAAATATTATATAAAAAATAAAAATTCATAAAAATCTTCGCTTGATCTTCTCTTAGTTTTATCTCTTCAAAAATTATTTCCACACTTGTATTTCTGGAAGAAAAAAAGTAGTCAAGTTAGAAAATGAAAAAAGAACCATATGTTGTAAAAATAATTAGCTATTTTCGAAATTACATGTTCAATTGATCTCAGGACATAGTCAACTACATCACATTATTTGTAACTGTTTAAAACATAGTTAACTATTTTTAAATTGGTTTTCAAAAAAGTTACCAATTTAAAAATATAGGTAACTATTTTTATGGCGTAGTTAACTACTCTAATGATTTCATGCCATATAAAACATTACAGTATAAAGATATAGTATATTATATACCAATATTAAAATATATCGATATAAATACATAGTCCACTATATAAGCGATAATTTAATAAAAACATAGTTCACTATATAACGATATCTAATACACTGTATAAACGTTAGCTAACTATTCAAATAAAAATATAGTTCACTATATAAACATTACAGTAATCAATTTATCAATGTAGTTAATCAATATAGTTCACTAGTTATGTATGAATAGTTAACTATCATATCATATATGGTCATCAAAATAGTTTAGTATAAAAATGTTGCATAGATATAACTATATAGTTAGCTATATCAATTAATTATATTTAATAAACTATAGGATTTGAATACTGTAACAATCACATCAAACACATAAACTTATTTTAAGATCAACGATCCAAATGATCTGAAACGACCCGATCCGTTTTTTTTTTTATAACCATTGGTCTCGGATTAGCATTCCCATCAATGTTATCCTCAACAACCAAGCAACAATACAATAACAGCGGATAACTTAAACAATTAAACCAAGCAATCAATTCCATTAGAATAGCTAAACCGGTTCAACAACAAATTTCAAATCAAAGGTTCCACAAAACCAGCAACCTAACAGCCATTCTAAAACGAAAATGGAAACAACAGAAAATACCCAACTCGAGACCCTAGATCATCTCCCTCTTCGTTGCCATGATTCCACGATCACATTTTGCCTTTACCTGCATCACATGGAAAAAAGAGATGCGTGAGTATTATCATAAATACCCAGTGAGACGGTCATCCCATCTACGACTGCGCACTCATCAGGCAAACGTACATCACACAGTACGCAAACACAAAACAAAGGCTCAACCACAGCCAACCAGACAGGCTGTCGATCGACACTACCACTAGGTGTCGATCAACACCTTCTATAGGTGCCTGCCGACCGACACACCCTCTAGGTGTCGATCGACAGCACCTCACATACCTGTCGATCGACAGACCTAGAGGTTGTCGATCGACAACATCTCATCCGCCAGTCGATCGACACAACCTCTAGGTGTCGATCGACAGCTCTCGTGTTGGTCTGTCGATCGACATACCCAGTGGTTGTCGATCGACAGGCCCTCGCAAATTCATGGGAAATCGATCATTATCCTCTTGGATCGATTCCTCCTCTGCGTCAACACGAAACCTGCATGAATCACAATCCACACAATCCAAACACATTCCACAGTCGCAATCAAACAATCAATCACAAGATTACAAACCTATCACCAATCAACCCTAAACCCTAACGGTTCCACCGGGCGAGAAACCATGGTCACGCACTCACCTTAGATTTTTCGATAGAATTCGCTGGAATTCGCTGGATATTGAGACTAGAAACAATCTCAGCTACAACCACCACGAAATTCCACTTCAAATCGATCAAGAACGAAAACCCTAACTCAAAAACCCTAACAGAAACAAGAGAACTCCTCTCAACTCTTTTTCTGCAGATTTGAGGCTTTGTTTCGCTCAAAATGCGGCCAAAAAGATTATATACGAAGCCCTAGTATTTTCCCAAACCGGCCCGGTCCAATTGGACGACTTAAATCGAACCAGAAAACCGACTAATTTAAGTACATGTCGATCGACAGCCCTTAAGAGTCCTGTCGATCGACAGCCCCTAAGAACCCTGTCAATCGACAGCCCTTAAGAGCCATGTCGCCCTGTCGATCGACAGCCTCTCCATTTTTCTCAAAAAAATGGTTCACGGGCGTCACAATTCTCCCCCACTAAAACTGGATTCGTCCTCGAATCCTCAAACACAACCCACCAAGCTAAACCCCCTAGCCAACCTGCCAGTAACACCGGAGACTACATCTCCCAGACCCTCTCGAGGCTCACATCCGTCCTATGCACATAGACCCGTCTCAGACATTGATTTCTTATAGCTCATAACTCATAACCACCATCTAGCTCTCGGGATCGTCACCCCTCAGCTCTCGGTGTCTAGTACCAACCCACCTCATTCCGCGCAATCCTGACGGTGTTTGATACTCAACATCTCCACACCTCAACCCATCAAGACACACAGTCTATAAAGCTCTCGGTATGCAGGGATCTCACTATTTCTGGAGAGACGCATCTCTCAAAGATCTGCCAGAGGTCGCAACCTCCCAAACTATCTCCATACCCTCACGCTCTCAGTCCTCGCAGTCCTGATGAACGATAGGTATGCAGGGAACCCACTGTCCCTCGGAGAGACGCATCTCTCAAGATCTGCCGGAAACTCATCTCCAAGAAAGAACCAATGTCTATCTCTGAGCTATGCAATCAATTCCTAACGTCTATAATGCACCTCTGACCGAAACTACCTCCTAAGATCTCACATGATATTCCCAACTCGGAATACCATCACTACCGTGATCATCACAGATCACCCGGACCATCCCTCACCCCGGATGTCCCTGCAGAGTCTCCCCGGAACTAGACAGTTCTAACCACCGTAAAACTTCTATTCCGAGACTCTCTCACACATACACAGAAACCGCTAGAGTCCCCACCGAAACTAGCAAGTCCTATTCACAATAAAACTTCTATTTCGAGATTCCCTAACCACAAAACACATGACTCTCAAAGCCAAAACATAAGAAAAACACTTTCTTATTCATCTGGAAAATGTCATAATCATTACAACTTAATGAAAATACAAAATCCACAACCAAAAACCTCACCACACACGGTGATCGCAACACAAAACTGAAACTGGAAACCACAAAGAAAAATGAATTCACTCCTCGGCTTGCTTCTCGAACCACTTCCTGAACTTCGTTTTCATCTTTGCCTCTGGTTCCCAAGTCTCCTCCTGAATACCGTCACAGTCTCACAAGACTCTCAACAACGGCACTCTCTTCCGGCGCAGAACCTTGATACTTCTCTCAAGAATCCTAACCGGCCTCATCCCAACAGTCAGATTAGGCTGAAGATCAACAGGAATCGTCACTGCTACCTCCTCAGAAGCATGAAAGCATCTCCTGAGTTTTGAAACATGAAACACATCATGGAATTTCTCCATAATCGGAGGCAGCTCCAACCGATAAGCAACTGGTCCCACACATTCTACAACCTGGAACGGACCCATGTACCTCGTACTCAGCTTATCCTCGGATATGGACCTGTTCAGACCCCACATCATAGCCATCTTGAGATACACTCGATCTCCGACTGCAAACTCCAACTCTTTCCTTCTCCTATCGGCATAACTCTTCTGCCGATCCTGAGCCTCTTTCATGTTCAGCTTCACAACACGGATCTTCTCCGTCGTCTCCTGAACAAAATCTGCCCCAAAGATGCTCCTCTCCCCCACTCGGGTAAAACACAGCGGAGTACGACATGGCCTCCTATACAACGCCTTAAAAGGAGCCATACCAATACTCGCCTGAAAACTGTTGTTATATGCGATCTCCACCAAACTCAAGTAATCCGCGCAATGACCACCCCAATCTAGCACGCACATCCTCAACAGGTCTTCCAGTGTCTTAATCGTCCTTTCGGACTGCCCATCCGTCTACGGATGATTAGCTGTACTCATGTCACCTTAGTGCCCATCTCAGCCTGAAAGGCTCTCCAGAACACTGAAGCAAACCTCGGATCTCTATCCGACACAATACTCGCTGGCACACAATGCAACCTCACAATTTCCTTAACATATTTTTTATCCAAAACCTCAGCTCCATCCATCTTCTTAATGGCAAAAAAATGTGCGGACTTATTCAGTCAATCCACAATCACCCAAATCGCGTCATAGGTCCGAGAAACCTGCAACCCTACCACGAAATCCCTAGTGATCATGTCCCACTTCCACTCTGGAATGGGTAAACTCTGCAATAAGCCACCAGGAACCTGATGCTCAGCCTTCACCAACTGACAAACATTGCAAGCTGCAACCCAATCTGCCACATCTCTCTTCATCCCGACCCAATGATAGTACCGCTTCAGATCTCTATACATCTTAGTCGCTCCCGGATGAATCAAAAACTTACTCGCATGAGCCTCTCTAAGAATTTCCTGCCTCAAGTCCTCATCCTTACGAACAGTCCATGCACTAAGATAGTTCCATTAGCAGAAACCTGATATTCGGAACCAGTAGCCTGAGAGAGATCTAACAACACCTGATCCTTTTCCTGAGCTACTTGGATCCTGCTCAAAAGATCCGCCTGATCCGCCGCCGCTAACCCCAACGGTTCCTCTGAAGTAACACATAACCTCAAAGTGCTAAGCATGCTCACAAGAGCCTCCACATCCCGCTCCTGAGATGAATCATACCTCCTCCGACTAAGAGCATCAGCCACAGTGTTAGCCTTACCCGGATGGTAAACAATGTCCAGGTCATAATCAGCTAACAACTCTGACCATCGCCTCTGTCGTACATTTAAATTTTGTTGAGTAAAAATGTACTTCAGATTATGATGATCAGTGAACACCTGAACTCTGCCACCATACAAGTAAGACCTCTAGATCTTCAACGCGAAGATCACTGCAGCCAACTCTAAGTCATGAACAGGGTAATTGCCTTCGTGCTTCCTCAACTGCCTCGAAGCAAAAGCAATCACCTTACCCTGCTGCATCAGCACACAACCCAAACCAACTCCTGAAGCATCTATGTACACCACATAAGGCTCACCCGGCTCAGGCAACGCCAATACTGGTGTACTAGTCAACATCGTCTTCAGCTTCGCGAAACTCGGCTCACAATCAGCAGACCACACGAAAGGAACATCCTTCCCCGTCAGCTTCGTCAAAGCCTGAGCCATACTCGCAAAACCTTTGACGAATCTCCGATAATAGCCTGCCAACCCAAAAAAACTCCTGATCTCAGTCGCATTCCTCGGTCTAGGCCAATCTCGGATAGACTCAATCTTTGCCAGATCCACAGAAACTCCTTTTGCAGAAACGATGTGACCCAAAAATCCCATCTCTCTCTGCCAGAAACTGCACTTACTCAACTTCGCAAACAGCTTCTGTTCCCACAACTTCTCTAGAACTCTCCTCAGATGAACCTTATGTTCCTCCAGACTCTTCGAATACACCAAAATGTCATCTATGAAGATAATCATGAACTCATCCAGATACTTTTGGAAAACTCCGTTCATCAATCTCATAAATGCTGCCGGTGCATTCGTCAACCCGAATGGCATAACAACAAACTCAAAATGCCCATATCGAGTCATGAAAGCCGTCTTCCGAACATCTGCTTCGTCAATAGGAATCTGGTGGTAACCGGATGCCAAGTCAATGTTAGAGAACCAAGTAGCCCCTCCCAACTGATCCAACAACTCATCAATTCGCGGAAGAGGATACTTGTTCTTCACAGTGACTTGGTTAAGCCCTCGATAATCGATGCACAACCGGAAACTACCATCCTTCTTCTTCACAAACAACACTGGTGCTCCCCACGGTGAAGTACTTGGTCTAATAAAACCCTTCTCCAACAAATCCTCCAACTGCTTCTTCAACTTAGCTAACTCTGCTAGAGCCATTCGATAAGGCGCTTTAGCCAACGGCGTCGTTCCGGGCTCTAGCTCAGTCGTGAAAGGATCAGACCGAGACGGCGGTAATCCCTGCAATGATTGAAAGACATCCTCGAAATCCCGAGCAACCCGAATATCTCTCACAGCAACCCCACCAACAGCCTCCAGCATTACAATTGTGGCCAGGTAAGCCTCACAACCCCTCTCAATCATCGCCTCAGCCTGGACAAGTGAGATCACGAGACTACCTGAAGTCGGTCTCACTCCCTGAAAAACTAACCTACCACCTTCACGTTCAAATACCACTCGACCCCGGTGACAATCTAGATGGACTCTGTATCGATTCAACCAATCATACCAAGGATAACATCGTTCAGTTCCACCGGACTAATCACCAAGTCAGATGGCATCAATTCACCCGCTACCAGAATATCCACCTCCTTCGCCCGGCCATGCGTAGCTAGAAATTCTCCTCCAGCAACAATAACCGCTCCTGTCCGCTCACCAGCGTCACTCCGGATACCACTTCTCTCAGCATGATACGGAGTGATGAAGCAATTCGATGCCTCAGAATCAAACAACACGTGGGACTCACTACTGTCCACTACCATGGTCTCAACACAACTCCCATGTGCTAAGAACCCGAACAAGTTTGCCAATCATGACCCATGCTTCCACACCCGAAGCATCCTTGGCCACTCCAACTCAACCCGGAAGTATCCTCCCACTTCCTTTTCTGTCCTTATCACCTGCTGCCGAGACTTAAGAGACTGAGCAGCTGGGTTAACCACCACAACCTGCTCCCTCGAGTCCTCGACAATGCCTCCAGCAATCTCAACCAACTATGCTCTCGCAG